>JARFIW010000385.1:600000-955000 GCA_036346225.1 Platerodrilus igneus | reverse complement strand
TTTTTAGAACGCGACAGACCACTAGATTTCTGTGTAAATGTGTATGAACATCCACGTGAATTTTTCAAAATTGAGGAGGAAATAGAGCCAGAAACTGAGGAAAAATTATGTTTGCCAATTATTAATATAGGAATTTTTGAGAATAATGTAGAAGTATTACTTGATACAGGTGCAGAGGCGAGTTTAAGATCGGAGGAATTCGTCAGCAAAATTAGGGATAAGGTTTGTGATAGAATTATGCCTATAAAGCGTAGCCATTTAGTAGCTCCAAATAAAAAGAAGTTTGCTGTAATAAATAGTGTTGTGGTGCTTAGGATAAATATAGGAGGTTTAAGCTGTGAACAGGAGTTTGTAATTGTACCTGGACTGAAGTTTCAGAGCATTTTAGGTGTTCACTGTATGATGCAGTTAGGCGTTTTGATAGATATGGAAAGGAAGGTAGTTAGGATTAAGGATAGGGTAGTGCCATGGAAGGGCAGTTATGAAGTCACAGAGGATGACACGGGGTTGAGTATTAATGTAGTAGAGGTAGAAGATGATGGAGTTAAACAGATCAACACAATTACATATCCAGAGAATAGGATAGTAGAAGTTCAAGCTTTATTACAAAAACATGCAGAATTAGTGGGGGTAGAAGCAAGCACGGCGTTAGGCTATGAGCACGTGTTAGAAGTGGATAATTCAGAACCGTTCAACGCCAAGGTTTATCCTATTACAGCAGAATTAAATAAAATGTTGGAAGATGGCATAATAGAGGTCTCAAACACTCATTTCATAAATCCGTTGGTGGTAGTTAAGGAAAAAGATGATAGTATTCGTTTATGTTTAGATGCACGAAAAATTAATCAACGGGCCAAACCGCAATTCCATTGCCCACCATCCATGGACACACTTTTGACGAGGTTAAGTGGCAAGTTTGTTTTTAGTAAATTAGATTTGAGGAATTCATTCTGGCTGATTCCATTACACAAGGATTCTAGAAGGTACACAGGATTTTCCGTAGAGGGAAAAATCGATAAGTTTAAAGTAGTATCGTTTGGTTTGTCCGCAGAAAAGGAAATAATAATAAATGAGAAACAGACAAGTGTAGGGACTGGAAAAGAAGCAATATTTAAGAGTCAGGATAATAGGGATGAGTTTATTTTATGTGAGATAACAGGGATGATAAGTATAGATATAGAAGGAGGAGAGACAGGGATGAAGAGTATTAGGATAGTTAGAAGAAAGACTTGGAGGATCAAGAAAAGAGTCAGATTTAAATAAGAAATGAAGGGATAGAATAGATGTATATATAGAAGAGTAGAAATAAGTGTTTATAGAAAATAAAGCTAGGTATAGGATAAATATGGGAGATAGTTAGATATAGGATGTATATAGGATGAGAATGAAAATTAGATGTAGGAAGAAAATAAGATAGGTTGAGTGTAGATATTTCTTATAAGATTAGTGGAGAGTTAGGAATAGAATAAGAATAGGATAGGTATATAGGATGTATATAGGATTAGATGGATAAGTAGGATGAAGTTAGGGATAATTTCAGTTTATAAAATTAGGTGAGAGTTAGGAATAGGATAGGGATATAGGATAGGTGTAAATATTTTTAGGATTGGATATAAGTTAGGTAAGTTAGAAAGATAAGTGTATAGGGAGATTTTTTTTATAATTTTTTTTGCAGTCTAGATATTTCATATTTGAATTCAAATAAGTGGGATTCTTTGTAATCAAATAGGGGGAAAATACTCAAATTTAGACCAGGGCAGAAAAATTAATAAACGACATCAAATGATTTTAATCACCGTGTATAAGAAAGCTTTGGGTAATAATACGCTTCATTTAAAGGCATATTGGATAAATTCGTCATTTACTTCTGAACATAGGGTTTATATTGTTTAGATAGTGTTAAACACCATGTATATCAGAGCAGTGTAAAATAGTACCCTTAATTAAAGCCCTACTGTGTAGATTTAAATCATTCAATTAGAATGTAGGGTTTTTGTATATGATCATAATCAACGTTTAGAAGGAAGTAATGTAGAATGTCATTAGATAATACGCGTTATTAAAACAGTGGAGCATAAAAATTTATTCGTTTCATTAAAAATAAGGGGTTGAGATTATTCACTGGACTCTTTCTATAAAAAGAAGCAGAGTGAAATCGTTCAATATAATTCAAGTTAATTTAATCGTTCCAAGTATTCAAACTATCGAGAAATTATAAAAGACATAGGAAAAGTCACGTAAGACTTCGGCGTATTAGAACTCAGAACACTTGCAAGAATAACGATGTATATGTTAGTCGATAAGCTTCAAGCTATATGAGTGCAAGTAAGAAAGCGAGTTTGTGGTATAAAGACAAGAGAGATGGAATGCATTAGCAGTTAAATGAGGGGGAAAATGTAAAACAGTCGCACAGGTTTTAGATAGAACGAACAGACTAGATTGGCGAGTAAGGTTAAAATAAGATGCAAACATGAGAGGGGAAAGTATATCAGTTGGTGTGTAAAATTAATTAGTTGTTCTCGGACGTGTTGCGAGCCGTGTGGAAATTTCTTAGATTTTCAACTGGGACGTGTGCAAATTTCAGTAGAATCATTGTGTCGAGACATCGGAAGGGAAAATAGAATGCGATATTCTAAAAATTTCCGTTGCGGGAAAAATTCGACTTGCAAGCGAGCCATTATATAAACCCGTGCTAATAGGAGTTTCGCTCTCTTATATTTTTGATTTTATTCGATACTTTAAACAGTTTTGCTCTTTATTTTTTTGATTATTCGATACTTTAAGTAGAATACGGGGTGATGACGTGCTACAATAAAAGTTATTAGTACACTTAGAGAAGATAAATGAAGGTAACAAAGTCTAGTTATATTTGCGGGTATTACTGTACGAATTATCCAAATTAATAACGATAAATAAATAAATAGAAGTAGGCAGTTTTTGGTATAGCGTGAAAGAATTATGAATTTTAGTGCTATGTATCGTGAGTGTTAGTAATCAAATGTTATTCGTAAACGTGATTGGATTCACAAAACAAGATTTCGATATATCTAGATGAGTTCCTGAGAAACCCTGAAACCGTTTAGACGAATGGTGGGGTAGAAAAATTTTAAAGGCGGCTAGAAATCCGACGACGTAAACATAAACCAGCTGGAATGGTGGGATGAGCAAGTCCGATGTACATTGAAGCCACGAGTGCAGTAACCTTCAGGTAAATTATGCAATTTTGTTCGATCTTAGATGTTTTGGTGTGTGTTGAATATCTTTATAATTTGTTTGATAAAAATGGACAGTAGTAAATTTGTATAAACAATAAATATTTAATTTTAAGGTAAAATTTTCTTGTATAAGTAGAAAGGAGTATTTATCAGGTTTATGTTTTTGATTATGATGAAAATTTGGGCCTGTCTTTGAGCTCAATTAGACTAACTTGTTAAATTAACGTAAAGGGGTGGGAGATGCTCCCTTTTATTAGGACTCATGTCTGCAAATATTGTTTATTTAATTAGTATGCATCCTACAAGGACTCTAATTCGGATGCAAATTAAAATGATGACAAATTTGAACTTGAAATTTTATAATGCTGAAATTTATGCAAAAATTTAATTTTGAAGTTTAAATGTATTGTGAATATTGCTGTAAATAAAGTTAACGTTGATGTTTGTGGTAGGAATGTGTTTTTTTTATGAATGAGGATGAAAGTTTTATCTAGGTGAGCTGCCGAGGCGGAAGGATTCAAGAGGCGATATTCAGGTAAGAAATCGAATACCAGAGGAGATTTCACCGTAGTAACGAGAATCACAGCAAATCTTGGCGCCCAATCTGTGGGGCTCGAATGATCAGCAGAAAGTACCAGTTCCCGTGACCAAAGGCGCATTTCACAGCAATAGATATATATATATATATATAAATATATATATATATATATATATATATATATATATATATATATAGTGATATGATAACGCCGTACGCCGATGTAATAAACGTCCTGCTGAACGCCACCGCTCTGTGTTTTTCCCTAAACTTTTACTTTTATTATATCACGGTTTGCTTTTTTAAATTTACACAGAGTGCACAACGTTACGATGATCAATTTTCATCTACCCCTTTAACTCTTACCTTATATGAATTGATAAAACGAAGTCAATCAATATTCATATAATGAAAAGAAATAATATTTACACTCCACAATTTTTGTAATCCTTTAAATCCACCCTTCAATCAATTAATATTGTATGGATTATTTATCTCAAAATTTATATCCTTTTAATTTAATTTAAAATCACCGAAAACAACACCTTTTACAAAAAAATCTGGAACGTTCGAGACCCTTTTATGATTATTACGTAAGTTTCAAAATGTTCTTGTTGACTCCTTGCAAGTTTTAGAGAAAACTAGTTTATTCTGTGTTAAATTTAAATTTAAAAAAATTCCTTAAAACTAGACAGTTTTGACCTGTGATATTTTGAGGAGTTGTTGCGTGTTGTGGATCAACGCCCCCTTATTGTCTTCAATCGAAAACCAATGCTCTGCTTTGTTTTTCTTAACGTACACTGAACCAATGATTCAGTATGGCTACCCCTTGTTCCAAAATTTACCTCGTGCTTTATTCTATATTTCTCTGGATTTGCTTTGGACCTCTTCACTTAAATACCACATGGAATTCGTAGGTTTCTTAGTATTATGAATTTCTGAATACCAGACGTAGTATCATGAATTAGAATTGTCTTAGAGGTGAACCAGAATTGTTTCAGACGCGGATTAGAAGCCCTATATCATTATAAATATTTAATTTAAATTAATTAACCAATTTCTACTCACGTTTTCTGCAAAAACGTCAAAAGATTTTTCACGTATTCGTAACGCAATTCTTACACAGTACTGTTTTGCACTATAATATAAATTTTATTTTTCTGACACGTAAATATTTGATTAAAAGTATTGTAAATTCGACATGCTTCAAATTGAAACTGACTGTTTCTTATTATTTCTGGGCGTTATATAACTTTTCCCTCTACATTTGGATTGGTTTTCCAAGCAGCCTTGCAACCAACCATTTTTGTCCTGGACATTTCTAGTATATCTTCAAGTTGATTTTTGATGAAACTATTTTGAAGTTTCGTATCATGCTATTATTTACTATTATTTTACGATTTTTGACCGCGTTATTCTTGCTATCGTCGCTGGACTTTTAGCTTATGTCTGTTGTTTTGTGTAGATAAAGCTTTTGGAGAATTGTACAAAAATAAATGATGTTACACGATTGCTGTTTTCGTTTGTAACGTATTTTTTTTCTTGTTACACCAAGCTTAATAAATTAATAATAAAACAGATAAATTTTAAAGCATTTAATTCGTAAATATTCAGCCAATAAAAATTAAAGTATAATGTTCATAATAACACATAGATTCTAGAAGATATATATTCTGAGGCTTGTTACCAAGCGTTGTCCAGTTAATTATTAGCACTTTTGTTTCAAACATCCAAGAGTGAAGTCGCTTTTTGTAGACTAGAGATAAAAGTCAAGATGGCCCGACTAAAACACGAGGCGTCTAATAGAGTCAGAAAGAAGAACTTGAGTTGAGAACATGGAACAATAAGATACATCATTTAAGACATGCAATATCTAATGGACATATCTACAACAACAATTTTCAATGTTGAGTTGTGGTAGGTTTTCGTCGCAATGGTTTGAGGCGGGCAGTTATGGTTTCGTTCTGTCTGTTTGATACGCCGTATGGAAGTGGTTTGTTATGCAGGGAGTCTTGGTGCTTCAGACTCACTGATGATTGATACGCTGGAGGGGTGCAACGGCTGACGTCATGATTTTGCACCTGCAGTTTATTTGGATACACGTGAGTGTTTGAAACTTTCCGTAACTTTGAAAGTATAGTAAATTATTATGAGATTTCCTACGTTGAGTATTAGAGTAACACAAATAAAAAGTAGTTTTTTGAAGTCGATAGCACGCCGAGTGAATGTCTAGTTTGTCTGTTGCTTGTGCGCGCACTCGGTGTGTTTTAGGATATTTGGGGTGACGGCTTGTGTCAGATGGGAGGAATGGTATGGATTCTGTTTCCTAGTCTGGACGCCGGATGCAGTCTTGGTTTGATTTTCGCATTTTGCTTGGAAGCGGTTGGGTCATGTGAGGGCTTTTTATTGGTGCTGAGATTCGTGTGTATTTTTTGTGTAGACTGCGGTTGGATTTGAGTAGTTGCATTTTGTGATCGCTGTTTTTCTGGTGATCGGTCTTTGTTGTGGGTGGTCGGGGAGGCGCTTCAATGATTATGGTAGAGGTGAACTCATGTGTTATGAGCTGATAATTTGTTACATGTTTGCTTGAACTGAATTTTGTAGAAATGATCAATTTATACATATTTATTTTGAAGGTTAAACTTCACTAAAATTCTTTTTATAAAAATTTTTATGACAAGATAGTAAATATATATTGCAGTCACATGTATATAATCAGATTTCTACATATAAATAGAATTCATTTTGTTTCCTTTGAAAGAAGTTTTATTATACAACATTTGAATTAGGAAGGAGAAAGCTGGAGCAAATCCTCCTTGAGTGGGGGGACAGAGTGGTGAGGGTGAGTCCCTTTGGTATTTCACAGATGTTTGGGTTCGTTTGTTCTATTTTTGGCATATGCTTTTGAAGACACGGATAGTGTCCATGTGGTGTTTTTGTTTGTTCACAGGTGGAGCTGAGACGGCTGTTTGACATCTGGTGGTTGAGGTTTTGGTGGGTGTGTGATGAAGAGTGAAATTCAAATTTTATGGCTGTGATAGTGGTGTTGAGATAGGGTTTCCGCATTCCCCTTATACAGGCACGGTTGGATTTTGTTGGCGCTTGTATTGAAAAATACGGTGGCGCCTATTAGGGGTATTTTTGGTCGATTATCCACCCATGACCCATGCTCATGATCTACCCAGAGCTAACACTCTACTAGCCGTTTAACCCCTAAGAGTTTTCTTTGTCTAAAGCCGTTTTCCATCTGACATTACCCTGGGCTTGCAGTCTAAAGAAGAAAATCTCGACCTAGTGACATCAGATTAAAAATAGAGAGTTTTAGTATATAGCTGATAGTCACGAGGATAAAGGGTAATAAACTTACAAAAGTTTTAATTACCCCCGTTTTTTTTAAAACTAAAACTATTACAATTACACGTTTATGTACTTTTTATTTAAACTTATCTTTAAAAGTGCGTTTTCTTATCAAACCGCTTATTGTTCCTTCTTTATCACAAGCGTAATTGCCTGAAGATTTATTAGGTTTTATCTTATCTTCTGCTTATCTGTTTTATAACTTAGTGAACGCTTCTTGACGTATCTTAATTACATGTATGATTATTTCTCTGCTGAATACGCGTTCTATTATTGAAAAATGAGCTTGCTGGCATTGATTAAAGTTAATTGCGGTCCATATACAGGGTGTTAAATGCTTGCTATTTACATAATGTGCGAATTACTTATTTTCCTGCTACATAAATGCAGTTTCCTGATTCCCCTTGCTATTTACAGTTACTACGCGAATCTTACTACTCAATACACCCCTAAACAACCCCTTATCATAGCAATATATATATATATATATATATATATATATATTGCTGTGTTATTTTCGCCCCACGGCTTGGGCGTACATAAAATGCTGTGATACTTCACCATCTCCTACGATGGGAAGCATAACATGTCGTGTTATCTTTCTGTAGGAAAAATAAAAACCTTTGTTATTCTCGCCCTACGAATTGGGTGCAATAAAATGCTGTGTTATTTTCTTATATTTAGCCCCTACGACTTGGGCATGTCATAAAATGCTGTGTTAACCCCTTTTTATTAATCTCGCACTTGTAAAATGTTAAGTTGTAGATCTCTTTTTCCCAACTAGCTGATTCAATTAAATAAAGCAATTCTACAATACAATATTTAATGATTAAATATTTACAACCTTTTTAAAATCTTCCCCTTTTTCAGAATATTTACATCTGCCAGATTTAAGCCATTGAAGCCAGCAAAACAAGCCTTTTGTTATATTTAAAGACCTTTTGAAACGTTTCAAGATGCCTATTGCCTTTCATAAATTTATCAAAGAAACCCCGGTGTTGTTGCCTCTTACATTATTGACTTAAACAGTTTACAGAAATAAATTATATCAATATATCTAACCTGGAGTGGTTCAGTAGTTTCTCTGCATCCCCAAGAGTTTTCGTATTTAGTCTGAATGTTGAGAATCGAATTTGGAAGTCGACATCAAAACCAAAACACTATCCAAATCGCTATTTAAAATCCCATAAATTAATCCAATAAAAGGTTTTCCATCTCCGTAATTAACAGCAATAGAGCATTTACCATGTCAGTGAATATCAAAATTAATTTAACAGGAGGTAATCTCCAGAGTCGTCTCCAGTGTCTTCTCCAGAGCCCTGTTTTATATATTTTAGAAATTGTACAATTTTACTAAATCTGGTTTACTTACGTCTATGATAGATCTTCTTGCTTACACAATTTTTACACTTTTATAAAATGCTTTTCACTACATCTGTTTAACTGGTTACGTGTATAATTTAGCACTTTTGAGTATCGTGACAGTCCAGTTTAAAATGTATACTCACTCATTGCTCAATTGTTATCGTATTTATAGGCCTTGCCCCTTTGTTTGCTATTCGTTGTTTTCACGTGTTGGGCGACACCATTTGTCTTATCACTTGTCTACTCCGGGAAATTTTACCAATTGTATAGTTTAAATAGTTGGAAGAACGCTCAAGTTCTCACGTATTCATTTCTATAACATTACATTTAATTTAGAAATTCCAGGCATCTTCGTTCATTAAATTACGTATCATTGTTATTTGCTTATTTTAATCTAAACAGAAATAAATTTGGTGTTTGTTTATTTCCTAGTTAACTTGGATTTTTGAACAAATGTAATACTTTATGTCACGTACAATTTATTCAACTAATGCATAATTTCTGCCTGCGTATATGATGATATATTTTACGCACTTGTTGAATATTTATCTAGCCAATTCATATAGGTTTTCCACTGATTTAGTTTTGATGCATTTCGTTACATTTTTAAATCTTATCTTTGCTCGTAACTACTCTTGGATATGCGTTTAATCGCTTGTACTGTTATATACAGTGTGCGCTCAACTAACAATATGCGTAGTGACCTATTTACTCTTATAATATCTGTAATTATGTGCTTTTGTTATTTAGAAGTTTCTTTTGTTTATTCTAAGACCCCTATGACTTAATCTACCCCTAAATTAACCCTATAATTATAGCATTATATATATATATTGCTGTGATATACTCCTTTGAATGCGGGAACTGGGTCCTTTCAACAAAAAATTTCTAGTCCCACCGATTGGGCGTCATAAACTGCTGTGATCCTGGTTTCGCTTCAGCTGCTCACCTAATTTTATAAACCTCCTCATTCATAAAAAAAAACAAACACATTCCTACCACAAACATCAACGTTAACTCTATTTACATCAATATTCACAATACATTAAAATTTCAAAATTAAAACTCAGCATAAATTTCAGTTTTAAAAGAATTTCAAGATTAATTTTATTATCATTTTATGTGCATCCAGAATTCAAGTCCTTGTAGGATGCCTACTAATTAATATAACAATATATGCAGACCAGAGTCTGAGTACAAAGGGAGCATCTACCACCCCTTTACGTTAATTAACCAGGTTCGTCTAATTGAGCTCAAAGACATACCCAAATTTTCATCATAATTCCAAACATCAATACTAAATACACCTTTCTACTTAAACAAGCAAATTTCACCTTAAAATTAAAATTTTATTGTGAGCACAATTTCACTAATGTCCATTTAAAGTAAATCAATTATAAAGTTATTCAACACACACAAAAATATCAAAGTTCAAACAAAATAGTATAATTTACCTGAAGGTTAAGCACTCGTAGCTTCAATGTACATCGTCCCTTTTGTTAATCACACCATTCCAACTGGATTATATTTACAGCTTCTGATTCTCAACGCTTTTACAATTTTCTCCATCACCATTTATTTAAAGTTGTTTCAGGGCTTTTCCGGAACTCATCTGTGTATATCTGACCCTTGTTTCGTGGATCCAGACACGTTTTTGAACCATTTAATTATTAACACCCCGAAAAATAACAAAGAAGTGACAGAACCTTTTCGTACCCGTATTTTGTATAGTGTTAAAAATACAAAGTTTAGTACAAGATTCGTAAAACAGTTGTTACGTACATTTTACGATTAAATTAAAATCTACCCTCTTTGATTCATTATTCAACAACACCCGGTATATTAGACCTTACTACAATAAAATACGCTTCTAGTAATTTTCAAGTTCAAATCTACTTTTGTTAAAATGGAAAGTATATTCTATAAATTAAGTAGTCTGTACCCTGTTTTAGGTATCCGTGAACTTGTTATACATTGCGAAAACGTGTATTTACTTTCTCTATTGTTTCAATTTAAAACTTGTTGAAATGAGGTATTGGACTAGCCGATAAAATCGTTTTTTAAATTTTCTAATCACGTTTGATAACAACAATATTACTTTGAGCTCTGGTTATTAGTAAAACGGAATTAATATTCACTTTCTTTTCGATATCCACAACAAAAAGATTTGTTGTATTTTTGGTTGTTTCCGTTTTTCTGTATGAAAATTTCGCACACACCCTACAGCGTGGTGGGTAATGATGGTTTTATAAACCTGTACTTTTTGGCATAAATAAATTAATATTTTTCGTAATTATTGTAACTTTTTCTTCTAGTGGACCTGACGGCCCATTGCTTTGCCGCTCCTTTTGTTATGGGATGACACCCACACTGCGGGATCTTGAGCTCCTCTGCTCTGCTCTGTCATTAGGGAAGGTGTGGCCCAAACCTACACCGTGGAAGCTAGGGTGAGTGTTTATGCACTACTTTCTTGTATTGGTCCTGTGAAATTGGTCGAAAGAGTATATTTATCAGGTTCCACGTGTTGAATGAACTTAGAATTTTTAAAATGATTATCGTCAAGTGAGATGACATTTATTATTAATATTGTATTTATCGTGACCATCCTATACGTTTAATGATTTAGAGCTGTGATTTTTAGTGTTGCGTTTGGGTTTTTTTCTTTTTCACTAAATAATGTAGGGGGTAGGTATCTAAAAACGGCAGCTCGCCATTTTAAAAAATGTTTTCTTTTGATTTTGTTGATATGTGTAGCTTGTAATTATTGATTGTCTATTTTTTTGGTACTACTGTGCTTTTGTACATATTATTTTAAATTAGAGGTTTTCTTTTGTGTATGTTTAGTTGTGAGTTATGAATGAGTGTGTGTATTTTTATTTCAGGCCTTCCTTTGTTTTTTTGTATGTGAAATACCTCTCCTACTCACCGATTATGCCCGGTCATTTTCTTTCTTTGGGTTCTTTTTTTAGGCTACGTTGATGTACGCGGCACAGTATAATTTCAAGCTAATGGTTACTCACCCGACATAGACATTGGTTACGAACGTTGTATAGAACAAACTCTGCTGCTTATTTTTCTAAAAATTTACCTGTTCGTATAAGTAGGGTATTCTGGAGGCTTCTGCCGCCACATTTGCTCCCAAATCCCACATTTGCTCCCACATTTACATGTAAATCCCCATAAGGAGCAAATGTGGAGATGAGTGATAGTTTGGTGGAAATGAGGAGAATCCCTCATTTCCACACACATTTACATGTAAATTTCCATAAGGCGGAAATGAGGAGAATCCCTCATTCGCTCCCACATCTGGCGACAGTAATAAATAACATTACCATCTTAAATTTTGCACAATAGTTTTCTTCGACTAAACAATGCATCTTTCGAGATAAACCTATCTTGATTGGTATCAATTAATATTAGATTTTTCTCAGCTACCCAAATTTCTAGGAATTTTTTAGAAGGCATCATCCCCAAAAGAGCTACCCCAATTTTAAGAATTTTTACCTCAATCATTTTGATTACGTCACACTTGCATTCGACTAGTCATTCCATCTTTCGAGATAACCCTATCTTGCATTTTTATCTTAGCATCCTCATTTGCTCCCACATCGGGACCAAATAGCTTTCTTCGTATAACCAGTGCATCTTTCGAGATAAACATATCTTGTTTGGTATCAATTAATATTAGAATTTTCTCAGCTACCCGAATCTCTATGAATTTCTTAGATTACGCCGGCCCCCAGGGAACTGATTGATTGATTAACTTGGGAAGGGTGACTTAAAGCCACGCGCACTTAGGCCTCCTGGTGGGCCCATTGTGCTGCCTTCCTTGCCCTAGGTTGGTCCTTCATTGCTCAACCACCCGACCTTGCAGGTGAATTTGAGGATGTCGGACCAGGGGGTGTCTCGAATTCCGGCCTTCTCGGGCCAAAAGTCCCCCAGCATGGATCCTCGAAGTCGGGCGAGTACCGGACAGGTGCACAGAATGTGTTCCGCCGTCTCATCCTCCTGTTGACAACCGCGACAGGTGGGGTTGTCTGACAGACCCATCCTGTGCAGGTGCTTCCTTAAAGTGCAATGCCCGGACAGAATACCTACTAGTAGCCGTAGTTTCTGTCTTGGCAAGCGTATGACAAATTTTTCTATTTTGGTCATGGGAGACCTTATAAACATTTTGCCTGCCGGCAGCTTGATGTACAAGCCCACCTATCCTTGTGACGGCGGTGGGTTATTTGTCTTATCATGGAGAACACCACAGATGGCGCAATAGCAACCGATGGCTCAGGGTCGACAAAACCCCGAGCCGCTCCCTGCCTCGCCAAAGAATCTGCCTGTTCGTTACCATGTACTCCTGAATGCCCTTTGATCCAAACCAGTTCAAGGGCGTTTGTATCAGAAACGAGCTCGAGAACACGATGGCATTGGTATACCACCCCCGAGAGAAGCTTCTGCTTGTTTAAGCTCAGAAGAGCTGCTCTACTATCGCTCAAGATGCGTATAGCCCCAGGGAACTACCCCCATTTTAATTTTTTTTACCAGCAACGATTTTATGATCGTCCTTATAATTTTTTTATCCATGCAATACATCTTGTTAGTCTAGAATTTTACGCAGAATTCGAATCTGCAAACAGATTTGAAATCGGACCGCGCCCTGCAAAGTTACACTTTAAAGCTCTCAAACCTCTAAATTTTACTCTTTGCTCCCACATCTGAACCAAATAGTTTTCTTCGTCTAACCAATGCATTTTTTGCGATAAACCTATCATGTTTGGTATCAATTAATATTAGAATTTTCTCAGCTATCCGAATTTCTAGGAATTTCTTAGATTACGCCGCCCCCCATGGGAGCTACCCCAATTTTAAGATTTTTTACCAGCAACGATTTTATGGTCGTCCTTATAAATTTTTTAACCATGCAATACATGTTGTTAGTCTAGAATTTTACACAGAATGCGAATCTGCAAACAGATTTAAAATCGGACCATCGCTTACAAAGTTACACTTTAAAGCTCTCAAACCTCTAATTTTTTTGCACATCTATGACATATGCTTTAACCAACCATTTCCCTAGAAATCTAAAACCGCAAGGATTTTAGAAATGAGTTCTTTATAAGCCATAAGTGCTTAATATTTAAAACCATTTTTTCAAACAGTAATGTGCTGTTTTCAGAATATCACAAAAACCCAAGACTTTTAAAATTTTTCTGGTTTTAATATAATTACATGCACAATGCTAAATAGTTGGAAAATACGTAGACGAGGACACACTAATTGCTATACAATTATGTGACGTATAGGGAAAGTAACCTTTCTTTTTTATTAATTAGCGGCTATATGATTTGAGAAATACAATAGATATGCTCAATGCCATCCATTAGAATCATATCATTGCTGGAGGGTTTATTAATCATACAATGAGCGCTCTAGTATGGTCGTCCTTATAAATTTTTTAACCATGTGACACATCTTGTTAGTCTAGAATTTTACGCAGAATTCGAATCTGCAAACAGATTTGCAATAGGATCAGCCCTTACAAAGTTACACTTTTAAAGTCCTGAACCTCTAAATTTTGCTCCTTGCTCTATAACATAACAAATAGCTTTCTTCGACTAGCCAATGCATCTTTCGAGATAAACCTATCTTGTTTGGTATCAATTAATATTAGATTTTTCTCAGCTACCCGAATCTCTAGAAATTTCTTAGATTGCACCATCCCCCAGAGAGCTACCCTAATTTTAAGATTTTTTACCGGTAGCGATTTTATAGTTGTCCTTATAAATTTTTTAACCATGCAATACATCTATTGAAGACCGCCATATAAATCAAAATCAACTTCTATTTATAACATACACAAGCTAATAATATATATAAAAATAATTTTTAAATTCACATCATTCATTTCTTATGATAATAATTGAGGTGGTTAAATTTTTACTTTAAAACTTACAATTTAGTATATATTCCATTTGAATATCTGCCAACAGTTTTATAGACCCCATCTCCTCGATTATTTACATAAAATCATCCAGATCCTCAGGCATTGCTAACACAGCAGTACAGTGCTAAACACTCGATTAAATGGTGCACCCGAAATGGAAGATCTACACATACAACTAGGAGGTCCGTTTTTTATCACTTTGTCACCAGTGTTTGGAACAACCGAGGACGAAACGTTCCAGTTAAAAATAATAATGGGTGATAGCTCGATAGTTATAAATGAATTGGAGTGCCGTAAACTATTCCATATGCGGGAGCTGTTGGAGTATCAATTTAAACAGTTGGAAAACCGTGACTTCCCAGCATTATACAGCGAATTAGTAGGGTTTGTTGCTAATTCTAATTTAAATGATGACGATTGGTTTACTACTCTGACTGAAGGGGAGAAACGAATTAAAATCTTGGTCGAAGGCAAAGTTCGAATCGGTAATATTTTATTCTACGACGAATTGAATCAGAGTGCCCTAAATGCTTTGGAGCTGGTTATACGTTTTCCGGATATATTTGTGCGAGACGTGATACGTACAAGAACATTAGTGGAAATGTATAGACGTTTAGATTTGCCGGATTCTGAAGATTCAGGTTATGCTGATAACTAGAAAGAGTATATTATAAAAGACAGTTGTAGTTATAGTAAACAACTACGATCACAGCTCAAGAGATCTTGATGTAAATATATTGTAAATATATTTTTTAAATAGTTTGTGAAACTATAATATATCGTAAATTTTTTGAAAAAAGTATAAATAGACTTGCTGTTGTTTATTTATTTAGTATAGTTTGAAATTTTTCTGAGTAAACACATGAATGTCTGTTCTGGAGAAGGTTTAATCAACAGCGCTATAAACAGGCTACCGTTTGAACTGCATATTACAGTTTATTCTCTTATACGTTTCTAAATTGTTATACTTCAACTACAGATATAGATTAAATTATGTTAAACTCGATCGGTTTTATACTCACTGGCTACAATATTATTACTTTAGTTTATCTCGGATACAGAACCGTAAAGCATTGTAACTTGAAAATGATTTCTAGAAAAAGGTATACCAAGGAATGTTTGCAAGAAGCTCTTAATGAGGTTAAACGAGGTGTTGCAACAATGTACTCTGCTAGTAAGAAGTTTAGGATTCCAAAGTCGACATTGCGCGACCATCTCATACGATCGCAGAGTAAAAGAGATAAAAGTGTAGAAAGTTACATCTCTGATATACAAACAACTAATTTACAAACTGCGGAAATGGGCACAGGAAGTACTCTAAGATGTACAGCAACACCTATCTACTCAGATGGTAAAGATGATAAAGAAGTTTGTAAAAGAAGTTTTAAGATGCAAAAACAAAAGTTTAATATTGAGGAAATGAACTCTGCAAAAAATAATGGAAATGCTCGTCATAAACTATCAGAGCAAATAATAAGTGAATCAAGTTCTATGGATTACACCCCAAATTCTGAAGATGAGGATTCAACACAGGAAAGCAATAGTCGGGGCACTAAAATACCGATGTATATAAAAAGGGGTGTTGTATTAAAAAATACACATCGTACTGAGCATAGTTCAGATGGTGCATATATTCACTTTAATGTACATGGGTTGATTGAAGGACTGCAGTTGCTAGTTGCTGTTGATTATCACAACCATCGAGATATACATAACCTAAATGAAGTTATCTCTATCATATCTAAACTTCGACAAAAAGGAATTTTAGAATAGAACGACAACAAAGTTAGATGGGGGTAAATATTTATACATATTTTTTGAAATTGTAAAATTGGAATAGTCTGCATTTGCATTTTGAGAAGTAAACATCGTAATAAAAATGAGCGGAGAAAGAACTTTAGATGCTATAAAAATTTTAGAACAAGTTGTCAAGGAGATGAAAAAAAGTTTATCAAACAATTCAACTAGCCAACATTTGAATGGTATGTCTAATGAATCTCTGGCAAATACTAAAATAGTGCAAGATAAACCTACACATGATAATGTTGATGAGAAAGATCAGAACATAGACTCCAAGTCAGACGTTTCTGACAGAAAAAGAAAGAGACAACTTAAATCGTATACTAAAGAGGATTTAAATAAAGCCCTCGACGAAATAAACAAAGGATGGATTACTGGTTCAGAAACATCCGAAATCTACAATGTTCCAAAAGCTACACTCTATACGAAACTCAGATCAAACGAAAATCGTGTACAAGATTTGGATATGTATACTACACATTTGCCAATTAAAAGGAGAAAAAAGTGACTTTTGTGTGTGTGTATTAGTTTTAATAAATAAAAATATATTTCTATGTGAAGTGTACTTGTTAAGTATTTGAATTGAAATATAAATATTGTTTCAAACGTTTTGGTTTTATTTATATATAATGGTATTGTTAGGATACAATTACTCGGGAGCAGTAGCAGAATCTTGGTTTATGTAATATCATAGAAGTTGAACAAAAAAAAAAAATTAAACTAAAAGGTATGTTTCAAACATGTAGTTGTACTCATTTCTATTAAAATTAAATGTGGCGCTCTTTGTTATAATTCTTTTCATAAGAACTTAGATACCCATTTCAGTTGCGTGGACATTTTGAAATATTAAACAATACCAATGTATACTTTATATTTTATAACATATACAAGCTAATAATAATAATATATAAAAATAATTTCTAAATTCACATCATTCATTTCTTATGATAATAGTTGAGGTGGTTAAATTTTTACTTTAAAACTTACAATTTAGTATATATTCCATTTGAATATCTGACAACAGTTTTATAAACCTCATCTCCTCGATTATTTCCATAAAATCATCCAGATCCACAGGCATTGCTTACACAGCAGTACAGTGCTGTATTGCTTCCTCGTATGACTGACATATAAAACATTTTTCTCCTTCTATCGAAAAGCGTTGCCCACATTCTGCTTTTTTTTACTCGTAGGGCATTGCGAAATCTTTGAATAACCTCCACAAAGTCTTTATACTTATTTGTTATATCGTCTCTTTAAACAGTACAATCACCAAATAATAACTTCTACGCGACCAGTCTCTTTATATGAGCTACTCCTATTCGGATATGTACCGATTGTACCCCAATTTGTGTGCACGCACGAAACAATCGGACGGGGTAAGGTATTCTATGAACTTGCGCATGCGCAAGGGTGCGCATGGGCATGGGTGCGCATGCGCAAGGGTGCTCATGGACAGAGGTGCGTACGGACACATTACGAGATAGAGGCCTTAGTTTAAAATTTCCAGTTTTATGTTAATATTTTTCTAAGTCAGAACTACTAAAATTTTTACCAAGTCCCAAAATATTCAAAATCTAAAGTAGTTACAAAAATGCCGAATGTATTCGCTCTGTTGTTCCAGACACCTCAACTTCATTCACTAATAATGTGCATGACCATACTCCTAATAGCTTCGCATACTACATTAAATGCAGTTATGATGACAAGACATATGTTGGACACCGTCATATCGCTTACATTCTCTTGATTAGGAATAGTTTTGCTATCCGATCTAGGTCGGATTTAATCCGACCTAGGTCGGAGGGAGACACTTTCACCCTATGGGACAATTTCAGCCTATGGAGCAATTTCACCCTATTCTGATGCAGATAAATTCAAGGAACTTTGCCATTAATACACCCCCACAACCAGACTTAGATCCGATTATGCACATAAAGAAATGGTTTAATATTATTGCAATATCACAAAAGTTATACGCAACAACCAATTTTAAATAAATTGTCTTTGAAACTTTAAATGGATGTCATGACTAAGTTTTATCATTAGAGTAGTACCATATCTGATTGAACCGAGAAACAGTGGAATTAAGTTGATAGCACTAATTGCTTTTTAATGAGTTTTCTCATTATAAACTCATTCACACTAATTGCTTTTTAATGAGTTTCACTAATTAAAAACTCATTAGCACTGATTGCTTTTTAATGAGTTTTCTCATTAAAAACTCATTAGCACTAATTGCTTTTTAATGCGTTTTCCCATTAAAATCCCATTAGCACCAATTGTTTTTTAATTAAAAACCAAATGTGGACCTAGGTTAGATAAAAGGAAAAATTGATAGGTTAGGTCAGCGTCGCGGCGCAGACATAACCTATCAATTTTTTCTTTTATCTAACTTAGGTTGTTATGTTAACCCTCCAGCAATGGTGTGATTCTAATGGATGGCATTGAGCATATCTATTGTATTTCTCAAATCATATAACCGCTAATTAATAAAAAAGAAAGGTTACTTTCACTATACGTCACATAATTGTAAAGCAATTAGTTTGTCCTCGTCTACGTATTTTCCAACTATTTAGCATTGTGCATGTAATTATATTAAAACCAGAAAAATTTTAAAAGTCTTGGGTTTTTGCGATATTCTGAAAACAGCACATTACTGTTTGAAACAATGATTTTAAATATTAAGCACTTATGGCTTATAAATAACTCATTTCTAAAATCCTTGCGGTTTTAGATTTCTAGGGAAATGGTTGGTTAAAGCATATGTCATAGATGTACAAAAAAATTAGAGGTTTGAGAGCTTTAAAGTGTAACTTTGTAAGGGATGGTCCGATTTTAAATCTGTTTGCAGATTCGCATTCTGTGTAAAACTCTAGACTAACAAGATGTATTGCATGGTTAAAAAATTTATAAGGACGACCATAAAATCGTTGCTGGTAAAAGTCTTAAAATTGGGGTAGCTCCCATGGGGGGCGGCGTAATCTAAGAAATTCCTAGAAATTCGGGTAGCTGAGAAAATTCTAATATTAATTAATACCAAACAAGATAGGTTTATCTCGAAAGATGCATTGGTTAGACGAAGAAAGCTATTTGGTTCAGATGTGGGAGCAAAGAGTAAAATTTAGAGGTTTGAGAGCTTTAAAGTGTAACTTTGCAGGGCGCGGTCCGATTTCAAATCTGTTTGCAGATTCGAATTCTGCGTAAAATTCTAGACTAACAAGATGTATTGCATGGCTAAAAAATTTATAAGGACGATCATAAAATCGTTGCTGGTAAAATTCTTAAAATGGGGGTAGCTCCATGGGGGACGGCGTAATCTAAGAAATTCATAGAGATTCGGGTAGCTGAAAAAATTCTAATATTAATTGATACCAAACAAGATATGTTTATCTCGAAAGATGCATTGGTTATACGAAGAAAACTATTTAGTTCAGATGTGGAAGCAAAGAGCAAAATTTAGAGGTTTGAGAGCTTTAAAGTGTAACTTTGCAGGGCGCGGTCCGATTTCAAATCTGTTTGCAGATTCGAATTCTGCGTAAAATGTATAAAATGTATAAATGTATAAAAAAATTTATAAGAACGATCATAAAATCTCTGCATGCAGAAAATCTTAAAATTGGGGTAGCTCTCTGGGGGATGGTGCTATGTGAAAAATTTAAAGGGATCTGGATAGCTGAGAAAATTCAAATATTAATTGATACCAAACAAGATAGGTTTATCTCGAAAGATTCATTGGTTAGACAAAGAAAACTATTTGGTCCAGATGTGGGAGCAAATGAGGATGCTAAGATAAAAATGCAAGATAGGGTTATCTCGAAAGATGGAATGACTAGTCGAATGCAAGTGTAACGTAATCAAAATGGTTGAGGTAAAAATTCTTAAAATTGGGGTAGCTCTCTTGGGGATGATGCTATCTAAAAAATTCCTAGAAATTCGGGTAGCTGAGAAAATTCTAATATTAATTGATTCCAAACAAGATAGGTTTATCTCGAAAGATGCATTGGTTAGTCGAAGAAAACTATTGTGCAAAATTTAAGATGGTAATGTTATTTATTACTGTCGCCAGATGTGGAAGCAAATGAGGGATTCTCCTCATTTCCGCCTTATGGAAATTTACATGTAAATGTGTGTGGAAATGAGGGATTCTCCTCATTTCCACCAAACTATCACTCATCTCCACATTTGCTCCTTATGGGGATTTACATGTAAATGTGGGAGCAAATGTGGGATTTGGGAGCAAATGTGGCGGCAGAAGCCCCCAGAATACCCTACTCGTATAAGTTACAAACATTATAATGTTTCCAATAGAAAATCAGATCGGATATTAGGCTATGAGAAAATCTATTATAGCAGGACCATCTATTTTTTAAACACTTAATTGTTTAAAAAGCGCTTTTGAAAATGTTTAAGTTACTTTAAAATTTCCCATGCAATATAGTACAAAACAATCTAGTTATAGTTTCCTCATCAAGAAAAACATCGTTGGTTCTGTTATCTGAGCTAATCTCCCAACTGAACACAATTTCATTCTGCTAGAATACGTAAACATACCTACCGGTTTGTTTTTGTTTGCTCGCAATCTGCTGTTTACGTGACACGCAAGCCATTTAATTTGGTCATCAGCTAATTTTGTCAAGTTGGTTTCAACTCTAAAATCAAGTTACAACTTCGGCTTTAAATTAAATTTGTATGATGTAGTGCTGGCAGCGTCTAGTATATTTTCGAACTAATTTGTGCTAGATAATTGATTGGCTACTTACTATGCGTGTTAATTTATACTTTGTTTCAGTTCTACATAAACTCTTTCTACGCATAAGCTCCATTTATACAAAATTTTATTACCGTAAAAGTTGCAATTATTAGTAGTATAATTCTGGAAGTTCTAAGAATTAGACCAGGATGTAGTTCTAATAGTGCAGTTAGGTAACTAATATTAGTACACCCTCTGGGGTGTTTTATGAAATTATCATCTTTGTATTGCAAAATTCCTTCAAATTTCAATATGTATTCCAGTTGTCGGAGAGTTGTAGCACAGGAAATACTCCAACGGCAGGTCTTGTGTGTTCAGTGTAATAGTGTCTTAAAAGTACACTTTAGTTGCGAACATTTCATTAATTTTATAACTTAAGAGTACGTTATTACATGATTATTAGAGAGTTTATTTTACTAGTAAACGGTTTCTGCTTTCTTTTCTCTGAGGTTACTAGGAGTCCTTACGTCTTTTCTTTAATACATACTGCTGTAATTATATTTTAAGTTATTTTTTGAAAGATTCTCGATAATAACGGGTTCCTATCTTTAACCAATGAGAATATAGAAACAAAGCCTATAGTTCACTAGATTACTCTAAAGACGCGACGTACCACGAAGGCTTGACTATGTAACCAATTTTAATTAAATACAAGAGTTCAGTTGATAAGTTGTTTTATTAACGTCACTATGCAGTAGATAAAGTAGTAAAACTACTGTGGTTGTAATAGTAACACCAAATAGTGACGAAAAAGTAGTTAAACGCACCGACTTAAAAATGATTTTGAAATACATTAAAATAGTTTAAAAAGTGGAAAATAAGTGAACAATAAGAACTACTGCAAGATAGAGTTGTAATGAAAGCATATATGAAAGTGAGATGGTTTTTAATGGCAAATTGAGGAAAAATTTTAAATGATTTGGATGATCTTTGTATATAAATTTGGAATGCAATTTTGATACTTTGGAAAAAGACGACTAGCATAATTTACACAGTGAAATAAAAATCGCATTGTTTTAAAATTTAAAAAAAACTTTTCTATTTGTTAGTTAAGTTGCGTAAGATTTTGTGTGCAGGTCTTGTTGTGAGAATCGTACAAGTGGATAATCTGATTAGAGTGTGACTGACCTTCGGTAGGTTTTGCTATTATATAAAAAATTATTAAACTTAACAGATAGAAAATTTTAAATCCGATTTTAAGAAAAAGTTGCAAAAAGTATCCGACTTATTCTATAAAATTTTTGTACATAGTCAGACTTAAATGGAGAATGATTTGTGAATGAAAATCCTAATTATAAAAGAGAGATTTTTAACTTTATTTTAGTGTAAGCCTGTGACTATCCAGCAGTTATAATTCTTTTGATGTTAGATTTAAGATTTTGCTTTAAAGGCAAAATTGCGGTGGTGGTTTGAACGCTATCTCTAAATTTGTGCTAAAAAAATAATTTTTTTGTTTTTTTGATATCTTACTTCTCTTTTTATTTGTAGAACTTTTTTTGTTTTTAACCTTGCGTGTCCAGGTTATTATCGTCATACATCTAAAGCACCACCTTCCAAACGGCTACTAAGTTTTTTCTGCCTGCTTCTCGTACTATGCCCATTTCATAGTTGTACAGTGCCCCCCTCCTCCCTCCAATTACCTCACAAAAATTTTTTCCTTGCTTTTATGTTTGTTGTTTTTGAACATAGCAGCTGCTCTTTTTTGTTAGATACAGCTGGGCTCACATTCTATTGTTTTTTAAGTCATTGTCTATTTCACCGATATTCAGTAGTACATGAAAGTGAGACGGCTCCGTGTCATAGTTGGTATGTGTGTGACTACTACGCCTAAGATCCCGGGTTCGATTCCCGACACGGTCTGCTTGAAAAATGTTAAGCGAGCATTTTTCACAAAAATGCACCCTCGTTCGGATGAGAGGTAAAATGGAGGCCCCGTTAGCGAGTGTCTGTCTATAATTATTTATAGACAAAATCATATTTCAGCAGAAACCAATGGGTTGCCTTGGTTTTGTAACAAACTTCTTGGGCAAAATAAACACTACTACTTAATATGAATTGATCAAGAAATGATCATAAGATGAACAGAGCTTAGTAAATTACGATATTTCGTGCCATAACAAATAAGGAATCCAAAGAATGTCGTGCTAGCCAAAAATCGCAGAGTGGAGTGGGTTACAAATAAGGAAAGAGAAAAACCCTCAAGGAAGGAATTTTATTTACAAGACATTTAATTAAAAAAAAATCATGTTACAAAAAAGAAACCAATTCGCGACGAAAACGATACTTATCCAACATATGCCGGACGTTTTACACAGTATAAAATCTTCGCAGAAATAACTAATACACTCCTTAATTACCTCAAACTAATATTTAACCTCAATCCTAATATTTACATAAAACAAAATTAAACAAAACAACGAAACTATAGGGGATTATTTTCAGTCTCTTGTATACCACAATTTTTAAATATTAATAAAACATATTATAAATACTTACATAATTTTCACAAGCGCTAAATAAATGCCAAAAATTAATGTAATAGTTGTCAACTTAATACTCTACAATTTTTAATAAAAAGCATCTATATATATTTACATAGTGGCCACAAGCACTAAGTAGATATCAAAAAAATTATGTAATAGTAGATAACAACAACAAAAGGAAAAAATAACTATTTACTGACCGAAATGCATTTTAAAGCAGCTGTATCAACGCAAAAAATTATTAGGCAATAACGTCACACGTTAGCAATATTGTAACTCAAAATTTTATATAGAAAATTTTATGGAAAGTCAATGCTGACCTTATTTTTATTAATTTATGCTTAATCAATACAGCTGTCGCATTAGCATATTCAGACGATTTGAGCAAAGCAAGTTTAATTTCTACACCTGAACATCTTAAGTTGTGCGATAAGTAACCTAAAACTTAATAAAGAAAATCCATAATTAATATTCCCTGAGGGAAATCATTAAAACGACGTAGAAAAGAAACAGCAAGACGCACAGCTTGGCAAGAAGTTCCCGTTTTTTTAGCTTATCTAATAATTTTCGGTTGGGACAACAACTTTTTGTAGTCGACATTAGCTGGGTCACATTTTACATTAGTAGTAACTGAATTTATTTATCTTCAACCAAAATGTGTAAAGTTCGATTTCTAGGTGTTGCAATTGCCATTTTATTAAAGGAAATAGCATATTTCTAATTCTACACAGACGAAAACTGAAACTGTTTCTTAAAAAAAAATTAATTAAACATATTCGTCATACAACCAACTGCTTTTATTCTCACAAGGGAACTACGATCAATAAATTGAATAAACCTGATTGACGTCTGTCCATAGAATCTATCGCGGCGCTTCAAAATAACATGCGTCTAAAAGTACGCGACATGAAATATGCTTCAAATTGAAGGACTTATGAACGATGTGTAACGAGAGTTATCTAATTTTCAACAAAAAATTATAGAAGATGCAGCAAAAAACCATTCCATGATTTATATTAGATATCGAGAAAGATACAAGCCAGAAATAAACTTGTATAAAACAGGTACATAAATCTATTGTAAAATTTCCGGCAACAAATGTGATAATCGAATACCACAACTAAGCACCATATCCAAAATAAAATAGATTAAAGCATTTTTAATTTATAGCTAAATAAATAAAATCCTAATAAAGGCGAAATTGTCAATGAATACTTAAATAAGCGTAAAAAGAGTAACAAATGTAAAAAAATTTCCCATGAAGAACGAAAATATCCGCGTCCAGGAGCTGCACGTAACAAAATTAAAAAAATAGGAGTTTTTATCAGATACTGGTTAACCACCATAACATAGAAATTTTTTCTAAAACTATTCAATTCTTTTAAATTAGTTTAACCATGGAAAGCACATATTGATTATGAATTTCACTCCAGAAGAACAAGCGTCCGTTTTTGGTTAATTTAATGGTGTGATAACTAACTCAAATCGTTTCTGATATAAGCGATTTGCTCTACTTAATATGCTCTAATAATTAAAGCACCAATCTTATAAATATTCAATATAGAATAAGAACAGAGTGTGCTTTCTCTAATAATTTCACAATCTTAGAAAACAGATTTACACTATACGCAGAAACGCTCTGCTGACATTCACCCTTCTTTTATAATTGTGCACAAACAGAACTAAAGATAAATGTATCATTATTTTCGATAACTGCTCGAACAAATTTAGCAGCATTTGGCAACTTGTGACTCCTGTTTCAATGTTAAGATTGAGTAACATCAACATTCGTAGGTGTTGTAGCTGATAATATTTTATTAAGTTCTAACGATGTATCAGCTTTCGCCTCCCAATATTAATTAAATTGACTTTTACTTTAGAAATTTGAGTAGAGCGTGTTCTTCAACGCCTCTTTTAAAACAATAATTAATTAAACGCGTCAAAGAATCGTACCAAAAGTTTAGCAAGAGTTTTGACGTAATTCACAGAGCCTTGTTTGAATGCTATAAAAAGTATTTTGCAGGTAAAGCGTCTTGCACGTTAAGACATCTAAGTTTTAAGTATTTTGTGTCAATAGCACTTTAAGGTCTTCTTTAATATCGAGCGATGTTAGCTGAAAGCAAAATGTAAGTTTTCAGGTGCTAAAATTTTATTTTTCTGTTTTTAGTGTAAATTTTGTATGCTGTAAATGAATTGGAAGAATGTATTTGTATTTGGCTGGGTTTGGAGTCGATTATAGATATTCGATGAACTCTTTCTTACTGCGTGTATTCTCATGACGTGTAGGACTCGTCGAAGCAGTTTAGCAAATGGAATGGTACGTGTTTGTTAAGACTTGAAGAATATAGTAACTTTAATGAAAGCATTTATTGTAAACAGGACATGAAAACTGGAAACGTATTTACAAAATAAAATAAATGGTGAACATTACTTTACATTTCTAATTTTTTGACTTTTCGTAAAATGACAACTTTCTGGATGTGCTTACATACATCGAGCAACCGATGAGAGTGCATGCGTATGTGAACTTACATTAATTGAAACTGTACATCTATAATTCGCAATATTTGGTATAGCTGAAAATTTAAAGCTTGTATAACATAATCAAACTTACGTAGGGTAAATTTTCAAAGAACACTAGTATATTTTCTGCTACATAAACAGCTTCCCAAAAAGTCCTAATATCGCAAAGTAAAGAAAAGGCCTGAGAAATGTACTTAGAAAAATAAATGGGAGCACCACTAATGGGAGACGTTTTTGTCCACTTCCGATGGGCCGTAAAAAAGATAAATGTATATAAACAAATAATTTTACTACCAAAAGTTATGTACACTTACATGGCTAGTTTTCGACAGTATCACCTTAGAGGCGGCTCCGTGGCCTAGTGGTATGTGTGTGACTACTATGCCCACGGTCCCGGGTTCGAATCCCGACACGGTCCGCTTGAAAAATGTTAGGCGAGCATTTTTCACAAAAATACACCCTCGTTCGGATGAGAGGTAAAATGGAGGTCCCGCGTGTGAGTGTTGTCACGCACGTTGAAGATCCCTACCTTGTTTGGAACAGCAAGAATTCGGCAAAATTCCAAATTTTCCAGGTAAAAAAACTCGCTTACTGGCCAATGTAGTACCTTCGGGTGGCGCATTGGAAAATCAAATGTAAGGTATTGCAAATGTAATGTGCACTACAATTTTTTAGTGGTAGTGAAGTTGTTTAATTACTCTACAAAATTTGTCTAAGTTTTCAAATACATCACTTTAGTTTTAACGTCACATAATTAATATTGTCTTCTTGTTTTTGCCTTGATATGTTTCCCACATTTTTTGTGAGATTTGAAAGTGTAGGATTTATGTTTACTGTTTTAGAATGATTGGCCGTCATCCTGTGCAGTGGATGATATGCCTTATGGAACTTGAAAGTAATGAGGGCACTGCGATTTTAGCAGAATCTGACGGGAACGAAGAAGATATTTTAAACAATAGTGATCATAATTTAGATACTGAACAAGTGGCTGAAAATACTGACGGCGACGACGACATATTGGTGTGAAAAATGACCTGCAGAGGGAGGATAAAGTAACATTGTAGAATAAAATGCCACCCACCCTCTTGGAAGAAACGCTCGCGGAAATTAGTACTAAAGATACCGAAGCTCTAAGGGCTGACAAAGACTATTCTGAAATATTCTACAAATTCTATTAACGATACCATTGTAACAATTTTTTTTTATATAACAAAATTTCTTTCCGAAACAATGTAGACGTATTAAGGCAATAGAAAAAAAAATCGCCAAGTGTATTCATTTGCGAAATTAGATGGATCTTCAAATTCTTAAAAAGTATGAAAAACAACATGCGATTTGTTGTTTCTTAGTATGGTTAAATTGTACGGCTCAGTTCAACATTTTGTATCCATAATCATATTAAAAACAATTCGGGTGTTTTGAAACCTAGTTTGGAAAGTCGTAAATATCAATATAAAATTTTAAAGTCTATGTAAACATTTTATTGTTTACAATGTACCTCAAGGTTTTCAACTTGCTTCATACAAACGGCGCATGGGCATTAAGCATTTGTTCTGATAAGATTTCCCCCCAATTGAATTGTCTTTGTAAGGTAGTCTCAATCCGCTCACTCCACACCATCTACGAGTAAAGTAGGATGTGGAAGTTGATGATGAGAATTAGTGGTCAAAAATTTAAGTGCCTTAATTTGTATTTATTTCGGCACAAATACCTTAGCGTCAACAAAATGCATTTGAGCCATCCAGCACCATCTAGTCAAAGTGTACCCTCGAGCATACTAGAATCGTTGATGTTCAAGCATCTTTGAGCGTACAATCACTCTCGAACTCACACGTCACGTACTTTGAGATCAGTCTGGGGCCATTGGCTTCTTCACCGCAAGCAACCAGATGGAACATGGGTCCAACTAATGTAAGGGTAGCGGCCAGCGACCAGTGGTTAAGAGTGAGTTATTTTTGCCTAATCGCGGAATGGATTTGCTTCACAACCCCCTTTCCCACTAATTGGCTAAGTTTCGTGCTGCGAAAACCTTAATAGTTTCGGTCTATAAGACCCGGTACAAAACCGAATTGACTATTTGTTAATTATTTAATTAAGTTTCTTTTTACAAAGGTATATTTTATTGAAAGTAATGTTTGTTATATTTGAAACGCTCACTCATCACTATTGTAAGATCACTTGAATTACTACTTTTGATTAAATTTGTACGTGATTATTAGATCTGATGCTCATTTAAGTATCAAGTTAAAAATTTTGTTCAACTAATAGTTTTTTATATGACTAAAATATATTGAGACTATTTATTTATTTTGTTAAGTATTGTTATTGGATACAAATTATTTATTATAGAATAGAAGCATTCTGTTTCTAGTCTGGTCAATTTTTGAAAAGGTTAAATTGAAAATTTTAAAGTTATCTGCTACCGAAGATTTTCTGCATCTACCCTAAAACTATAATTTTTTTACCCTTATAATACCATTTTTAATGATATGTAATACTATCGGGATCACCAATGACCTCACTACCGGTTACTTATAAAACAGTTATCGTGCAAAATTTATATTCTAATTTTGGTTGAACAACTTACAATAGTGTGGAAAGTTTAATAATAACATTAAGTTTATATAATTATACAATAAAAAAAAACTATTCTACCAGAATGCGATATAACGAACAAGTAAGTGCTTGATGATTACCGCACAAAGAGTGGCTGCAACGATTACAGCGACTGGAATGTTTTCGATCTAAATTTACTGGGCACTCACAACATCTTCTGCGTTTCAACTTTTGTGGTACTTGTACCTACCTCTGTGATGTTGATGCCTCTGGTCTACGAGATGTTGCAGGTTGTTGTCTCTCTGCAGCAGTAACAGATAATTTTTTTCCTAGTTGCATTAGGGAGTGTCGCCGTTTGTTATCTTTTTCTTTTGCCATTTTATCTAGGTGACATCATATAACATATGCATTGCGAGCACTATTATCAATCATATTGAAAAACTGAAACAGGACATTTTAGCGTTTGTCTTTTTATAGTATATGTTCGAAGAAGCCTATCCACAGTATCTATACCTGATTTTGTTTTGTTGTAGTCAAATATTATTTGTGGCTTCTTTTGATCAGCTTCCGAAATCTCGCCAGCTTCGTGTGTAGTACAAAGCAGAGTTACAAGTTTTCTCTTTTTGGGGTAGTAAGACAATAATACAGCATCGTCCTGTTAGCAAAATGTACTTGAATATACTTCTCTCCCTTGTGCAGTAATTAATTCCTTAGGCAGTTGCGGTTTATTTCTTTGAACTATACCAAGCAATGTTAGGCCCTTCTCCTTCAAGTCTCTTGCAATTTCAAGACTAGTAACAAAATTGTCAGTAGTTACATTCCTCCCAGATTTTCAAATCCCTCTATCATATCTAATACTACCCGTTAACCTTGATTACTTACACGCTTCTCGTCTACTTTACCACTGTGTATGTGACTGTCGTAAACATATGACGTTTGACTTTCGCAGGTCGCCCAAATTTTTATACCCTATTTGTCAGGCTTTGATGGAATATAGTGTTTGAAGGAACGTTTTCCTCGGAAAAACAGCAATTGTTCGTCAACAGTTATATTTTCCTTAGGAATATATGCATCTTTGACGACAGCCATAATTCAAAGAGCGTCCGGATTGGCGCTAATTTATCCGAATCTCGATTCTCTTTTCTGGCTGCAGCATTATCAAAACGAAGGCATTGTGAATTTGTGGTGAACCTGTTCCTGCTCATAATTTTGTTGAATACTGGGCGCCCATCTTCCACATTCCACAAATGTGTCATTCCTTCGTAATGAGATTTATAAACTCCTGCCAATATTAACAGACTAATAAAACACTGAAATTCTTTAAAATTTACACTTCCATAATATGCCATACTTTATGCGACCTTTCACAATTGTCCATTGAATAATATGGTTTATAATAATATCACTAAAAAACAGATGAAAACAACTGCAAATTGTATATATGTTTCGATTTGCGTACCTGTTGAGACACCATTTTTAAAGCATATCATTCCGTCGTGGTGTTTGTCCTGTTTAGCGTTTTTGTGGCACTAAGAACAACTTCTCGAGTTCATCTTTTGATATGCTATATAACAGTGTAACGAATGGTCATTTTCCAAAACTAATTTGGTTACTTACAAATATTAATGCAGTGTGTTATTATCCTTCTTAAAGAAATCAAACTCATCATCAGAATTAATTTCCGAATTGCACTCTGATAGCTGTTCACAAAAATCCTCTTCCCCATCATCATATGAATTATAAGTAGAAGTATTAGAGTCTACATCCTGCTGTCAGTTTTTTCAAACAAGTTTATTAAAGATTCTTCCTAATTTTTATCGACAATGCGAACTGAACTTCTACCAGCCATGATTATTAAATAAATGAGCAACGCAACCAAAGTTACTGATTACTCGGAAGCAGAAATAGGGGATGCACCGAGGTAGGTATGGAGTTACGCTATCAAAAACCATGGCTATGCTTATATCTTATTTTATTATAGCAAAGAGTCGATGTTCTAAAACGTAGGTTTACATGCTGGGAGAATCCATTAGTATACTTGTTTTATAATTATTTGGAACTCGCAAGAAAAACCATTAGAACATCACTGTAACTGAAGCCCTTATGTTATAAACAGTGTAGCCGTCATAGTGGAATTACATGTAGCACTTTTATTGCCCTTAACAGGTTCTTACATTTATGCTTACATTGAAGTTGCGTTTACAATAAGCAAATTAAAATTTAATTCACTACTTCCAAACAAATATAGCGCGATCACAAAACGCTAGAAGTGTTTTTAGATTAATATACTGTAGGCGCTATAAAAAACTATTTGGTACCAACATATATTGAGTGATACACTGTATAAAGTCAAATTTTTTTAAAATTATAGAACGCGTGGGTTTTAAAGATGTGTGACCTTAAACGAGAAAAATCCATACTAACCCCATGGTATTATAAGGGTTAATAATTGCTAGCTACAGTGGCGTTCAACATCAATTTACTTTATTTTCAGTTTTGCAAAGAATGCTTCAACCCATTCCATCTTTACCTCCCCCTAGGGGTGATACCCAAGTTAGCCGTCAGCATAGCAGTTTCTTTATTTCTCCAACTCACACGCGTAAAAGTTTTAAGTCCCTTTGAAGTTCTGAATTACCGCGTCTCACGCATATTAATAATAACAAGCCCGCCGTAATTATTTTAAACATGTTCATTATTATATTAAAAAAAATTGGAACTCTTACAATGGCGCTAGTAACGTGAGACCGGAATTGTTGCTCTATCTCCACCCTTGGGCTAAGCTCTTGAAATGCTTTCTCAATAAATTAAATAAAACAAAACTGTTACACCATAATAGATGTTGTTACTGCATCACCGAATATATAAAATACATATATAAAATCCAATTTTGAGTAGGACAGAGACGCCAAAACCTCCGATTTTTGTGAAATAATGGTTTCTCTGGGTATCAGTAGGGTATAATCAAGGATCCTGTGACCACATTTCCACCAGCATCCACATTTCCACACACATCTGGACCAAAAAGTTTTCTTCGACTAACCATTTTTCATCTTTCGAGATAAATATATCTTAATTTTTCATCTTTCGAGATAAATGAGCATCCTCATTTCCTCTCACATCTAAACCAAAAAGTTTTCTTCGACTAACCATTTTTTTATCTTTCATCTGAACCAAATAGTTTTCTTCGTCTAGCCAATGCATCTTTCGAGATAAACCTATCTTGTTTGGTATCAATTAACACTAGATTTTCTCAGCTACCCGAATCTCTAGGAATTTTCAGCTATCATCACCCCAAGGAGCTACCCCAATTTTAAGATTTCTTACCTGTAGCGACTTTTAACCGTTCTTATAAACTTTTTAGTCATGCGATACATTAAATTAGCTTAGAATTTTATGCACATCCGAATCTGCAAACAGATTTGAAATCGGACCACGCCCTGCAAAGTTACACATATACCCTCTGCGAGATAAATCTTTCTCCACATTTCCATCCACGAGATAAACCTATCTTGTTTGGTATCAATCAATATTAGAATTTTCTCAGCTACCCGAATCTCTAAAATTTTCAGATATCATCACCCCAAAGGAGCTACCCCAATTTTAAGATTTCTTACCTGTAGCGACTTTTGAGCATTCTTATAAATTTTCTTAGTCATGCGATACATCTTGTTAGTCTAAAATTTTACACAGAATTTGAATCTGCAAACAGATTTGAAATCGGACCATCCTTACAAAGTTATACTTTAAAGCTCCCAAACCACTTTAAATTGTTTTGCTCGTCTATGACATATGCTTTAACCAACTATTTCCTAGAAATCTAAAACCGCAAGGATTTTAGAAACGAGTCCTTTATAAGCCATAAGTGCTTAGTATTTAAAATCATTTTTCAAACAGTAATGTGCTTCTCTCAGAATGTCGCAAAACCCATGACTTAAAATTTTTCTGGTTTTAACATAATTACATGTACAATGCTAAATTGTTGGAAAATACATAGACAAGAACAAACTAATCGCTTTACAATTATGTGACGTATAGTGAAAGTAGTATAGAGGACAAACTAATTGCTTTACAATTATGTTACGTAAAGTGAAAGTAGCCTTTCTTTTTATTAATTAGCGGGTATATGATTTGAGAAATACAATAGATATGCTCGATGCTAATAGGAAAGTACGTTAAATGCAAGTCAATTAACAACAATTTAATAGTGTTTACTGACCTACCTTAATTGTTTGTACAAGGAAACACAATAAAATATATTCAAATATAGTAACTACCTTATTTATTTATGCCCCATGTGTAGCTTGCTGTACTATTAGGACTAGGGTATGCAGACTTTAACACCTCCATCTCGCACGCTTTACACAGATGTTGGTTGTTTCGTACAAGACCCTTTAACAACTGTTGAGTTGAACGTTTACTGTAATGACATACCGTGCTGTTTTCCTTGTGTTGCTGTAAGCTATTCTTGTAAAGCGATACTGCAAGACCCAGAGTTTAATCTTTGCTGCCGACGGATGTATAAAGCAACCGTGGACGATGTTACACCACGACATTAAATGGCAGGCTTGAATATTTTTTGGAAACAATCGAAGATTGCCGAAGACACTCGAAGAGTGCACAAACGCAGTCACTAAACCACAATTAATAATCGCCTTTATAGGTTTAACATTTCTACCATTACCAATGATTTTAATTTCTTATTGGAGAATCCTTATTCTCCCACGCACTGTTGCGTAGCTGGATGCCCACCCTTTTGGGGATATATGCTCGTTATAGGTTGTAGCACCCGCGGTTTTTAACTACACTTCGTGAGATCCTTTAATCTTTTTAATCGTGTCCTTCTCGCGCACAATACAGTAGGACTTAGCCTTACCTACAAATTCTAACACCAAGTCACCGTTGAACTCGTCTTTAAATTTCCCACAACTTTTGTTAACATGCGGTAAATTGTGTTTATTATTTGCAGGGTACACCACTTTAAACTTAAAAATAAAAACAGGATAGTTTAATACGTCTATTAATAATTTATGGTAATGTTGACGATACAAATATGTAAAACAAACTTTATCAAGAAATATGTTTTAATAGAATACATACATGTATTGATAACATCTATAAACCGCTGTGGTAACCAGAGTCTGGCGAATCTGAGATATCCAAATCTCTAAACATTTGCGCAAGCGATTGCCTTGCAGTTGCATCTTTTAAGTACTGAATGGGGAAACATTTAATAAGTTCCAACACTGTCAAGTAATTTAAATTGCTGCAATCATTTGACAGAGAAATACTGGCACTGCTCTCTCCCTCTAATAACGTTTGAACCCTTCTTCCTCCGTCGTATTTCCACATACTTTTTATATCACCAACAAATTTTCGTAAAATTCTGGAAAGTTTCTACCCTTAACTCGCTCATTTTATAACAGATCAATTCTCGCAAAATTTAATAGCTTCATGCACTCGTACGCAGGTAGCACAATAACATTCCATCTTTCGTAATCTCCATATTATATAAATTCTCTTTTCAAAATTGTTCAACAACCATATACTTCTATTAAAGGCTGTGCTCAGCCGCAATTTGAAATCTTGATCCACATTGTATGTCAACAACATCGTTTCCAGTAGTCAGACCATTTAATCGAGTGTTTAGCACGTCACGAGAATTGGCGAATTTGAAATTCCACTTGAAAAGTACACAATTTCTTCCAATCGAAGTAAGAGAATGTTATCGTAGAATCAGCACACATACCACTACAGCAAATAACTTGGATGGCAGGTTGAAGACCACCATATAAATCAAAACCAACTTCTAATATATGGTGGTGATAATTTGAAGGAAATTCGCCTAACCTATAGGTTGACTTACCAACTAGTTGGTTGATATTTAATTGCGGTACTCGCACATCACTTGTAACGTTAACACAAGAAAATCCATCTTTAATTTATAATTTTAATCAAACTCGACGATACTTTGACGACTAATGCACTGGAACATGGCTCTCGCCTTTTATGCCGATGGTCGAGCGTGCAGCTCTTTATATTAGTTGGCGTTATATGCAAGTCTTGACTGGAAAAGTGTGGTCTATAATGTTTTATAGTGGTTTTACCTGATGTTTTAACCACCAACGCCATTTTAGAATTATTAAACAAAATTACTTTAGCAGTATTTTAATATACCATCGAAGATTTCACATTATTTGTTTCCTCAGGTTCTCAATCCGGAATTTTTCAAATCGAATGACCCTTACGATTTGCAGAATACTTTGCAATCACTGCATATAATTCATCTTTAATCTATTTAAACTATCGCCTGTCTTTGAGATAAACCCTGCGTAACCCATAACTAGAAATTTTCCTGGGGAATTGAAATTATCACGTCTTTTAGTTCCACAAAGACCTGCATATTAATATTCACATCACAAACACTTGCATTTTTATTTAGATTTAGCCGACAGAGTTAAACCCAACATTTATTAGCGGTTGAATTGCACCACCGGAATCCACAACATGATTAAACCAGCAGCACACATTACATACGGTGACCAGTGGTTCGATAACTATTTTAAATGTAGTTCAACATAAGACGATATTCAACAAATGAATGCGATCATTAGCCTTGCATTGTTGATGACGTCCGACCATTAACAAGCACTTTCACCCCTAGTTAATACGACACATATCTAACTTGATTAATTCACGCGACACAATTTCCTCAACGTTAAGTTTATCAATCACATCGCACTATGGAGCGACAGCAAAATCAGCGCAAATTCGAGAACTTGCGTTTTTATTTAACAGCGAATGCCGATGATGGGAATTGATATTTACCGCGACTTTAGATTTGATCGTTCAACCATGCCAATACTTTAAAGAATACGGAAAGGGCACCAATATAGATCGTTTCGATGTTGCAATGAAGATATAGAATGATCCCACAGCGCACGACGACAGCAAACACAGCAATAGACATACAATTTATAGCCTGCCAAGATTGTTGAAAACAGATTTGTAAACGTTGAGCTATGGCAGGTTTCATCCCACGCATACGAGCGATTTTAACCCGAAGATCGAAATTTGTAACATAATCACACTTTGTTTTCATACGTTTCTTGCGTATTTCAACCACAGAACAGATGTCAATAAATTATGTTATAGTTTTAAATAAAACCCGATTAATACTGTAAAACGTTTATAACACCTTTAACACACATCTTAATCTTTTCATAATGTTAGATACCCATGTTACGACATTTGAAAATTAAACATCGCGCTTTATTTTAAAACATAAACAAGTTAATATACAAAATAATTTCAACCACACCATTTCATGACAGTGTGGTGGTTAAATTTTATTCTAAACTACAATGCATATTCCATTTGAATATCTGCCAACAGTTTATAAACCCCATCTCCTCGATTTCCACAAATCCAGATCCTCAGGCATTGATACTGCAGCACAGCATCGTATGCCCTGACACATATTTTCCTTCAGTCGCGCACATTCGTTTTTTTTACCGAGCATCGAATCTTAACCTCTCAAAGCCCATATTTCATTGTCTTTGAACTTGCACAATCAACAACATACCTACAGAACAGTCCTTTATATGAGCTACCTATTCGGAGACCGATTGCACCGATTGTGCACAGCACGAAGCATGGAATGTTTCATGAACAAAATCATACATTTCTTTGGCGACTTTAAATTATAACTCTTGTTAGACCTCTAGTCCAGATAAACGTTATTATTTTAGGTTGTCACTGTTTTCAAATCATCACATACTTTTCCCAACTATGCGTAACCGACGGTTCACCATAACCGACTTCATGTTCGTCACATCCGCAGATGAAGGTCTTCGAACGAGTTGTTTAATTTTCTTTAGGTACGTCCATGTGACTTGTTGCGATGGCGTGATCGATTGCACCGAAGCGGTTACAGCGGATCGATCACACTTGCGCATCTTTGCTTGCCGATGTCAGCATCTCCTTTGTACGCTATAACTTTTACATCTCCAATGAGATGCGCAAAAAATTGTTAACGTCCGTCATAACGATTTGATGGAACAACTTTGAAATCATATACGTCGAGTTCCATATCGACCATTATCCAAATCGCCCATAAAATCATGTTTTGAGTCACCCCCAACATAAATTTCACCTGATACGTCACATTATGATCCGAAAGATGTCCGAGATGGTTTCATCCTGTTTCATAATGCGATTACATGGCGTTATCTCGAGTCTCACAGCATCAGCGTACGATAGAACGAATCTATTGCATGTCGAACGAACCGAGCGATTTGTCGCAGGTATATCGAATCAACCACTACCGTTCACCGATCATCAACCGGTAACCACTTCTTCTTAATGGTAAAACGTTTCAACAACTGTCAACCTTCGAAAATACAGATTTTGCACAGCGCAAGTCAGAGATCAGCGTTGGTCTTCCACACCGATGGTCCCACAACAGTCACGGAACAGCGACCACGCCATCCATCTCTAGCAAAGTATCATACATCCAAGCATTTTAACCGGTATAACATTCGACGCATCGTATGAATCATCACCGCACACATCTGCATAAGCCGCGTATATTACCAGAGCTGAACCGAGCCATCCTTTGCCAGTTTGCATCTTTATACAAGGAAATTTAACCAATTCCAACTGTCAAAATTTAATTGCTCAACATTCAAAAAACTGCACTCTCTCACCTCTAAACGTTTACCCTTCTTCTCCGTCGATTTCCCACTATTTCATGACCACACAGATTTCACATCGACAATTTCACACTAACTCGCCATTTATCACGATCAATCGACCACAATTAAAGCTTCATCACTCGACACAGACAATAACATTGCCATCTTTCAATCCCATATTATTAAATTCCTTTTCAAAATTGTCACAATTATTCATTAAAGGTGCCAGCGAATTTGAAATCTGATCAATTGATTCAACAACCGTCGCAGGCTCAACCTATTAATTTCCTTTATCTAACCTAGGTCCACACTTGGTTTTTAAATGGAATGACTCATAACAATTGCCAATGAAGTAAGGATGTATGGGTATTTAATGCAGACAACACTCATTAATAACTAGGCAGATTAGGTACATATGGTCAATGACCAATGTCATGTGGTCATATGGTCATTGGTCATGTACATAGGTCATGGTCATGTGCATATGGTCATATGGTCATGTGGTACGGTCATATGGTCATGTGGTCATAGAAATCATTTAATGTCATTTATGAGTCATGTGGTCATGTGGTCATATGGTCAGAATATGGTCATGTGGTTATGTGAGCAGGAGTAAATTTGGTATATATGGATAGTGTTTAGGTGCAATTTGATGATAATGTGCATATTTTGAAGATGTCGGATTTTCCGATTCATGTGTCCCCAACCCAATTTATATATTAAACAAAATATAGCATATTTGAATGCATCAGTTGTAGCATTTATAAAAATTATGTTTTCCTCAGGTTCTCAAATCCTCGAATTTTTCAAATCGAATGACCCTTAGATTTGCAGAATAACCTTTGCAACATGTATATAATTCATCTTTAATCTATTTCTAAACCGTATCGCTCTGTCTTTTGAGATAAACCCTGGTGTAACCTATAAATTAGTATAGAATTTTCCTGGGGAATTGAAATTAATTATCACGTCTTTTAAAATTAGTTCCAACAAAGACCTGTATATATTGTATTAATATTCAAAACCTATCAGCAAAACACCTTTGCATTTTATTTAGATTTAGCTCGATAATAGAGTTAAACTCCAAAAATATTTATTAGTGGCTAGAATTGTTAAAATTTTCAATTAGTGAATCCACATACAAATGATTAAACCAAAAGGTATAATACATATATTAATTCTATACGGTGACCTAGAAAGTGGTTCGATAATCTATTTTAAATGTAGTTCAACATAAGACGTATATTCTAAATAAATTTAGTGAAATGTATGATCATTAGCCTTGCATTGTTTGTTGATGACGTCTGACTATTAATTTAATAAAAGCACTTTCCACAATTCTAGTTAATATGCAGAATACACATTCTATAATTTGATTTAAATTGGGTTAATGTAAGGACAAATTATACTTATACTTTCTCCTCAACGTATTTAGGAAGTTTATATCAAATCTTCCGCACATTATACCACTATGGAAGTTGACATGCAAAATCAGATATGCAAATTCGAGAACTTGCGTTTTATTTAAATAAAATTCTTTAGTGAAGATGTTGACATTTGATGGGAATTATATGATATTTACCAAAGGAACTTTAGAGCACTTTTAGTATCTCAGATCGTTCTCAACCATGCTAATACTTTAAAGAACTAACGGAAAAGGTACTCCTAATATAGATCTGTTTCTGTTAGATGTTGCAATGGGAAGATATAATAGGAATGATGTCCTACAGAATCTCGCACATGATGTAATTAAAAGCAAATACAGTAATAGTGATATTGGGATCATATTATACGAATTTATAAGAACCTACCCAAGATTGTTTGAAAACAGTATTTGTAAACAAGTTGAGTATATGGAAGAATACAACAGGTTTCCATCCCACGCATTTACGAGCGATGTTTAAATTTTAAAAGACTGAAAATTTTGTAACACTATTAATCACACTTTTGTTTTCTTATACGTTTCTAAATTGTTGTATTTCAACTACAGATATTAATAGATGTCAATAAAATTATGTTATAGTTTTAAATAAAACAATTCTGATTAATAATTTTGTAAAACGTTTATAACACCCTTTTAAAAATAATACACATCTTTGTTATAATTCTTTTCATAATTAGTTAGATACCCATTTCAGTTACGTGGACATTTGAAAAATTAAACAATACCAATGTATGCTTTATATTTTAAAACATAAACAAGCTAATATATACAAAAATAATTTCTAAATTCACATATTCATTTCTTATGATAACAGTTGTGGTGGTTAAATTTTATTCTAAAACTTACAATTTAGTATATATTCCATTTGAATATCTGCCAACAGTTTTATAAACCCATCTCCTCGATTATTTCCATAAAATCATCGATCCTCAGGCATTGATAACACTGCAGCACAGTGCTGTATTGCTTCCTCGTATGACTACACAACATTTTCTCCTTCTATCAGCGTTGCCCACATTCTGCTTTTTACTCGTACATTGCGAAATCTTCGAATAACCTCTCCAAAGTCTTTATACATTTGTTATATTGTCTCTTTGAACCGTACAATCAACAAATAATAACTTTGCGAACAGTCCTTTTATTGAGCTACTCCTATTCGGATATGTACCGATTGCACCCGATTTGTGTGCACACGAAGCAACGGTATGGAATGTATTCTATGAACAAAATCATTACATTTCTTAAGAAAATGCTAAGGACTTTAAAAATAATTATAACTCTTGTTAGACCTCTAGTCTCTAGATAAACGTTATTATTTTAGGTTGTGTCACTGTTTTCTAAATCAATTTCCTACATACTTTTCCTAAACTATGCGTATCAATTGGGTTATACTTTACTCCATAACGATTTATTTTCGTCTTCGTCTCTAGCTAAACTGCATGTAAGATGGAACGGTTCTTCTGGAACGGTTGCTTAATTTTCTTTATAGGTACGTCCATGTTTTCGACTTTAACCTTTGTTGTGGTATGGATTTTTCGTGATATTGCAACTGGGAATTATTTCATGATATCAATTGTTTTGCACCTCTTTATTTTGCTGAGATGTAGCATCTCCTTTTGTACGCTAAAATTTTTCTACAGAATCCTGCATAAGATGAAGACGTTTATTCGAATAAAATTGTTAACGTCCGTCATAATGAAACTTTGGATGGGAACTAACTTTTTGAATAATATCAAATATTTATATACTCGTCGAAATTCTTCCTATTATCGACCATTATCCAAATCAAAATCTTTAACAACAGTTATAAAATTATGTTTTGAGTCACCAACCTGTAAACACATTATCTTCCCACTAAATTTCGGATAGATCATGTCACATTATGATCCGAAAAGATAGTCCGAGATTGGTTTCATCCTGTTTCCATAATGCGATTACATTGGCGTTATCTCTGAGTCTATGTTTTAAGCGTCACATAGACGAATTTGACATGTAGAACGAATTTGTCGCGTATATCGATCACCGAACGAGAACAACTCGGTGCATTTTACTTATGCTCGTTTGACAGGCCTTAATACATGCAAACCATAATCAGAATCTTGGTCTTCACCGATGGTCCACGTCCGGGAACAGCGACACACATCATCGAATTTTCACCAAGCATTAACCTGGTATAACAATTCTGATGCATCGTTAATGCATCACCGCAACACAACGCATAACCCATTTTTACACAGCGACCGACCATTCGTATCTTCTGGTTCGATCAACGCACATCTTCGAAAATGTATCACAACATCTCTAAATCTAAACCTCTCCATCCTGACAATGACATGACACATGACACAGCGACGCATGACCACATGACACACACAGGTCACGACACATGACCACATGACCAACGTCAAGACACATGACCAGACCATGACCATCCATGACCATATGACACCAGCAATAGTTTTCACAAAATGCTGACAGGTTGAAAACTAGGTTAGCCAGCCGCGGCGCTGGCCCAACCTATTAATTTTTCCTTTATCTAACCTAGGTCCACACTTGGTTTTTAATGGAAAACTCATTAAAAAGCAATTAGTAATGGGTTTTAATGAGAAAACTCATTAAAAGCAATTAGGTCATATGGTCATGTGGTCATGTGATCATATGGTCATGTGGTCATGTGGTCATAGGTCATGTGGTCATTGGTCATATGGTCATATGGTCATGTGGTCATGGTCATATGGTCATGTGGTCATGTGGTCATGTGGTCATATGGTCATGTGGTCATGTGGTCATATGGTCATATGGTCATGTGGTTATGTGAGCAGGGAGATTAAATTTGGTATATAAGGAAGTAGTTTTGGGTTGAGCTAGTTATAGTAAGACATTTTTTCGAAAGATGTCGCATTCAAGCAATCAGTGGTGCTCCAAACAATCTATTACAAAAGCAGCAGAGAATATCCTGGATGGCTCGAGTTTCTACGCTGCTAGTAAAAATATAATATACCTAGAACAACGTTATGCAGATATGTTAAAAGGTTGCAGAACGTGAAGAAATTACATAATTCCAACGATGCATCCAGAGATGTTATACCAGAAGTTAAAATACCTATACAGAATTATGATAACTTTGCTATTGCTAATGCAAAAGAGGATGGTAAACATGGTCCTTGTTCCCATCTAACATACGAGCTATATTCGTGGGACCATCGAGTTGTGGGAAGACCAACGCTTTAATATCTCTGATCTTGCACGAGAACGGTCTTAGATTTCAAAATGTCTATGTATTTTCGAAGAGTTTGTATCAACCGAAATACAAATTGTTAAGAAACGTTTTTACACCATTAAAAGAAGAAATTGGTTACCATGAGTTTGAAAATTACGATGATTTGATCGAACCCGGAGATACCAAAGAAGATTCAATTATGGTTTTCGATGATATACCTGCAAACGAGCAAAGTAAAATCACCAGTTTTTCTCGTTCGGTCGACATAAAGCAATAGATTCGTTCTATCTATGTCAAACTTACGCTAGTGCCTTAAAACATAGACTCAGAGATAACGCCAATGTAATCGCATTATGGAAACAGGATGAAACCAATCTCGATATATCTTCGGATCATATAAGTGGTGACATGATATATCCGAAATTTAAAGAAATGTGTTTACAGTGTTGGGGTGACTCAAAACATAATTTTATAACTGTTGTTAAAGATTTTGATTTGGATAATGGTCGATATAGGAAGAATTTCGACGAGTATATAAATATTTGATATTATTCAAAAAGTTAGTTCCATCCAAAGTTTCATATGACGAACGTTAACAATTTTATTGTGAAATAAACGTAGTCTTCATCTTATGCAGGATGCTGTACGAAAAGTTTATAGCGTACAAAAGGGAGATGCTACATCTCAGCAAAAATTCAAAGAGGTGCACAAACAATTGATGATCCACTGCAAAATACCGTTCCAGTTGCAATGATACCGAAAAATCTCCATACCTACAACAAAGGTTAAAGTCGAAAACATGGACTACTTTTAAAGAAAGATTAAGAACTCAGTTCAGAAGAACCTGTTCCATCTTTACTATACGGACGTGTTAGCTAGAGACGAATGACGAAAATATATACAAGTCGGTTATGGATAAAGTATAACCGTCAATTGATACGCATAGTTTAGGAAAAGTATGTAGAAATTGATTAGAAAACATGACACAACCTAAAATAATAACGTTTATCTAGAGACTAGAGGTCTAACAAGAGTTATAATTATTTTTAAAGTCCTTAGCATTTTCTTAAGAAATGTAATGATTTTGTTCATAGAATACATTCCATACCGTTGCTTCGTCGTCACACAAATCGGTGCAATCGGTACATATCCGAATAGGAGTAGCTCATATAAAAGGACTGTTCGCGTAAAGTTATTATTTGTTGATTGTACGGTTCAAAGAGACAATATAACAAATATGTATAAAGACTTTGGAGAGGTTATTCGAAGATTTCGCAATGCTCTACGAGTAAAAAGCAGAATGTGGGCAACGCTCGATAGAAGGAGAAAATGTCTTATGTGTCAGTCATACGAGGAAGCAATACAGCACTGTGCTGCAGTGTTATCAATGCCTGAGGATCTGGATGATTTTATGGAAATAATCGAGGAGATGGGGTTTATAAAACTGTTGGCAGATATTCAAATGGAATATATACTAAATTGTAAGTTTTAAATAAAAATTTAACCACCACAACTGTTATCATAAGAAATGAATTATGTGAATTTAGAAATTATTTTGTATATATTAGCTTGTTTATGTTTTAAAATATAAAGCATACATTGGTATTGTTTAATTTTTCAAATGTCCACGTAACTGAAATGGGTATCTAATAATTATGAAAAGAATTATAACAAAGATGTGTATTATTTTTTAAAAGGGTGTTATAAACGTTTTACAAAATTATTAATCAGAATTGTTTTATTTAAAACTATAACATAATTTTATTGACATCTATTAATATCTGTAGTTGAAATACAACAATTTAGAAACGTATAAGAAAACAAAAGTGTGATTAATAGTGTTACAAAATTTTCAGTCTTCGTTAAAATTTAAACATCGCTCGTAAATGCGTGGATGGAAACCTGTTGTATTCTTCCATATACTCAACTTGTTTACAAATACTGTTTTCAAACAATCTTGGGTAGGTTCTTATAAATTCGTATAATATGATCCCAATATCACTATTACTGTATTTGCTTTAATTACATCATGTGCGAGATTCTGTAGGACATCATTCCTATTATATCTTCCCATTGCAACATCTAACAGAAACAGATCTATATTAGAGTACCCTTTTCCGTTAGTTCTTTAAAGTATTAGCATGGTTGAGAACGATCTGAGATACCCTAAAAGTGCTCTAAAGTTCCTTTGGTAAATATCATATAATTCCCATCAAATGTCAACATCTTCACTAAAGAATTCTTATTTAAATAAAAACGCAAGTTCTCGAATTTGCATATCTATTTTGCATGTCAACTTCCATAGTGCGTATAATGTGCGGAAGATTTGATATAAACTTCCTAAATACGTTGAGGGAGAAAGTATAAGTATAATTTGTCCTTACATTAACCCAATTTAAATCAAATTATAGAATGTGATTCCGTATATTAACTAGAATTGTGGAAAGTGCTTTTATTAAATTAATAGTCAGACGTCATCAACAAACAATGCAAGGCTAATGATCATACATTTCACTAAATTTATTTAGAATATACGTCTTATGTTGAACTACATTTAAAATAGATTATCGAACCACTTTCTAGGTCACCGTATAGAATTAATATATGTATTATACCTTTTTGTTTAATCATTTGTATGTGGATTCACTAATTGAAAATTTTAACAATTCTAGCCACTAATAAATATTTTTGGAGTTTAACTCTATTATCGAGCTAAATCTAAATAAAATGCAAAGTTGTTTTGCTGATAGGTTTTGAATATTAATACAATATATACAGGTCTTTGTTGGAACTAATTTTAAAAGACGTGATAATTAATTTCAATTCCCAGGAAAATTCTATACTAATTTATAGGTTACACCAGGGTTTATCTCAAAAGACAGAGCGATACGGTTTAGAAATAGATTAAAGATGAATTATATACAGTGATTGCAAAAGGTTATTCTGCAAATCAGTAAGGGTCATTCGATTTGAAAAAATTCCGAGGGATTTGAGAACCTGAGGAAAAACACAATAATAATTGAAATCTTACACGATGGTATATTAAAATACTGCTAAGAGTAATTTTGTTTAATAATTCTAAAATGGCGTTGGTGGTTAAATACATACAGGTAAAACCCACTATAAAACAATTATAGACCACACTTTTCCAGTCAAGACTTGCATATAACGCCAACTAATATAATAAGGAGCTGCGCACGCTCGACCATCGGCATAAAAGGCGAGAGCCATGTTCCAGTGCATTAGTCGTCAAAGTATCGTCGAGTTTGATTAAAATTATAAATTAAAGATGGATTTTTCTTGTGTTAACGTTACAAGTGATGTGCGAGTACCGCAATTAAATATCAACCAACTAGTTGGTAAGTCAACCCATAGGTTAGGCGAATTTCCTCAAATTATCACCACCATATATTAGAAGTTGGTTTTGATTTATATGGTGGTCTTCAACCTGCCATCCAAGTTATTTGCTGTAGTGGTATGTGTGCTGATTCTACGATAACATTCTCTTACTTGATTGGAAGAAATTGTGTACTTTTCAAGTGGAATTTCAAATTCGCCAATTCTCTCGTGACGTGCTAAACACTGATTAAATGGTCTGACTACTGGAAACGATGTTGTTGACATACAATTGGATCAAGATTTCAAATTGCGGCTGAGCACAGCCTTTAATAGAAGTATATGGTTGTTGAACAATTTTGAAAAGAGAATTTATATAATATGGAGATTACGAAAGATGGGAATGTTATTGTGCTACCTGCGTACGAGTGCATCAAGCTATTAAATTTATGAGAATTGATCTGTTATAAAATGAGCGAGTTAAGGTGTAGAAACTTTCCAGAATTTTACGAAAATTTGTTGGTGATATAAAAAGTATGTGGAAATACGACGGAGGAAGAAGGGGTTCAAACGTTATTAGAGGGAGAGAGCAGTGCCAGTATTTCTCTGTCAAATGATTGCAGCAATTTAAATTACTTGACAGTGTTGGAACTTATTAAATGTTTCCCCATTCAGTACTTAAAAGATGCAACTGCAAGGCAATCGCTTGCGCAAATGTTTAGAGATTTGGATATCTCAGATTCGCCAGACTCTGGTTACCACAGCGGTTTATAGATGTTATCAATACATGTATGTATTCTATTAAAACATATTTCTTGATAAAGTTTGTTTTACATATTTGTATCGTCAACATTACCATAAATTATTAATAGACGTATTAAACTATCCTGTTTTTATTTTTAAGTTTAAAGTGGTGTACCCCGCAAATAATAAACACAATTTACCGCATGTTAACAAAAAGTTGTGGGGAAATTTAAAGACGAGTTCAACGGTGACTTGGTGTTAGAATTTGTAGGTAGTAAGGCTAAGTCCTACTGTATTGTGCGCGAGAAGGACACGATTAAAAAGATTAAAGGATCTCACGAAGTGTAGTTATAAAACCTGCGGGTGCTACAACCTATAACGAGCATATATCCCCAAAAGGGTGGGCATCCAGCTACGCAACAGTGCGTGGGAGAATAAGGATTCTCCAATAAGAAATTAAAATCATTGGTAATGGTAGAAATGTTAAACCTATAAAGGCGATTATTAATTGTGGTTTAGTGACCGCGTTTGTGCACTCTTCGAGTGTCTTCGGCAATCTTCGATTGTTTCCAAAAAAAATATTCAAGCCTGCCATTTAATGTCGTGGTGTAACATCGTCCACGGTTGCTTTATACATCCGTCGGCAGCAAAGTACTTAAACTCTGGGTCTTGCAGTATCGCTTTTACAAGAATAGCTTACAGCAACACAAGGAAAACAGCACGGTATGTCATTACAGTAAACGTTCAACTCAACAGTTGTTAAAGGGTCTTGTACGAAACAACCAACATCTGTGTAAAGCGTGCGAGATGGAGGTGTTAAAGTCTGCATACCCTAGTCCTAATAGTACAGCAAGCTACACATGGGGCATAAATAAATAAGGTAGTTACTATATTTGAATATATTTTATTGTGTTTCCTTGTACAAACAATTAAGGTAGGTCAGTAAACACTATTAAATTGTTGTTAATTGACTTGCATTTAACGTACTTTCCTATTAGCATCGAGCATATCTATTGTATTTCTCAAATCATATACCCGCTAATTAATAAAAAGAAAGGCTACTTTCACTTTACGTAACATAATTGTAAAGCAATTAGTTTGTCCTCTATACTACTTTCACTATACGTCACATAATTGTAAAGCGATTAGTTTGTTCTTGTCATGTATTTTCCAACAATTTAGCATTGTACATGTAATTATGTTAAAACCAGAAAAATTTTAAGTCATGGGTTTTTGCGACATTCTGAGAGAAGCACATTACTGTTTGAAAAATGATTTTAAATACTAAGCACTTATGGCTTATAAAGGACCTGTTTCTAAAACTTGCGGTTTTAGATTTTAGGAAATAGTTGGTTAAAGCATATGTCATAGACGAGCAAAACAATTTAAAGTGGTTTGGGAGCTTTAAAGTATAACTTTGTAAGGGATGGTCCGATTTCAAATCTGTTTGCAGATTCAAATTCTGTGTAAAATTTTAGACTAACAAGATGTATCGCATGACTAAGAAAATTTATAAGAATGCTCAAAAGTCGCTACAGGTAAGAAATCTTAAAATTGGGGTAGCTCCTTTGGGGTGATGATATCTGAAAATTTTAGAGATTCGGGTAGCTGAGAAAATTCTAATATTGATTGATACCAAACAAGATAGGTTTATCTCGTGGATGGAAATGTGGAGAAAGATTTATCTCGCAGAGGGTATATGTGTAACTTTGCAGGGCGTGGTCCGATTTCAAATCTGTTTGCAGATTCGGGATGTGCATAAAATTCTAAGCTAATTTAATGTATCGCATGACTAAAAAAGTTTATAAGAACGGTTAAAAGTCGCTACAGGTAAGAAATCTTAAAATTGGGGTAGCTCCCTTGGGGGTGATGATAGCTGAAAAATTCCTAGAGATTCGGGTAGCTGAGAAAAATCTAGTGTTAATTGATACCAAACAAGATAGGTTTATCTCGAAAGATGCATTGGCTAGACGAAGAAAACTATTTGGTTCAGATGAAAGATAAAAAAATGGTTAGTCGAAGAAAACTTTTTGGTTTAGATGTGAGAGGAAATGAGGATGCTCATTTATCTCGAAAGATGAAAAATTAAGATATATTTATCTCGAAAGATGAAAAATGGTTAGTCGAAGAAAACTTTTTGGTCCAGATGTGTGTGGAAATGTGGATGCTGGTGGAAATGTGGTCACAGGATCCTTGATTATACCCTACTGGTATCTTATCCATTGCAGTTACGAAAAAGGCTGGAAGATTAAACAACTTTAAACCATGGAACACCGATGGTACCGAGAGTGATAGAATATACCTCACTATGAACAATAACGTATTCACGTTATTATACTGCTGTATTAAATTTGATAATATACACGACAGAAATTTAATACGTAAGCTAGATAAACTGGCTTCCAGAAAAAATGTTTTCAAAATATTTGTAGATGTCTGCCTCCAAAAAACATTTGTACCAGGTGTATATTTGATACTAGATAAAGATCTGGTTGCATTTAGAGGACGATGCTCTCTCCGGTTAAGGATGGTATAGAGTTTTTGCGTTAGTAGACGTAATAACTTTGACAACAATTAATTTCGAAATTTATTTTACTATGCAACCTGATGGAGCTTACAAGCAAGGCAGTTCTCCAGGCCGATGTTGTCAAAGGCTTGTAAAAGTGGTAGAAAAAACAAATAGAAATATAACAAAAAACAAGGTTTACAAGTATTCAACTGACTATGCAACTGCTAAAGGAAAAGCAACAAAAAGGAGTTTACTCCAGAATTTGTCAATGCGAGAAGTCTCCCAATAGAAATCGGTAAGTTAGGATACGAAAAAGAAACTTAACTATTGTGTCGTACGTTTCAAAAAAGAATAAAGGCATATTACTAATATCTACCATGCATCAAGATGAAGAAGTAGGTGCAACTACTAACAAGCCAAAAATAATAATGGCATATAATCGTACCAAAATTTATGTACAGGGTGACTTACGGAAAACGGTTGTTTTTCAAACGAGCAGTACAAAATTAATTTGCAAGAAAGTATTATTTTAATGTTACACAAATAAAGATTATTACATACCATTTCATGAAAATGTTATTTTTTAAAAATTACATCAGTCATGTAGTGGCCATCTGATTCAATACAGGTTTCCAACCCCTGTAGAAAATCATTCGAAACTCGGGTCAACAAGCCTTGAACAATCAAATTCACCTCTTCTGTAATTGCGTCTTTCATGTTTATTAAATTATGGGGTTTGTGAGCATACACGTTCTGTCAAATACCCTCACAGACGTAATCACAGTAGGACAAGTCCGGTGACCTTGGCGGCCATGGTACGTCACCAAAACGTGAAATCAGCTTGCGGGGACACATGTTTCTCACAACTTTCATCGATGTGCGAGCAGAGTGCACTGTGGCGCCATCTTGTTGGAAATAAACATTATTCATGTTGAATCCTCGCCTCTGAAGGTCTGGTCTGAGAAATGTATTTAACATGTGAACATAGCGTTGTGATGTCACTGTCACCGTCACTCCATTTTCCTAGAAAAAATACGGCCCCATAACTCCAAACTTGGCTACCGCATACCAAACTATAACTTTTGGAGAGTGTAGAGGTTTTTCATCAATGTTACAGGGATTTTCAGTAGCCCAGTAACGAAAGTTTTGTTTGTTTACTAAACCGTTCAAATGAAAATGGGCTTCGTCGCTCAATAACAGTATTGCATTACGGTCATCATTATACAACACTTGCATACGCACTGCGAATACTTTTCTTTGTTCATAATCCGCCACGTTGAGTTGCTGGACCACCTGCACCTTATACGGATGAAATTTCAAATCAAGTCGTAAAATCCTCTTGGCGGAGTCACGGTTCATGTTTAGTTCTCGTGCATGTTGGCGTGCAGATCGACTCGTACTCCTGATTATTGCCGCACTCACACTGGCGATGTTTTCAGGCGTCCTTGCTGTTCTTGCAGGGCATGGTGGCTTTTTCTTTGATATTGTCCTCGTTGTTCTGAATGCCTCAACCCACCTTAACAACGCGTTTCGACTTGGAACTGTGCCGTTCCGACCGATATTGAAGTGGCGACAAAAGATCCGTTGTGTGGTTATTACAGGCTCACCATTTCGAATAAACGTATCGTTCTCAAAAACACGATGCCGCGTCGTGCACTGCTCCTTTGCAACTGAAACGGCACGCTGCACTCAGATGAATGACCTATCCTCTGTCGCCCCACCGCCTAGCGAAGGCATTCACTAATATATATATATATATATATATATATATATATATATATATATATATATATATAAACTAATTGACCTTTTTTTATATAAATATTGGTATAAATTTTGTTATTGAAAGGAAGATCAACTTTATATATATATATATATATATATATATATATATTAGCCGATGACGGTATATTTCGACATCATGATCATCGCTACCTTCAATGCTTTGAACTTGATATGTCGCCGATATTAATTATGAAAAGACTGTTAGAAACAATTTTTTAAATTCATTATCCGAAGACCTTACAAAATCATTAATTTTACGGCAGGTTTATACAAACAAATATACCTAGAAAATTTTAAACAAATTGTAGGATTCTGCTAAACTTAGAGTCATATGCAGCTTCAACAGCCGACGAACCAAAAGCGAACGTGACAAGAACTGGTAAAGGTCGGTACACACATGCCCAAGGAAGCTTCAAAATCTACAATATTCTGTTATAAATGTTGCAATGAGACTTGGAGGACTCAGCAACAAATTATGTGCACTGCTTGCGCTGGCATCAAAAACAAAAAAATGTAATTAATTTTTCCTTGTTTTTAATGTATCGCTTATTTTATATCTTAAACAGAGTTTTAATAAAACGTCTTAAAATTACTGTTGGTTAATCATTTTTATTCAAAAGATACATGTTTAAACATAACAATTAGGGATAGCTCGGAACCGCACACCAATAGCCGCCTTTCATAACTCTACGCAAGCACCACGGTGTTAAACCCACTGTTGACAATGTCCTGAATATTCTTGTTAGTTTGAAATCGCTTCCATCCTACTCACTTCTTCAATTCAAGGAAAACACGGAAGGCACTCGAGTTTAGATTGAGACTCATCGAACACATCCCATTGAAGTTGTCAAAGGAACTGTAGAGTTACAGCAGCTCTATGAAGAAGGGCTTTGTCGTAGGTCAAAAAAACTCCAAACGTCAGCATACTTCTTCTTTTGTTTTGGATGACTCTCTGTAGAAACGATTCACATTCAACAATTTATACACGGCCATCTTTACGTGACTGTAGTGCAGTTCAGAATGCAGTCAAGGGCTAGGTTGTAAAAAATTGTGTGAAGGGGAAGATGCACAGTCACTCACTGCACGTAGCGGTCATCTATCGCTCTCCTCGCGTTAACGGTGTGAGATCGGAAGCGGGAAAAAACGGCCCTAGTATTAAAATTTATTTCATATGTAATGTGAACAAAAACTTAATAAGCTTGTAACAGTATTACATCAAAGAACAATTAAATTTATATAAAAGCATACCGCTTTTTAAATTAATTTAACCCTCAAAAGTAGCTGTATGCTTAAATATTCCTATTCCAATTTCATATTTATTACGAATTTTACTACAGAAGAGCAATAATCGATTCTTGGTTGTTTACAAGTGTTAAAGTTAACTCAAATCGTTCCTAACGTAAGCAATTTGATTTAATTAATATGCTCCAATAACCAAAGCTCTGATCCTACAGAGTGCCTATACAGAATAAGATATAGGAGTTAGCTTTCTCCAATATCTTCAAAATATTGGAAAACAGATTTACACTTTACGCAGTGGCGCTTTGCTGGCATTCACCCTCCTTTTGTAATTGTGCACAAACAGAACTAAAGATAAATGTACTATTGTTTTCGATAAATGCTTGAATAAATATAGCAGAATCTTGACAATTGGTGACTTCTTGTACAATGTTGAGAGTGTACAACAAAATCAGTCGATGGGTATTGTACATGTTAATATTTTATTAAGTTTAGGGGTGGTGTTTATTTTCATTTTCACAATGTTCATTAAAGTGAAACTTATTTAGACACTCGAGAGGAATGGGTTGCTCAGAGCATCTTTTAAAACTATCGGAAACTTAGTTAATCATGTTACGTAATCGTAGCGTTTAACAAGTGCTTTAAAATAATTCGAGTGCATGGGTGGAATGGTGTAAAAAGTATGCTACAAGTAAAGTATCTTGAAGTTTTTTAATCATGAAATGTTAAATATTTGCGTATGAATGCGCTAAGGAAGTTTTAATAGCATGCTATGTTGCATGTTTTATTTAGTTACAAATAGATTAGACTTTTAGATGTATAAATGAAAAGTTATTTTACATTTTAATTATTGCATCGGTATAAATTAAACATTTTAAGAGCGCTAGCAACTAGATTATTTATTACTATATTTTCAAGATGAATAAAGTAACGGAGCTTTATACCTATTTATTGCTATAATATAAAAATTTTTATTTGTACAGAAAATGGTCGGAATTTTACTTAGAAATCAATGCACTTTAGTTTTCTGAATAGGTTTTAATATGTTTAAGATTACAATATTTTAGTGTTCAACTCTAGTAATATTAGGTATTTTCTTTAGCAACATTTTACCATCACTGCTAGACTTTGACGTTGTTAATGTTACAAATTATGATCGTTCTATTATCAAATGCACGTAAGTATGAACACAACCTCCATACGACACTAATATAACATTGAAACACCACTAATGTGCTTGCGGGCAAGGCCGCCCACAGAATAATTTGTAGAGGGGGTCAAGACTACTTTCAAAAATATTAGTTATGTTACACATAGGATGAACACTGTTAATGCAACCCCGTTACCGGACGTATTGGAAAGTAATGTAAGGCATAAAATCTTATTTCCTTAGAGTAGCTCAAAAGCAGTTAGGACCATCGATAATGCAGCGTTTTTTAATATTATAGTTGAAATCACGAAAGAATGCATTCACGCCATAGGTTACTGAATTTAAAAGCGATATACATTAAAAGTATGTCGGTGTTTAATTCAGAAACCTATGACGCGAATGCATTCTTTCGAGATTTCGGCTATAGTATTTGAAATTGAAAGAAAAACGTAGGATTGATAGTTTCTTAATAAATGCAGCATTCTGTAATTAATCGAATTTTCATAAAGTGTAAAGTTACTTACCAATCTGGTAAATTGCTGGTGCAGCAGGCTATCAATTCTTTTGGCTTGATGATGCACAGGGTAGCAAATGGAAAAGATTGGATTTTACATTAACACTCACTAATTGAAAATTGAATGGACTTATTCCAATACACGTAATAAGCCGCCTGTAAGAAAATGTAAAAATACAGACACGACACAACCATATTTAACAGAAACAGAAAATCCACATTGTCAATCAAATGGCCACAAACCACAGATATTAATTAATAGTAAATAAATATCCGACCGGCTCTTTAAATAGTGTCTTTAATATTTGTTGCACAAACAAACATGACTAAGAACTAAGAAGGGTACAACAAACTATTATAACTGGCACTGCTGAATAGGACTGTTCTCGCGTTTTATTAATCATCATCATTTTTGAATAAAAATATCAATCTTCTTCGGTCTTGACCAAATCTATTTAGGACTTCATTTATAAATGCTTGTTTCTCCCTACCTACCATGTCCTTATGTACACTAAGCATGCATAAACTTGATAATCTATCCCCTGACATGCTTGATCTAAGCCACGATTTTACCCGCTTTAGCGTACTAAAATACCTTTCTATTGTTGCAGTAGTTGGAGGTAATGCCAAAAAAATATTCAGCGCAGTTTTGATGGCCGGAAAAAAGAAACTTCATTATCAAGCAAATGTACAAAGTCTGTATCTTGTTGAATCTCTCTATTTTGCCAAAATTCAACCCACGTTTGCAACTGTTCTGAAAAGTTATCAATGTTGTAACTTCTGGCTATTTTTTCTTTTTTATTTAACAATGCTCTTTTTATATTGTTGTCTTTTAAGTTATTTGGATGTAATCCAGAGAGTAAAAAAGTAGTCGTAGCATCTTCAGAAAACCTTGTGGAAATAGACTGTATAACAGAATCCAAATAAGGAATAAAAAGGCTTAGGCGAAAGTAACCTTCAACACTACTCATATGATAATTAGACCTATGAGTTTATCTTGGTGCAATACGTGGTAATGTAATTGCCAATCCAAAACCATGGGCATGTTCAACACTTTTTTTTATAAATCTCTTTAAAATATTGTTCAGGATCACTACGGTGTGTCTTAAAAAGTTTGAGTAGTTCATCTATGTGCTGTTTAACGGAAAATAAGTTTATACTTTTAGACTGCAGTGCATTACAAACAGGTTCCAATTTGCTAGAATATTTGGCCATAATATGCAGACAAAGAATAAATTTCGACGAAGAAACGCAATTTAAAAGTTTACTGTCCCCATTTCTTGTCTGAGCATTTATTTCACTTTTACTGAATTTTGAATATCCGGAATCTTGTTTAAATCATTTATCACTAAATTTAATCTATGGGACGCGCAGTGAAAATATATCGCTCTTGGATATTTATTTTTAATAAATTTTTGGACTCCCTGCTCATGACCTGCCATCGTCGAGCAACCATCAAACCCTAATCCAACTAATTTATCTATACAAAGACCATATTCATTACAAGCGTTTAAAATTGCAGCAGTTATACCTTCTGCGTTCATCGATGTAAGGACTACAAAGCCTAAAAATTCTTCTCTGACCGAATTGTCATTACAAACAAATCTTACTCCAAGTGATAACTGTTCTACCCCAGCAATATCTGCACTTTCGTCAGCCAGAATTGAAAATGCTTCACTCAAATTCACATCTTTCACAATTTTTTCCCTAATTAATGTTCCACAAATTGAAATTATTTGATTTTGAGTTCTGTGAGAGGTGTATTTTGAGTTCTTCTTGCAAAACTTTAAGTGCTCGTTTAGAATGTGATCCCCACTTTCTATTCTGAATTGTAAAAGATCCTCAAAATTACCTTTTTTATCACCTCGTAATGGCAAATCATGCATACCACAAAAATGACGGTGGATATTATTGGTATAAGTTTTTGCGATTCGATTCAATCAAATCCCGCTCAGCTTCATTTATTTGAGAGGTAATTGATAGACGTTTTCCTTCAATAATTTTGTAAAACTAGAAGCTTTTATAGTTGAATCACGATGCCATTCGGTTGTAGCATGTGCTTTTGCAGAAGCGACAAAGTCATGATATTTTGTGAAGGGCTTCACAATGAAAGAACCAAGAACCCTCTTTTAACAGTTGGCCGAAAAACTACGCAATATTTGCAAAGTGCGCCTTTGAGTTTTGGAGAATACGCAAGTCAATCGTATTGTTGAAGCCAGTCATATCTAAAAGCACGTCTTCTTTCTTCGGAATCGTTCTTGAAATTATATTTAGGATCTGGTTTGTAAGGATTTGTTAATAATGAAAAGCGAACATCGTCGGAAAGTGTTTCATTCGAGTTAACAAAATTGCCCAAATCGAACATGTACTCATTCTTATCAGTTGTAAGATTGGTGTCATATTCACATGTGAGAGATTTTAAAGTATTAGGTGACGAACTACTAGCTTTATTTAGATCATTGACACTATTATGTACTATACTATTACACTCAAAAATAGCATTAGCACCAGCACCGCTACTACTACAGCCTATGCTAGATGATTCATTTAGTTCATTTCGTTTGAAAAATTTTCTAATATCCATTATTAGTATTGTTACTGATCTTAGATCTGAATTTCTGAAAAAAAATAACACGCTTCACTTTTCTGATACTTCAAAAGAAGAGATTTGTTAATCAAATAGACTAATGTAACAAAGTCACACCCAATCAATACTTATGCCAATCATTGACAACAACAACAATTCAAGAAGACAGCCCTTGCGAAGTACAACTACTAAAATTTACTAATCATTATGAAAATTGTAAAGCCAACCCTGTACAAATCACCAACATGAAAATTCAGAAAGTAACGGAAAATAAATGGATAGCCATTTTCCCCACCGAAGTAATCGCAGCAATGTATAGCAATCGAGATAAAAGTAATTTAGCATTAACCGGAAGTAAATTAATCACCCTTAAGGAAAATTGTTATTTAAAATTAAAAAATGAAATAATTAGAGTTTACCAAGATCTCGTACAAAGCAAGAAATTAGCAAATCTACCCGATTTACAAATCAAGATTACCCAAGACGAAGACGAAGAAATAATTCAAAAACCAATGCAATTGGAACACCTGGAATTAGACAACCTAAACCACGCCATGAAACTCATGGAAGATTACAAGGAACACCTGAACGAGATCAAGACGCCCAAAGTGCACTACGATAACATTAGTGTATGGACAATTATATTGATTATATTGACTATTTTATTGATCATTTATGTAACTTACAAAATATGTATTAGATATAAGAATAGTAAAGGAAACAGTTTTAGATTTAAGAAACCCAAAGAAACAAATGTACCCCTAGAAAATATGAATTTTAAATGAGATTAAACAAATTTAATTAAAAATCAAGAAAAGGTAAAAACCCTTAATTTTTAATGTACGTCGGGACGAGTTATGCGATCCCCCATTTGTTATACCTATATAAAACTAATACTTAAGAAAGTTATTAGGAAATGTTAGGAAATGTGCAACAATGTCATAAAAGACAATTTGTTAGAATTTATTTTAGTTTATATACGTTCATGGGAACGGAAGCGCTACAAAGTAGCACAAAGATAAGTGACACTGCAGATGTCAGGTCACAGACGGTCGTAGGAAGTCACGTACCGAGATTACGCAGAAGTAAGCCTGCAACAAAGTATTTATGAATGGCTTTTAAGATAGCAACTATGTATCATGAATAGAGTCAAGCGTAAGCAGACATTAGGTCTGCAAGTTCCCACAGAACTGTGAGCGGGTAGGGAGGTTATATAAGGCCCGAGAGCTCCACTCGCAGTGAGTTCATCAAACGTTCAGCTTTTGCATTGCAGTTCGTAGATAACTCATTTGTACAATTAATTAATGTATTTCGACTAGAATAATTTAATTCAAGATTGTAAAATTCCATTGTTCAAATCTGTTTAAATCAAATAAATTTGTTAAAGTTCAAAGAAGTCTTTTTAAAAAGGACCGCTCGAAGCCACGAGCCTTAACTAGCGGTCTTATAGTTTTGTTGACTCTCCAAAATGATGGTATAGCAAACAAAGGTGTATGATTGGTTGCATACACATTCGAAGCAGCACACATTTATTATGTTTTTTTGACAATGACTTCTATGTTAGGTTAACCCTACATAGACAACCATCGTGAATTTTACGATCCTCGTTTTACTATGATCGTGGAGTTTCGTATCTGCTTCAGGAAGAAGGCTAGGGGTTTATCTAGTTTACTTTAAACCGTAGGTTGATGCGTATGTCGCTTCGAAATTAAATTAGGGTGTTGTAATATATAGTGTTTACAATAAGTGGTAGTAATTTTTACGAGCGGACACCTTTAACGCGTATTTTTTAATACGGACAATAATGTTCCATGCTATGATGGCAGGTAAGTGGGATCAAATTAAACCTTTATCAGATAATAAGATAGAAGAAAAGATAGATAAAATTCATCGAAGGGAAAATGAAGATATTGATATCACTGCGAGCGACATCAGTGGAAGTTAAAATGAGGATTTTGTAGACTTTGAAAAATCAGAATCTGAGTATGTACCCGCTTACCAATCTATTGATGAACCTGGTCCTAGTAAAAGAAAACGCCTTTGAAAAAAACTAACCATTCGTGTAAAAGAAAAATATAGTCAAGGGGCAAAGCAGGTGAATGAAATAGTAAACACGGATGAGTCCATAGTACAGCAGATCAAAAAAGCAGCAATAATTAATAATGATATTATAGAGGTACAAGAAAGCATATTAGAAGACACCGAGTCAATTGGAAATATTACTAATGAAGATCTACTGACAGGAAAATAGTTTTCCCAAGATGGATTTATTCTGAAAGGGAAAAATGTCCATCGATGGTAACAGTTCCAAAAAAAGTAATGAGCAGGACTTCGCTAAGAAATATAATTCATATAATGACAGGTCAAAAAGATCATGCCAAGTTCATTTCTACGCCACTTGAGACATTTAGTCTATATATAACCGATGCAATGGTAGGCAATATTGTTACATATACAAATGCGGAAATAAATGTGAGAGCTGAAAACTATAAGGAGACCAAGGTCACTACTTCTTCAATCAGCCAGGATGAAATTATATATTTCTCAGCAGCAATGATAAACAATCATTTACCAACTTTTGAGCTATTTGACGAAAAACTGTGTGGACCACAAATCAGCCATGAGCGAAGCAAGATTTAAATTTTTAATAAACTGTTTGAGATTTGACGATAAAAGTATCCGAAATGATCGCAAAGGCTAGATTCAATTGCATCTATACGTGAAATGTGTGACAAATTTATTTAACAATGTAGTAATCATTACACATCTTACCTGACCATTGACGAACAATTTTTAGGTTTCCGAGGACGTTGTCCGTTTAGAATGTATGTACCAAATAAACCATCTCAGTATGGTATAAAAATTGCTATGGTTTGTGATGTGAAATCTAAATACATGATGGCTGCTGCTCCATACTTGGATAAATCTACTAAAACTGATAGCCTATCATTTTGGGGAACATTTTATAAAAACCTTGACCAAAACAATTCACAGGTCTAACCGCAACATTACTAATAGACAAATAGTTTAAGTCTATCAAGCTAGCGGACGATTTACTAAAAGATCCTTACACACTTACCCTTGTTTGTACCGTTCATTTACATTTCCAATGCTCCACCCGAAGGTACTACATTGGCCAGGGGACGAGTTTTTTGTTGCCTGGAAATTTAGAATTTTGCCGAACTCTTGCCGTTCCAGGCAAGGTAGGGATCTTTAACGTGCCTGACAACACTCACACACGGGACCTCCATTTAACCTCTCATCCGAACGAGGGCGTAATTTTTGTGAAAAATGCTCACCTGCCATTTTTCAAGCAGTCGCCCGGTCGGGATTTGAACCCTGGGATCCGTGGTTTTACGCTTACTACATTGATCCACGGCGACGCCTACCCTTGTTGGTACCACTAAATTAAACAAAAAAGAAATACCGCCTGAAATGCTAAGTTTACATAAACGTCCAATTGGCAACTCCAAATTTTGTTTTGACGGAGAAAAAACTATTATATTTTATAGAGCCAAATCAAATAAAAATGTGCCTTTACTGTCTACCATGCATCATGGTAGCACTACAAGAGATTCTTGGGGAAAACCTGACATTATCAAATCATATAATGTTGCTAAGGCTACGGTCGATATGTTTGACCAAATGTGTAGTCATATGAGTACATCAAGAAAAACAAAGCGTTGGTCACTGTGCATTTTTTATGGCATGCTAAATATGGCTAACATTAATGCATACGTTGCGTATTACCACAAAACTCGAAAATCAAACATAAAAACCGTTAAGCAAAAGAGATTATATGTTGGAACTGTGCAAAGTCTTATTGCAACCCTGGCTGCAACAGCATTTACAAGTCAAGACTTTACAGTCATCAATCTGTGAAAATATTAAAAGCATTTTGCCTTCCTCGCTTCAGATTATACAAGTAGAACCTGGACCTTCAAAAAGAAACTTGTGCTCTATTAATCCTACCAGGAAGCGGCGCATAACAACTAATTTTTGCAAATGATGCCAAAAACCTTACTGTTCAGAACTACGCGCTGCATTGTGCAACATATGTGTTGTTTAGTATAAAAAAGCTGTCATTTATTTAGTTTAATTCTGTTTAGAATAGGTTAATCCTTCAATGCAATTGTTGTCTTATTAAAAACTAAAGACAAAATAGTAAGTTTTTTTATATTTATATCTTGCTCGTAAATTTTATGATGGTTACCTTCAACTTATACTTTGCAAGGGTTACCGTTCTAGGGTTTGTTACGTTTTTTTTCGTGGCAACCACGTTGGGCGCCAAATTTCTGTTACGTAACACAAAGAAAGTCAAAGCAATGACCCGGCTCAATCGGAGAGTAGGGGGGGGGTTGTAGAAAGCAGACTGACCTATGATGTATGCGGCGGTAAGGAGTTAGTAACAGTACCTGCAATAGAAAAATTAGAATAGTAAACCTGAAAGAAAAACAAATGAGTCCTGCAAACCTGAAACAAAGAAAAAGCATAGCATACGGATCAAGTATAAATTGTTCAGTACTTTGTAGAATAAAAAAAAAGAAACTGTTTAGATAATCTATATAATATAACCACGGTAAAAGCAATACAAAAATTTTTAGTACAAAGTGAGGTAATATTGGGGAGTAGCAGAAACGTTTCCTCACACACCAATTAAACATAAATCAGATAAAATGTTGACAAAAGATAAATAGATAAGTCACAATTGATATGAGTAATTCAGTAGTATTGATTGTTTTTTTTGCTTTCTTTTTTTAGAATAGCATGCAAGTCTATTGTAAAAGGTATCAGAACGACGAAGAATATTGCAAAACAAACGGATAGATATTTACAGTAATAACAAGTATGAAATAGTTCAACTTACAGAAAGTCCTTCAGGAACGCTTCCTTGCATTTGAAGCGTGGGATTCAACGATGTCCCGCACCAACGAAGCACTTCACCCTTGACTGTGAGGGTGTTGATGGAACTCATCACACGCTACACCAATCACACCCACGCACTTCACTGGGGTTAGCAGCAGACAACATCACGCGTCGTAACTATGTAGTAGATAAATTTCTTGGTAATTCTATTTCCTAAGACAATAATTTCGGAATATTCTGTAGCACTAGTTTAATTTCAACTGGAACCAAAGGAATATTATTTTCATAAACATCCCAATAAGCAGTGAGAAACTTCAAACAATACCTTAGTAAACCGGTAATCTGTTATATTTCGCAAACACGAAACCTGCACAAGCAAAGATCTATTTTAGATTCTTTGTTGCTAGAAAATTCAGAACTACAGTATCACAGCAACAAAAAACAATTAGTAAAAGCCACGCGTATCACTAAATAAAACCGTCCAAAATGTTCCGTAAAACACACGTTAAGTACTTTTATTTCCAACAGAAAATCAACAAAAAAAACACTTAGTAAAGCTACTCGTAAGCAATGAAACCGTCTGTCAATGACCTTAAAACCCGTGCGGTCGAGTAAACACATTCTACAGTTAAAATGTACAACTAAAATCGTGCCGTGTTTTTCATGTTTTCAACGTACTTCACATATAGAAACGAAGAACAAAACAACACTCCTTATCTGTTTATTCGTTTCAAAGCAAAACAGCAAACAGTAACTTTTACGTAATTAATATATATCAGAACCAAGCACGAAAACTAACAACGTCACGTAATTAACATCTAGGAACAAAAGACAAACTAGAACCCTACAGTTAATCAGAACTTGTTGCTATTACAACTGCTTATCGACTATCAACTAGACTGGTATAATAACATAAGGAACATACAAAACGTGAAATGCCGCAATCTTATCTAATACTTAATTACAGGCTGTTTATCGTTTCCGATAAGTTGGAATACAATTTACGAATAATCCAATTTACAATTTATTTATTAATGAAAATCAATCTTCAAATTATCTACTTTTAAAGTAATACCCACGAGTTAAATTGCATACAAATCTGAATTATTCTGAAGTATTTCCTTTATACAAACAGCGATCTCAAAGAAACGATTTATTTTTAAGTACGTTAACAGAAAGGAAGCGAAAAATGTTAAACTATAAAGATGCCCGTTACAGGTTAAGCGACTCTCTAACCATTTACTGGTCTGCCCAATATAAATATTATTACGGCTACACTTGATCTTGTAAACGATGTTCTATATAACAACTTTGGAGAATAATACATTAATTTTGTGAATAAGCTCCGGATGGAAATGTTATATTCATAGACGATAGCCACCTTCGGTTGTTAAAGCAATCTAACCAATAATGGAGATAATGTTGGTATATACGGTATTATTATGTACGTCAAATCGCTCTTTTTAGTACTCGTATTTGTAAGATAACCACTGTATATTAACTTAATGTTCAAAAACTACCATATATACAAACGTTAACTCCATTATTGAGGAGATTGCTTAAACAACCTAAGTTGGTTATCGTCTATGAATACAGCAATTCCATTCAGAGTTTGTTCACGAAATTAAAGTATCGTACTCCAAAATTGTTATATAGTAACATCCTTTACAAGATCAAGTGTAGCTGTAATAATATATACATTGGGCAGACCAGTAAATGGATAAAGAGTCACTTAACCCAACATAGAAGTGATTGCCGAAAAAACTCTAATAAATACACCTCTATTCGATAATACCATAATTTTAGACAGTGATCAGGTTGTTCATAGAATTGTTTTATATCTACAAGGAGTTTAATTCTATAAACAACAAAATGGATATCGACAAAGTATGTAACGTTTACTCTGTGTTATATAATGTGGATCTTTTCAAACATCATGGAAGTAATTAATACTCTATGAAGTGTAACTGTTGTCATTTTTGAAACCCACCCATGATATTTTCAAATAATTATGCATGACTAGTTAATTTTTTTCGTTTTGAACCGTCATCATCGTAATGTGTGCCCTTCTGGAACTTTTTAATTTGTTAATTTATTCATCCTTTTATATCGGGTAAATTTTGTAGATTTACTCAAATAGTTATACATTGTTTGCAAATCAAAGTAAGTTATTTAGATATATGTAGTCGAAGTGTGAAAAAGAATAATTAAAAACTGAATACACGGTGCATTTCAAAATAGTGTTGGATGTGTGACCACCAAAGAAATAAGCACCTTTGATACGTTTATTTAATAAAGAAGATTTATCAAACTTAATCTTTCTGTAAATTTTAGGCCACCACCAAACGCTGGTGGTCATAACAACGTAGCCTAGTGGAACTCTTTGTCTTATTTAATACAACAGAGCATAAATAGTTTTACATCATGTGATGGGGTTCCACATGCCTAATTTAATTCTTATTTTAAACTTAAAACTTGCATAATCTGATTGCATTCGGTTAATAACCAAAAACTAATATCCTTTGTCGTCATACTGTAACAGTTTTTTTGACCGCTACACTATATCAACGAATTTTAGTTCTAATAACTCAAGTAAAGTCATTAAATTATGCGAACCATTTTTAAAATAAACAAGTATCGATATTGTATATGCTAACCGCCATACAGGAATGTTAGTTTGGTTGCTAACATCAGGCGCAGAAAGTTAATACAACTATTATCAAGGCAAAACACCTTTCCTGTTTAGTACATAGCACATTTGCGCCCACTTTTGCCAAAGCTCTCGTAGAGAAAATAATGGAACCACTAAAGGTTCTGGCGTGTAACTTGCGCCTAGCTTTTTGTGCGGAGTACAGCCCTAGTGCGCTAAAACACTAGGCTTTGTGATTTTAACAATGCGTTCTTTTGGTAATTGCTCTTTTGATAATTTAACTTATAAAAGATGTTCGTTTGATAAATTTCCCTTCTCATAATTACACTCTTCGTAATTTTATTTTTCATAATCTTCAATATTTTTGTTATAACGTTTCGTTTAAATGTCGATTTTAAATGACTTCTAATAAATAACTGCGTTTCGATAATTACTGAGATAAACTCATTCAATAATTCTTTGGACACTTGTGTAAATAACACAGAAAACAAATCTTTAATGATTTCGTAAAAGTACGATAAGATATGTTTTTCAACGCTTCGTAGAATTCGTCAACTACATGTTTATATTTTAATTAACAACTTTAAGAAGTCGTTTTGTATTATCAGGGTTTTACAAAACTAAAGCAGCGAGTAGGCTGAGTTTAATAGAAGATAAAATTCTACTTTTACATCTGTGAATGTAAAATATGAACGTCCTTCAACCGTACGATGGGTAGTTGGATTTTGTGTTATATTATGGAAAAGCAGTAGGTTGGAATGTAAAAGAAACGTTCTACAAAGTAGGTAGAAATTTTTATGGTTTATAAATTAAGTCCGAAGACGCTTTTGAAAGTATTGGAATTTTGTTGGTCCAGTTCGTGCATATAACAAAAACGCATGGAAGTTAGCATGGTCCAGTCCGAGGGTCACGCAGCTGTTCGTGTTCGCTGGAACATGTGGATTTGACGTCACTTGTTTTCTGAAAATGTATGTATAAACACCTGCCCAAACATGTTGTGACGACAACATGCAAAGAACACCTGCAGAGCCAAGGTAAGAGCTTAAATTATACTTGCATCATGTCTACATTTGGCAATCTTTAATACCAGGCTGCTTCAGAAAATAGTTTTGTAACTGTCTATTTTGACAAATCCATTTTGCATATTAAAAACGACTTTAGTAAATTTTAGTTGACAATATTAGTTCAATACAATTACAGTTATTAAATTTTATAAAATAATGTGAACTTAAAAAGTTCTTATTGATGTTTTATTTACGTATGATTTCACTTACGATTTTTAAATAATGAATTAATAGAGAAGTAGTTAAAGTTTTATAAAGTGTAAACAGAAAAAGCAGATCTGACATTTCTGGTATAAATTCAAAATTAGATTTTTGTAACTAAAGTAACATTTGAAGTCTTGATATTTTTCTTTGTATATATAATTCTACCTTATGAGTAGATGAAGCTTGTATTATCTTTTCTTAAACATAAATTTTATATCTACAATTTTTATGAAAGTACCATTTTTAATTAAAGAAACAACAATTAATTTTCTTAATTAAATGTTTTATTCTGAACAAGTACGTCCAGAAGTAAGGTGACAAAGAGTAAGGCCAAATAGAGTAAAGTGGTAAAATCTACGTGAAGTATTTATATTAAATAATAAACTGACCTGTTAAATAAGCGCCACATATTTCCCTTTAAAGTTCTAATTACACGTTCCACAATGCATGCTTTTTTGTAGAAAAACACTATAATGGTTTATGCCATATGTCTGCATTAAGGATTGAAAGTGTTTGTTATAATATTCTTTACCAAAATCAGACTGCAAATTTCTTGGTGGATTTTTTTATTTATTTAAAATTGTTTTCATTGCAGCAGTAACATCAATACCCGTTTTACTTTTAAGTGGTACAGCCCATACGTATTTGGAGAAACAATCAATAACTACTAAAATGTATTTAAATGCTTTGTTTATTTGCGAATATGGTAGCATTTCAATCAAATCGGTTTGAAGAAGGTCATTTAAACCTTTTACTATCACTTTGCGACTCTTGAAATTTATTCTTGCTGGTTTATGAAGTTCATTTACTATATCCTCTTTCACTTTTGATTGAGCAACTATCATAATACTTTTTTCTAATCAGGATTTTATTAAATACAATTAATAAATACTTCCATGTTTGAATGTCGTGGGCTCCACTTGCTAAAATCAAGAAACATTGTGGTATTGTTTATAAGTCCGGAACCGGAACAAACGTTGAACACCCTCCTTTAAGTGGATCATGATTGTTTATATTTACCTTCAAGTGTAAAACTTCTTGGATTGTCCAACCTGAATCCTTTTCGCTAAATTCCTCTAATCGCTTCGAAATCTTGTCTAATACGTTCTCCTTATACCACCGCTTGAGATTGGTATTTATATCGATGTGACGATTTGCAGTAGGAAACGTCTTCAAATCTATTTCACCAGTTGTAGGCTTAACAAAGTTAGCGGTCAATATTACATTAACTCTCAGCATTGACTTTTTTAAGCAAGCAACAATCTTGCGTTTAAAACTAGCAAACGCCTTGTCTAAGAACACTAGAGGATCTCTATAACTTAAATTGGTAATAAGTCCCGTAATTATTCGACTTCCAAAACATGATTGTACATCATGAAAATCAGATTTTTTCGAATATGATCTCTAAAAAGCGTTGCATCAATACCTTTACCTTAATATTCCAAAGAGCGTTTTAAGTGCCTCAACCGTACAAGGTAACTTTTAAGATGTGCCAAATTAGATTCCAGCCTACTAGGATTTTCCTGACGATTGTCTTCGTACACCTTATTTCTAATAGCAAGCTTCAATATACTAATATTTGCTTGGATAATTATAATGTGTTTTGTTATTGCATCGACTGACCTGATTAGATTCACGCATTTCACAGTTAATTTCAAAATAGCGCTACTAATCTCGGCCACGGTTTCAGAATTCATGATTCTATACAAATCAATACACTACTTAATATACTTACAGCTTATTTTACTTTTTATACAAAAATATCATCTGACAAAAGCAAAACAACTGTAAATGAATTAACATACATCATTTTTCATTCAGCTGCGTTTACTGAAAAAATTTGCTTGCTTGCAGTATAGTAACCAAATGTTTTTTTATACGACCTTTGATTTATGCTGTGTGTACAGAAAATACACTATCATTACAGCGCTATTTTTTATGGTTACATATAAAAAATTTTATTAAAAATTAAACCAAGTTTTGAAAAAATGTCTCAGATTAAACCGTCAATGTTGTTTATTAATTTACACGAACTATAGAATATGCAATGTGCAACGCATGACATTTTCCATAAAACTTTGTTAAAGCAATTCATTTCTTCATTATTTAGCATAATTATAGCACGTAATAATTAACTCATGATGGAGGTATAAAAATAATTTTTTAAAATTCAACGAATGCTACGTAATGAAATTTAAATTACACAACGTTATTTATATTATAAAAATCAGTTAGACAAACCGCTCATTTGGCGCTTTGTGAGTTTATTCACACAAATAAATAAAAATATTATAACACCGTTTAGTTAGCAATTTCCTCCGATTTACTTTTCAGTAAAACTGAATGTGATGTTTGTATCAAGTTTTTAAAATCTATTTTATTTACGTTTTATTTATTTATTTATTTTGACAACGATCCTAGGTCATGGATCGAAACGTAAATAAAATAGATTTTAAAAACTATGAGTGGTTTCATTCCCAACGAAGATTAAGAAGAATGCTAAACAAACCACAACAAACATACAGGGAGTATTTAGTTTGTATCAAGGTTTTTTTTTATTATAAAAAAATGTTGTCAATTCAAACTTCTTCTCTGCATTGCCCTAAGCGAATAAAAAGAAACGTAGTAAAAAATTAACTCATGCCTTAATCGACTAATACAGTAATATTGACGGGTATTGATGTTACATTCTGCAACAAAAACAATTTTTAACACAGTACTCGCTGTCGTATGTAATTTTTGTAATCAATACTACAAAAATAGGCAATAGTTAGTATCAGTGGTTGAGGTACTAAGAATTCTTTTATCATCACTTGGATTAAGAACAATTTTTGTTTTTGTTTAATAGTAAACACATCATGTTTTGACTGATCTAATTAAACATTGCTGTTTCTGTACAGTCTGATATCGATTAAAAAAATGTATAAAAGTCAAGTTCTTTCAGTTGTACTGAAAAAAAGTAAATATTTCAAATGACGTCAAGGAAAAATTTAATTTTTTTTGTTCTGCAATTGACAACTTTAATTTTAAAATATGGTATATACGCGTGCAACGTTTTTGAAGTCAGACCGGTCTTCCATTAATGCTGACTAAGCGGATTTATTTATTATTCTGCTGATGTTAGCATTAAATTTCTCGCTTTTTATTTTTTCTGTAGATGTCAGCATTAAAAAAATTTATACATGACTGGCTTCATTAAATTTTCTATAGATTTCATATTTCTACAATTGCTATCTAGACAATACCTTAGCATTAAATTCTTGCTTACATGAGTTGAATTTTCTGCTGTTTTTGTTGTTTAATATCCTTATATACTCAAGATATGTGTGTGTGGTAACCGTTCAATCTTTATTGCCAAGTTGTAGTGTGTTTTATAGAACAAATCAAAGATGAAAACCTTTTTTTTTAAATTATCCTTGTCAGGAAAGAATAATGATTGTGATTGGGTTAAAATTACTGAGTAGTTTATAGTCAATCCAAATTAAGTACCGGAGAGAAAAATCGTTGACGCCGTGAGCAGATCCACCAATTGCAACGTACGACCTGATGTCACCAATACAGAGTATGTATTCGTTAGCTTAATATATAGATTTAATTTTCTTAATGCATTTACTTGGTCTAATATTCATTTGAATCTTTTTTTAGTGAACACGAAGAAGAAGAACAACCAGAAACGACAGCGCGTCAAAGATGAAGAAGACAGCGCTCATAGAACTGATAATGCAATATTTTTTTACCATTCAGAATTGGAGTAAGTTAGAACTGTTCCTTATATTTGGGAACTTAAGTGAATTATAGTATGTTTTGTTACGTTTTTTTTTCGTGGCAGCCACGTTGGGCGCCAAACTTATGCTACGTAACACAAAGAAAGTCAAAGAAATGACCGTGCTCAATCGGAGAGTAGGGGGGGTTGTAGAAAGCAGACTAACCTATGATGTATGCGGCGGTAAGGAATTAGTAACAGTACCTGCAATAAAAGAAATTAGAATAGCAGGACGACGAAGATATGGCAAAACAACGGATAGATATGTAAAGTAATATCAAGTAGGAAATAGTTCAACTTACATAAAGTCCTTCAGGAACGCTTCCTCGCATTTGAAGTGTGGGATTCACGAGGTCCTGCACTAACGAAGCACTTCACCCTTGACTGTGAGGGTGTTGATGAAATTTCTTACACTTTACACTTATCACACCTACGTATTTCACTGGTGTTAGCAGCAGACATTATCACGCGTCGGAACTATGTAGCATTGATAAATTTATTGTTAATTCTATTTCCTGAGACAATAATGTCGAAATACTTTGTAACACAAATCGAAAAAAAAATGGTAATAAAAATTTAGAATCACGGGCCTTCAAGGCACGATGTAATGCATTAAACTAACAGTAACGTGAGGACTAGATCGCACACACAGTTCAAATATAAAAAGACAAATCAACTAAAAAAAACACAATCAATAAAACAACGCGTATCACTAAGTCAATGTTCCGTAAAACAAGCACGTGCGGTCGAGTAAAACAAGTTCTACAAAAACAATTAGTAAAGCAACGCGTAAAACCGTCAGTCAATGACCTTAAAACCGCGCTTGTGGTCAATCAAACACGTTACAGATAAAGCATATTTTCTTCAAATGCCATCAGAACTACACTACTCTACAGTTAATAAACCACTTTTACTTCACAAGAAAACTCAACTACAAACACAATTAGTAAAGCAACTAGGAAACAACACTTTTAACGCAATTAACATACAGGAACGAAGAACAATCTCCAACCCCTCATCTGTTTCTAGGAACTCGTCGCTATTACAACCGCTTATCGACCATTATCTAAACTTGTTAATAACATAAGGAACATCCACAAAATGAATGCAGCCATCCTATCTACTAATTAATTACAGCGGCCCATTATTTCCGATAAGCTGGAAAGCAATATACAAATAATCCAATTTACAATTTATTTATTAATGAAAATCAATCTTCAAATTATCTACTTTTAAAGTAATACCCACGAGTTAAATTGCATCCAAATCTGAATAATTCTGAAGTATTTCCTTTATACAAACAGCGATCCCAATGAAACGATGTATTTTTAAGTACGTTAACAGAAAGGAAGCGAAAAATTTTAAACGACAAAAATGTCCGTTACAAATTTCCCCCTAGTAAAATAAAGACGTCGGGGTGAAAGAAAAAAAAGAAAGAAAACGACAGACAAGGAACCAAACAAAAAAAAACTTTTTTTATCCGGTCCGAAGGACCAATAACAGTATAAGAAAAGGAAAATTTTTTTTTCAAAAGAAGACAAAGTCATCTATCGTAACCAACAACGACAGAATAGGTAAAGAAAGCATCATGTAAACACCCCATGAGGATTAAAGGTCTAAGCTACTTTCAAAATTGTCAAAAGACGGATGTCTCCAAAAGGGACATTTCTGTTCTCCACCTCAAAGAAAAGTTTTGGCTTCCCGCGGAGAAACCAAGAAGAAAGAAAAAAACGAGGAAGAAAACTCGTAGCAAACCAACTAGACTACAAAACTGTCAACCTCAAGTGTGCAGTAAAGAAAGAACCAAGACAAAGTAAAGGACAAAGGCAAGCTAGTACACCATCTAGAATACTTCCAACTGAGGTAACACAGATTTGTATGAAACGATTACTCAGGCAGTGTATGGCTAACAGACCTACAGAAGCGACAAAGTCGAAATCCCTACAGGAAAAGAAAATATATCTGAAGCCTACCTCAAGGAATGGATGTAGAAAGCGACTATAATAGTCAAATAGTGAACAAATGGTAGAACTAGCCTGTAGAAAGAGTCACTGGATGGGCTAGCTACAAAAATATGAATAGGAATAGAAATGGGCACCAGTGTTTTCGGACACAAGCTTATCAGCGAAAATACAAGACCAATAAGCCAAGAAAATTACAAGACATAACAAAAAAAAATTTAAATAAAAAAAAAATCAAGAGCAAACCAAAAAAAATCGAGCGCAAATCAAAAAAAAATCGAGAGCAAATAAAAAAAAATCGAGCCGATTTTCTTTTAGGGCCCCTCAAAAAAGTCGAGCCGCAAACGAGAAGGAAGAAAAAATAATATCGGGCCAATAAAAAAAAATCGGGCCCCACGTTGGGCGCCAAAATTTCTGTTACTTTTTTTTTCATGGCACCACGTTGGGCGCCAAACTTATGCTACGTAACACAAAGAAAGTCAAAGAAATGACCGGGCTCAATCGGAGAGTAGGGGGGGTTGTAGAAAGCAGACTGATCTATGATGTATGCGGCGGTAAGGAGTTAGTAAAGTACCTGCAATAAAAGAAATTAGAATAGCAAACCTGCAATAAAAAAGATTAGTTCTGCAAACCTGAAATAAAGAAAAAGAATAGCAGCAATGCAAAGTCTAAGTTATGCAGTACTTTGTAGAATGTAAATAAAAACTGTTTAGATAAACTATATAATATAACAACGGTAAAAGCAATACAAAAATATTTAGTACAAAGTGAGGTAATATTGGGGAGTAGCAGAAACGTTTCCTCACACACCAATTAAACATAAATCAGACAAAATATTAACAAAAGATAAATAGATAAGACACAATTGGTATGAGTAATTCAGCAGTATTGATTTTTTTCTCTTTCTTTTTTTTTAATCGCAGGCAAGTCTATTGTAAAAGGTATCAGGACGACGAAGATATGGCAAAACAACGGATAGATATGTAAAGTAATATCAAGTAGGAAATAGTTCAACTTACATAAAGTCCTTCAGGAACGCTTCCTCGCATTTGAAGTGTGGGATTCACGAGGTCCTGCACTAACGAAGCACTTCACCCTTGACTGTGAGGGTGTTGATGGAATTTCTTACACTTTACACTTATCACACCTACGTATTTCACTGGTGTTAGCAGCAGACATTATCACGCGTCGGAACTATGTAGCATTGATAAATTTATTGTTAATTCTATTTTCTGAGACAATAATGTCGAAATACTTTGTAACACAAATCAAAAAAAAAATGGTAATAAAAATTTAGAATCACGGGCCTTCAAGGCACGATGTAATGCATTAAACTAACAGTAACGTGAGGACTAGATCGCACACACAGTTCAAATATAAAAAGACAAATCAACTAAAAAAAACACAATCAATAAAGCAACGCGTATCACTAAGTCAATGTTCAGTAAAACAAGCACGTGCGGTCGAGTAAAACAAGTTCTACAAAAACAATTAGTAAAGCAACGCGTAAAACCGTCAGTCAATGACCTTAAAACCGGGCTTGTGGTCAATCAAACACGTTACAGATAAAACATATTTTCTTCAAATGCCATCAGAACTACACTACTCTATAGTTAATAAACCACGTTTACTTCACAAGAAAACTCAACTACAAACACAATTAGTAAAGCAACTAGGAAACAATACTTTTAACGCAATTAACATACAGGAACGAAGAACAATCTCCAACCCCTTATCTGTTTCTAGGAACTCGTCGCTATTACAACCGCTTATCGACCATTATCTAAACTTGTTAATAACATAAGGAACATCCAATAAAATAAATGCAGCCATCCTATCTATTAATTAATTACAGCGGCCCATCATTTCCGATAAGCTGGAAAGCAATTCACAAATAATCCAATTTACAATTTATTTATTAATGAAAATCAATCTTCAAATTATCTACTTTTAAAGTAATACCCATGAGTTAAATTGCATGCAAATCTGAATTATTCTGAAGTATTTCCTTTATACAAACAGCGATCCCAAAGAAACGATATATTTTTAAGTACGTTAACAGAAAGGAAGCGAAAAATGTTAAACTACAAAAATGCCCGTTACAGTTTATTCTAGAGTACATAACATTATATATATATATATATATATATATATATTACTCATATTTAGACCAGGGTAGAAAATTAAATAATCACATCAAATAATTTTAATCACCGTGTATAAGGAATTTCATTAAATAATACGCGTTATTAAAACCATGAAGCATAAATAAACTCGGTTGTTTCAGTAAAGAAATAAGAAATTTAAATTATTTATAAGACGAAGCAGTATTGAAAAGCTCTGCGTGTAATGTAATTATTCTAAACAAATGGAAATTACGTGCAAAGTTTATATTAATTAACCCTATTTTAAGTAACCGGTAGTAAAACAAAGTGTACGTATAATAATTAATATTTAAGTTGTATTCGCTAAAAATGAAAAGGATAGAAATCAATTTTAATTGGAGTTAATTAAACCGTTAATAACATATAATACCTATAGAAACTTGTAAAAACCCAAGATTAAAATACCACGGAATAAAGCTCTGAGAATTAATATTATTTTGAACACCTGCGTAGTTTAAATATCACATTCGGCGTAAATTTTGCAGATAATTAATGTTTCAAAGAATCTTGGAGAAACCGGGGCTTAGTATTCACGAGAATGTGCGATACGGGGTTATTAAACCCAGATAACAGTCCGCGTGGACTGATATAATCGATAATGAAGAGTATCAATTTGCACCAATACGAACAGGTTAGAGAAGGAAAGAGAAAATGCGTCAAGCAAAGACACATATTGTAAAAGGCGGGATTTAAACAACGTCACGAGGGTCACAATTGGTTGAAAATAGGATGCAAATATCAGAGGTAGAACAACAATTTCTGTACAAAATCAATTAGTTTTTCTCGGACAGGCGTGCGTGCCGTGTGGAAATTTTCTGAGATTTAACTGAGGCGAGTGCACAATTCGTAAAAATCGATGCGTGAGCGGCAGACTGGGAACATGGCATGAGAAATTCTTTAGAATTACCCGTTTTGGGGAACAGACCGATAGACAGGCTTTTTGCTATATATACCGAGATGAATATAAACAAGCTCTCTTAGACTTTTGACGATTCGATGCGTTAAAAGCTCGTACATACGCGACTTGATTAAAGATGGTAAACCGTGCATTTTAGTTTGATTAAATAATTTAAAGTTTGCTAGTATATTTTAGTGATTCAAAATAGCTTGTTATTTACGTGCTAACATGAATGTACTTCAGTGCACTTAGATACAAGGTAATAAAATTTAGTTTCACTGTACCAATCAGCAAAATTTACAACGACGAATGTATACACAAAAGTAGGCAGTTTTGGCGTATATTGGTGACAGAAGCATGAATTCTTTGCTATTTTTCGGGGTGTTAATAATTAAATAGTTCAAATACGTGTCTGGATCCATGAAACAAGGGTCAGATAAACACAGATGAGTTCCGGAAAGGCCCAGAAACGACTTTGAATGGATGGTGATGGAGAAAATTAAAAGCGTAGAGAATCAGAAGCCGTAAATATAATCCTGGTGAATGGTGTGATTAACTAAAGAAACGATACTTTGAAGCTACGAGGACAGTAACCTTCAGGTAAATTATACTATTTTGTTTGACATTTTTGTGTGTATTGAATGACTTTATAATTGATTTACTTTAAATGGACATTAGTGAAATTGTTCTAACCATAAAAGTTTAATTTTAAGATGAAATTTGCTTGTTTAAGTAAAAGGGTATTTTGTTTTGATGTTCGGGAATATGATGAAACTTTGGGTATGTCCTTGAGCTCAATTAGACGAACCTGGTTAATTAACGTAAAGGGTGGTAGATGCTCCTTTATACTCAGACTCCGGTCTGCTTATATTGTTATATTAATTAGTAGGCATCCAACAAGGACTTTAATTTTGGATGCACAGTAAAATGATAATAAAATTAATCCTGAAATTCTTTTTAAAACTGAATTTTATGCTGAATTTTAATTTTGAAATTTTATGTATTCTGAATATTGATGTAAATAGAGTTAACGTTGATGTTTTTGGTAGGAATGTGTTTTTTTTATGAATGAGGAGGTTTATAACATTAGGTGAGCAGCCGAGGCGAAAAGCGTAGTTCACGGATTTTAAAGGAAACACAGCATTCTTGACGCCCAAACTGTGGGGCTCGAATGTTTTTTTTTAAAGGGCCAGTACCTGCAGATAATGAGAAGATTCACAGCATTCTTGGCGACCACAACGTGAGGGCTCGAGTTCCAAATAAAATTTTTGTTATTTTATTCCAGGAAACTGGCGATCTGAGAGAGAGAGTTTCTGTTTGTGGATAAACTTAAGAGTATTTTAGAGTGTGTGAGAGTGATGTGAACGTATGCAGAGAAAGGAGTGGTTAAGGAGTCAAGGAGTGGAAATTGGAAGTGACGATAGTGCATTGTGTGAAAAAATTCGAAAATGGAAGAAGCTGAGGCAGTAGAGATCAGTCGAGGACGGAATCAGGGATCAAGGAAACGAGATTATGATGAGAATGCTAGAGGAAATGAGATCGAGTAGGGAAGAAGCTAATAGGAAGTTTGAGGAGATTAGAGAAATGAGTGCTGAATCGAATAGGAAAGTTGACCGAATGAATGAGACATTAACAGGAGTTAGGAAACCCTAAGTGAGAAAATAGATAAGACGAATAAAGAAGTTTCAGAATTTAAAAATAGTCTTACCGTAAAGATGGGGAAGTTGAAAATAGGGTTGATAAAATGAGCGTGATATTACAGGTCTTCGACAGGAAATGGGACATTTAAGGTCCGAAGTACGCATTTTTGTGAAGAAGAGATTAATATAAAATGACTGAAGTGACGGACTCATGTAGGGATCAGTTAGGCAGGGTAGAACGCGAAGTTAGTAGTATCAAATACAACATGTCAAGTTTAACGGGGGATGGTCCCAGATTTTCTACAGGTGGAGTATCATTGGACCAACACATGAAGTTTTATGGCGATAACAGGGTAAATCCACAAATTTTTATTAATAGTGTAAGAAATCTAGTGGGAAATTTATTTGACGAACAGACTAAACTAAATACGATAAAGGCTTTATTAAAGGACAATGCGGAGGCATGGTACAATTTAGTAGGACAGGACATAGACACGTATCAGGACTTTGAAGACAAATTTTTACAACATTACTGGAGTGATCACAAACAGGATCAGATTAGGGACGACTTGATTACAGGAAAATTTAAGGGAGAGTTTGCAGGTTCTAGGGAGCAATATGCCATCCGCAAATACAGTGTGGCCAAACAACTGAATCCACCATTGACGGACAGACAGATTATCAAGTACCTATCACGACATTTTGAACTGGAAATTAGACAACACGTGGCCTTACAAAACATCACAGAACGGGAGACATTTTTAGAGTATTTGCAGAGATATGACGATGTATGTGTTGGACGGACAAGAGAGATACGAGAACGAAACGTTAACACAGTTAGGTTTGACAACAGGACACCGAATTATCCGAGACGGCCTGACTACAACAGAAATTTTCGACCGAATTGGGAACGACGAGGACAGGAATACAGGAGCAATAGTGCGACTAGGGGACCGACGCCAAGACCTAGTTACACGCGGCAGAACAGTTTACCGGAAGTAAACAGGACTGTGACCAGCACGCCGAATAGAGACAGGGACACGGATATTAACACGAGGAGGACGTACGCACAGGTTGTAGAAGGACAACCAGGACCAAGCACGGAAAACAGGACGAGACAGGATTTTTAGAACGCGACAGACCACTAGATTTCTGTGTAAATGTATACGAACATCCACGTGAATTTTTCAAAATTGAGGAGGAAGTAGAGCCAGAAACTGAGGAAAAATTATGTTTGCCAATTATTAATTTAGAAATTTTTGAGAATAATGTAGAAGTATTACTTGATACAGGGGCAGAGGCGAGTTTAATATCGGAGGAATTCGTCAGCAAAATTAGGGATAAGGTTTGTGATAGAATTAGGCCTATAAAGCGTAGTCATTTAGTAGCTGAATAAAAGAAGTTTGCTGTAGTAAATAGTGTTGTGGTGCTTAGGATAGATATAGGAGATTTAAGCTGTGAACAGGAGTTTGTAATTGTACCTGGACTGAAGTTTCAGAGCATTTTAGGTGTTGACTGTATGATGAAGTTAGGGGTTTTGATAGATATGGAAAGGAAGGTAGTAAGGATTAAGGATAGGGTAGTGCCATGGAAGGGCAGTTATGAAGTCACAGAGGATGACACGGGGTTAAGTATTAATGTAGTAGAGGTAGAGGATGATGAGGTTAAACAGATCAACACAATAAGATGTCCAGAGGATAGGAGAATAGAGGTTCAAGCTTTAATACAAAAACATGCAGAAGTAGTGGGGGTAGAAGCAGCATATCAGGAGCAGGTGAAGGCGAAATTAAGTAAAGATGGCAAGTTTGTTTTTAATAAAGTAGATTTAAGGAATTCATTCTGGCGGATTCCATTACACAAGCAGTCTAGAAGGTACATAGGATTTTCGATAGAGGGAAAAATCGAGAATTTTAAAGTAGTATCGTTTGGTTTGTCGGCAGAAAGGGAAACAACAATATATGAGAAACAGACAAGTGTAGGGACTGAAGAAGAAGCAGTATTTAAGAGTCAGGATAAGAGGGATGATAAGTTTATTGTATGTGAGATAATAGAGATGTTAAGTATAGATATAGAAGGGGGAGAGATAGGGATGAAGAGTATTAGGATGGTAAGAAGAAAGACATGGAGGGTCAAGAAGAGAGTTAGATTTAAATAGGATAGGGATAGAATAGGTGTGTATAGAAAAGTAGAAGTAGGTGTTGATAGAAAATAAAACTAGGTATAGGATAAATATGGGAGATAATTAGGAATAGGTTTAGGATGAGAATAAAGAGTAAATGTAGGAAGAAAATGAGATAGGTTAAGTGTAGATATTTCATAGAAGATTAGTGGAGAGTTAGGAATAGAGTAAGAGTAGGATAGGCATATAGGATTAGGTAGGGGGAAGTAAAGTATGGTGAAGATTAGTTAAAAGTTAGGAATAGGATAGGTATATAGGATGTATATAGGATTAGATGGATAAGTAGGATGAAGTTAGGGATAATTTCAGTTTATAAAATTAGGTGAGAGTTAGGAATAGGATAGGGATATAGGTGTAAATATTTTTTTTGATTGGAAACAAAGTAGGTAAGTTAGATAGATAAGGGTAGAGAGAGATAGGCAATTTTTTTTTGTAATTTTTTTGTCTAAATGCTTTATATTTGAATTCGAATAAGTGGGATTATTTGTATTCAAATAGGGGGAAAATACTCATATTTAGACCAGGGTAGAAAATTAAATAATCACATCAAATAATTTTAATCACCGTGTATAAGGAATTTCATTAAATAATACGCGTTATTAAAACCATGAAGCATAAATAAACTCGGTTGTTTCAGTAAAAAAATAAGAAATTTAAATTATTTATAAGACGAAGCAGTATTGAAAAGCTCTGCGTGTAATGTAATTATTCCTAAACAAATGGAAATTACGTGCAAAGTTTATATTAATTAACCCTATTTTAAGTAACCGGTAGTAAAACAAAGTGTACGTATAATAATTAATATTTAAGTTGTATTCGCTAAAAATGAAAAGGATAGAAATCAATTTTAATTGGAGTTAATTAAACCGTTAATAACATATAATACCTATAGAAACTTGTAAAAACCCAAGATTAAAATACCACGGAATAAAGCTCTGAGAATTAATATTATTTTGAACACCTGCGTAGTTTAAATATCACATTCGGCGTAAATTTTGCAGATAATTAATGTTTCAAAGAATCTTGGAGAAACCGGGGCTTAGTATTCACGAGAATGTGCGATACGGGGTTATTAAACCCAGATAACAGTCCGCGTGGACTGATATAATCGATAATGAAGAGTATCAATTTGCACCAATACGAACAGGTTAGAGAAGGAAAGAGAAAATGCGTCAAGCAAAGACACATATTGTAAAAGGCGGGATTTAAACAACGTCACGAGGGTCACAATTGGTTGAAAATAGGATGCAAATATCAGAGGTAGAACAACAATTTCTGTACAAAATCAATTAGTTTTTCTCGGACAGGCGTGCGTGCCGTGGAAATTTTCTGAGATTTAACTGAGGCGAGTGCACAATTCGTAAAAATCGATGCGTGAGCGGCAGACTGGGAACATGGCATGAGAAATTCTTTAGAATTACCCGTTTTGAGGAACAGACCGATAGACAGGCTTTTTGCTATATATACCGAGATGAATATAAACAAGCTCTCTTAGACTTTTGACGATTCGATGCGTTAAAAGCTCGTACATACGCGACTTGATTAAAGATGGTAAACCGTGCATTTTAGTTTGATTAAATAATTTAAAGTTTGCTAGTATATTTTAGTGATTCAAAATAGCTTGTTATTTACGTGCTAACATGAATGTACTTCAGTGCACTTAGATACAAGGTAATAAAATTTAGTTTCACTGTACCAATCAGCAAAATTTACAACGACGAATGTATACACAAAAGTAGGCAGTTTTGGCGTATATTGGTGACAGAAGCACGAATTCTTTGCTATTTTTCGGGGGTGTTAATAATTAAATAGTTCAAATACGTGTCTGGATCCATGAAACAAGGGTCAGATAAACACAGATGAGTTCCGGAAAGGCCCAGAAACGACTTTGAATGGATGGTGATGGAGAAAATTAAAAAGCGTAGAGAATCAGAAGCCGTAAATATAATCCTGGTGAATGGTGTGATTAACTAAAGAAACGATACTTTGAAGCTACGAGGACAGTAACCTTCAGGTAAATTATACTATTTTGTTTGACATTTTTTGTGTGTATTGAATGACTTTATAATTGATTTACTTTAAATGGACATTAGTGAAATTGTTCTAACCATAAAAGTTTAATTTTAAGATGAAATTTGCTTGTTTAAGTAAAAATGGGTATTTTGTTTTGATGTTCGGGAATATGATGAAACTTTGGGTATGTCTTTGAGCTCAATTAGACGAACCTGGTTAATTAACGTAAAGGGGTGGTAGATGCTCCCTTTATACTGAGACTCCGGTCTGCTTATATTGTTATATTAATTAGTAGGCATCCAACTAGGACTTTAATTTTGGATGCACAGTAAAATGATAATAAAATTAATCCTGAAATTCTTTTTAAAACTGAATTTTATGCTGAATTTTAATTTTGAAATTTTTATGTATTCTGAATATTGATGTAAATAGAGTTAACGTTGATGTTTTTGGTAGGAATGTGTTTTTTTTTAATGAATGAGGAGGTTTATAACATTAGGTGAGCAGCCGAGGCGAAAAGCGTAGTTCACGGATTTTAAAGGAAACACAGCATTCTTGACGCCCAAACTGTGGGGCTCGAATGTTTTTTTTTAAAGGGCCAGTACCTGCAGATAATGAGAAGATTCACAGCAATATATATATATGTATTTTATAAATTACAATAAAGAAAAATACATTGTGTGTTTCATTTCACATTGCTCCCGATATAATAACTACGTAATCTCAATTTACAGTTTACAATTTTTGACTTTTAATCTGAGTGCTTATTTCGAATAGTGCTCTCATTTTTTTTGCGATTAAAGTTAGAAATGCATTTCAAATAGAAGCTTTTATATTTTTTGCAATTGAAATTAGAAATGCATGTGATCTAAAAATTGCAGAGTTGCCTTCAGTACGTAACTATGGAAATGCAAATGCCGAAGAAGCATTAGACTAGACTATCGTTGATAAGAAAAAAAGCTGTCTGACGTGGGTTGAATTTTCTGCTGTTCTTGTTGTTTACTATCTTTATATATACTCAAGATATGTGTGTGATAATCGCTCAATCGTTATTGTCAAGTTGTAGTTGTGTTCTATAGAGCAAATCAAAAATAAAAACTTTTTTAAAATTCCCTTTGTCAGGAAAGAATAATGATAGTGGTTAGGTTAAAAATTATTGAGTAGTTTATAGTCAATCCAAATGAAGTGCTTTAAAAAATTGTCAACTCCGTGAGCAGGTCCACCAATTGCAACGTTAGCATATATTTCAATAGATTTAATTCTAGTTTTTTTTAAGTTGAAGCACTTCATAATTTTCCTCGTTTATATATTTCTTGCAGATAAACTGAGTTAGCGATTTAATAACTACGACTTGTTATTCTTTAAAAGCGAGAATGAGAAAATTGGTGCAGTCAGTCTGTTTGTCTATTTGTCTGTCTGTCTTTAGCAAAATTTTCGAGATATCTGTACAATTTGTTAAATGGTGTAAAACCAGTAAAGAGCTATTGCGTTGATCAATTATAATTACTTTCAGGGTTGAGAGTCCCATTTGTTCTGTCTGAGTTTAATTGTTTTTTTCTGCAGACATCAGCATTAAAGATTTCTTACTGACTACAATAATAATAATACAGACACAATGTTTTCTATTGTTTTTTATTATTATCAAACCATTCTTTTAATAACAAAGTATTTTGTTTTACAATAGATAGGTTTTCCATCTATTTCATATTCTTTTCTAGACCCTTCACACATACTTCTTCATCGGGTCGGATAATTTGCTTCGGCTAACATTGTAAAATTATATTAAAATAAATAATACAGACACAATCTTTCTATTGTTTTTTATTATTATCAAGCCATTCTTTTAATAACAAGGTATTTTGTTTTGCACATTGCTGATTATTATTGCTGTGTCTACATCAATGGATGTTATATTTTAAACGGTTGTTGATTTTTAACTCCGATATCTTAGGACAACCTAGTGCAAGCATATCAGTTACAACGTTTTGTATTAGATAGGTTTCAATCAATTTTCTTCGTTTCTAGACTCTTCACAAATACTTCTTTACCGGGTAGGATAATTTGCTTCAACTAAAGCGCTATATATGATAAACCCATTCCAGCCGTTGAAGATTCATCCCAAGAAAGACCATGAATATTCTTTGTCACCCAGTCGTTATGTTTTATATGATCTTGGCTCAAACAACTGGACTGCATTGGCAGTTTAAAAATTTGATGCCAAACAACACCTTTCAACAAGTCCAAAACCGCAATTTCTTTACACACAAACTCGTTTTTCTTGTATTTAAATCCCTGAATATCAATTATATACATGTTTATATGTAAATATATGCAGTAAACTTCGACTAATTAAATTAATATTAGGAGCAATCTCCTTAAAGCAGATTACCACCATCTGCGTACTTTGCCAACCCACTTTTCAACCTATCACAAGAGTGAACACATTTTGAATCGAATCCGGCCCATGTGTATTTGCAGCCTCTAAACTTAAATAAAAAACATAAATCAGAATCCACTTTAATTAAACACAATTGACTTGAATGCGATATTTTGCATCTGTCATACTTTATAACTTCTCGCTAGAAAACCAAATTCAAAACATCTACACACATTTTCTCTGCACTTCCATTTTTCAACATACGTGTGTTTTGAAGTATGTATGTCCCATTGAAAGTAATATAAAGCCGATCCTAATTCAAAACGTGCCCACAAGTATTTTGCATTGAAAGTATATAAGAATTCATGTTTTCACAACTATTTTACATTGAAATGTTTTCACAACTATTTTACATTGAAATTATATAGGGCCGATCCTAATTCAAAACGGTGCACGTGTATTTTACATATGGAAAATACGTCTGAACACGTTTTCAATTAGGACCGGCCCTACCTATCTACTCCTCCAGTAAGAAAAAAAAAATGTTGTAATACAACGAAATTCATGTAGCTTTCCTTCATCAGTTAATGACTGAACTAACTACTTGGCAGATTTTCTATATATTTTAACATTAAAATGCAAAAAATTTGCTGAGGTTAATTCTTTATGCTTAACCTTTTTCTTAAAATTTAAAAAGAAACATTTTCAGTGACGTCTTAAGTTGTCAGTTTTAATGTTTCTGCAATAGCGACGTATGTTCTAGGATTCTAGAAAAAAGTCTTTCGTGCTACAACGTAACATTTTAGTCTAATTAATACCCCATCTTTTTTTTTGTGAAATTTCTATGTAGGTAATAGTTAAATGTCACCGCTTTAAAAAAAGATACATGCTGAAGGTAGTGTTCAGACTATAAATGTGCTGCATACTAATTCTTAATAAAACTATAGAAAACATTAACCGCGAGTTATTAGTTTGACGCGGGTTTATTCATTACCGTTTTTTAGTCGACAATTTGGGATTTTGACGACCAGTATGTTTTTCACCTATGGCGTTGGTTGTATATTACCGTACGTCATGACCATAATATGCTTGCGAGATTTCGTTTGCTTGACTATGCACAAGTGACTTGAAAGTGCGGCAATGTTTTCGAATGTCGCAGTCAAAGCAAAAGCTGCACTATGTATAAGTAATATTCCAATACACTACGTTCTTACTTTTGTTCATGCAGAGATAGTCTGTGTTTGCACAATCTATTACAAGGTTATTGTTTAACACTTTTCTCATTTTCAACATTTTGCATGTCCTAACTATAGACTGTTTTTTTTGGAAGTAAATAAAATATCCGTCGATCTGCAGTTTATCTTTTCACGTTTTTTGACATGTTGAAAAGTTTTTAATGTGCGATTCAAGCTGTCACTGAATATTATTTCAAATTTTCTTTTTAAAATACTACTAACATACTTTGGATGCTCAGTTTAAAAGCTTTTTGTCCTATAATTTCAGAATATCACAAGCTGTATTAATATACAAACTAGAATATATTAAGCATTAGTATAGAGTTAGCACTGTAGTTCAAACAAATTTCTCTTTCCCCTATACCGTGACAGACATGTGTATACTTTTGATGGCAGTCAGTTAAACGGCATTCATATTTCATATATGAATTATAGCCGCATAATTTTCACTAAAGACAAAACGTTTAATGTTGATGGCGTTATCTATTAAGGTTTGGAGCAATATACTTACTTGAGCTCTTACAGCTTTATTAACATGCGAATGAGTAGATCTTCAACAGCAAACACATAATTAAGTTATAATGGCACTCCTGGGTTTAATACCTCTTACGGAATTGGTGTAAATGAAAATCTTATACAATTATTTTTCGCTTAAATAAAATTAATTAATTGTTGAAAAAGGTACCCAATTAGACGTGAGAACAAAATTAAAGGCATTAAGACCCGCTTTACATTAGTGCTAGACTAATTGGCCTGTAATAGTTTTTGTTCGATTTTAGTGCAAAGAATTCATTATTTGACAACTGGAACACTGAAATATGTTTCAAATTTGGTTTATATTAATAATCTTAATCCCTATACAAGTATATAATTTACCTGTCATTATTTGAACGCCCTTGTGGCATTCAATAGTGTACATGTATAGCTGCTGCAACTTTTGTATGATCATATAAAAACCTTGCAATTCTAACATTATAACTCAATTGAAGGTATTTTATGTTTTTTTCAATGCACTCATGTAGAGTCATAGAACATGGTAAGTGAATTTTAGTTAAATGAATGTGAATTGAGAAGTTTTATGGAGTCACCAACACATTGTCGTTCAGTAAGAATCTCGTTTCTAATCATCGGCGCACCATACAAGAGCCTGCGCTGGGAGCTACCCACGAGCCTTAAGTGGTCATTGGCTATGAAGTAGCCCTGTAATTAGTTTTAAATCCGTAATTGCAATATTATACTGTGACATGTGGTGGTCGACAAATTCGAGTAAGTAACTTAATGCAGACAGTACTAAAGATTCCGGAGCGTTGGTGCTCCGATAACTCTCTAGACGTCAATCCCAATAAAATAGTACTGGTGCAATTTTTTAATAAACGGAAGCGAATGCAAATAGATTGCCAATATTGCCTCGTTCGGAAGAAGTCAAATATATGGGCGCTATTCTTGACAAGAAGTTGACTTAAGCCAAACATCTACAAGGCAAAGCCATGGAGACCATCTTTGTGTTCTGGCAATATAAACGTGTAGGGGGCAAATTTTGGGGTCTCCTACCAGAGGTTGTCCAATAAATAACACTATGATAATTAGACCAATGTTCAGCTATGGTGCTTTTGTCTGGTGACCAAGATCCAGTCTAGCCCATGCGGCTAAAAATCAACTTTTATCCAAAGATTAGCCTAAACAATACGAGCGTAATGGGATCCACACCCACGGCAGTCTTAGAAGCTATTCTATGCCTCAATTTCCTGGACCTGCATGTGAAGGAAATGGCTCTGCGGGCAGCACTTATGTTGCGCATAAAATTCTATGGGTCGATCAGGGCGGCGGGGGTATATACTGCAACATACTTGGCAAGGTGTGCGTAATGCGCCCATCCTGGGAAGAGTACTGAACCCGATCGGACCTAGAATAATTTTTAGGACGCGCTCCAGGGTTTGTCTTAACACTAAAGATGCGTCTTTAACCGAGATCTCCATCCACACTGATGGTTTCAAAGCAAATGAAGATATTGGGGCAGGTATATGTTTAGATGACCTAGACCCTCATAGAGTTGTCACATTGGAAAAGGTGACTACTGTCTTTCAAGCGGAAGTCATAGCCATCAAGCACGGTGCTAATGCTATTCTGCAATATAGAATCAAAAATGAAACTATACGCTTTATGAGTGATACCAGAGCAGTTTTTCTGAGTCCAAATTAGCAGAAGCTCCTTTCATGAGTAGTACTACAATGTCATTGTATCCATTGATATTGCTTTTAACACCCTTGAGCTAGTTTGGGTCAAAGAGCATTCAGAAGTACACGGTAAGTTAGGAAAATTTTCTGGCGAAACAAGCTTTGTTGGTCCTGATTCCTGTATCGTCTTCTGCGATATTCTTCTGGATAATGTAAACAACACATGACATCATAAAGACAGGTGGACTTGTTCGACAGACTACTAACAGGCAAAAATTTTATTATGTCCCCCATGACTAAAATAAAAAAATTGTCATATTCTTGTCAAAACGGAGTCTACGACTGTTGGCCGATATTCTGATTGGGCACTGCAAACTAAAGAAGCATCTTTTTTGTATTTATTTATTCTAACGTTACAATTAGTCTGCTACCTACAAATTAAAGCAAACCTATTACTCCTTAGAAATCCAACAAAATTATTTGCTACCTTAAGTTATATTGGTTAGTCTTACAATATTGCGTTTGTAAATACTAGGGTGTGTGTGTCTGTGTCAGTGTGCCAGTGTGTGTGTGTGTGTGTTTTTGTCTGTGGTAATATCCTTGGGACTGCTTCCCTCCCCCAGCTTCCGACCGTCGGCAGTTGGAAATCAGACCTGGCCGTCGGCAGCCGGAAACCAGGGGGGGGGGAACACGTACAGTTCTACAGTTCTTGGTGTGTGTGTGTGTGTGCATGTGCGTGTGCGTGTGCGTATGCGTATACGTGTACGTGCTTTACGTGTACGTATACACGTAAGTGCGTGTGTGTGCGTATTTTGTTGTGTGTATGTGTGTGCTTTGTCGTGCCGGTGTGTTATAATGGTGTTTGTGCGTGTGTTTTCATGTACGTGTGTGCGTGTGCTTCTGTCTGTGGTGAGGTCCTTGGGACTGCTTCCCTCTCCCGGTTTCCAACCGTAAATGGGTCTGTGAGCCGTACCCACCTGCTAGCAGGGGGACGAGACGTCGGTACACATTCTGTGCAAATGTGCGGCATCCGCCCAACTTCGAGGATTTATGCTGGGGGACTTCTGACCTAATAAGAACAGAATTAGAGATCCCCTATGGTTCGACATCCTCAAATTCAACTACAAGATCGCGTGGATGAGTGATGGAACAATTTAGAACAAGGAAGGCAGCACAATGGGCCTCTTAGCAGACCTACGTGATTGTGGCGTTAGCCACCCTTCCAAATTCAATACATCATATCATTAGAGTACGTTGCTTTTGAGTTATTTCAATTTTAAAATTCTCAAGCGATTTAGCCAGCAATAGGTAGAAATAATTTTTGAACGTCGTAGCGATCCAAGACAAATATGTTTAGGGTTTTCAGAAATAAAGCATAAGCTCTGCAAATCTTTAAAATATCTTTAGTGAATTTCTACAATACGCTCAGGCTTTAGTATCAAATTTCACTATCTCTAAAGTGCCAAGCTTACGTTTACACTTCGTCAATGGATTCTGCAGTAAAAAGTAGCAGGACTTTTTGATTACATTTCTATATTTAATACGAATTTTGCAAAGACAGAAAAATATCGAAATATCCGTCTGTATTAGAGAATTTTTAATTATAAGTTGGCTTTGGTTTTAAATACCTTGCCCGATATTAACAAGACATAAACAAACGAAAAATACAAATAATTTGATGTTTAAGCGTGGCAGAAGTTGTATCAAGTCCGTTCGGGGGTCGGGTCTAAGCAGTAAGAGAAATAAGCTTTGCATCGGATTGGTGGGAAAGAAATTACCTTCACCCGGTGCAATTTTCAAAACATAAAAATGTAACAAAGTATATTTTTTTACGAAGAACTTTAATTAACGTTTATTTTCATGCCTGGAGATTAGTTAACACACTTTTCTTAATCTTCGTTGGGAATTAACCACTCATAGTTTTTAAAATCCTTTTTTTTACGTTTCGATCCATGACCTAGGTCGTTGTCAAAATAATAAAAACTTCAATGTCAAACTTGAAGCTTTTATTATTTTGACGCCGATCCTATGTCATGGATCGAAACGTAAATAAATATGATTTTAAAAACTATGAGTGGTTTAATTCCCAACGAAGATTAAGAAAAATACTAAACAACCACAAAAAACATACAGGGAGTAGTTAAACACACGTCAAATGTACTGTCGAGGGAAAACCTTTGTTAAGAGATACAACAAAGATATAATTGCATAATAATTCAATCAACCGCTGTATAATATTATACTGTTGAAGTAAGTTATAAAATCCTAGTATAACACAGCAACACAGTAGCTTACAAGTAGTAATCATTGCCTAGTTACACATCTTTAAAATAAACAGTAAATTAAGAACAGTTGACAGTGAAATGTGCAGATGAAAATTGTTGTTTCAAATATTGTTTATTTCTCTGGGATAATGAGAGTGATGTTATGTTATACTTTTTTTAAAAATAATATACAATTTGGAAAACTGGATTTTTATATATTTTTATTATTTAGGAGTTGCAATGAACTGTGCATTACATAAAAATATTGTAATCAAATGTAAACGTAAACAGCAAAACATTTTACTGTATTTACTTAAAAATTAACATCATTAAAGAAATGGAAATTTATTATTACAAAATTCATCAATAATATAATTTATTTATTAGCAATTTCTTGTTAATATGGATAATATGCACAATATTTTGATATCTTGGTCTCATCTGTCTTCTTTAACCTTTATGTGGCTGAAGGTGATGGTACCTGGATACTTTTAGTGCATTAAATGTGATATATTTCATTTTTGGTAAACCGAATCAGTGTGGGCTTCTTGGACACCTTCAAGTAGGTCATTATACCTACATTTCAAAATTTTTAGATGTGATGGATATATGGGGGTGGCATTTTTTACCATGGATAAATTTCACATCCTTCAGGCGGATGGTGGTACCTGGGTACCACGTGTATTTTATACAGGAAAACAATGGAAACATGTTTGTAATAATTTATTATATTGTTAGTATTATGTTTTAATGTTATATACATGTTATGAAATGTAATGAAAAAATAATAGATGATTATTTATCCTGACACTGAAGACATTTTACCCTTGCATCTGTGTGCTGAAGGCACACCGGATGTCTACAAACGCTACATGCATTAAGAGTTTTTGTTTTTATTTTCTCTTCGCTGCGATAGCAAATTCTACGTATTCCTTTTACTGCGATGCGTCCAGAAGAATCCCGCTAATTTATAGAATTAGGATTATGTGAAACTTTCAGACAAATTCCCAAAATGTTTTCAATCGTAAACCGATTTTGCAATATTATGGCATCTTCACTTCTTTGGGTTACGCAGGTAAACACAAATCACGAGCTAGGTCTTTTAGAAAATTTCGCTTTTTATTTGTACTATTATAGATATGAGGATTGTTGTTCGTATATATGACGAAGTCAACCAAAGCTGCTACATCCAGTATGTTGTAAAAAAAAGGCCAAGGGCCAGCGACTTGTTCGCCTCTTGGTTGTACAACTACCCAGCATTATATCCATAACGTCAAAGCCTGACTTAGTATGGTTATAAAAAGAAATAATTTAAGTTTTTTTCCTCAAGATGTCATCCATATCACTCGTAGGGTGCATTCTAGATAATAAAACTACTGCTTTATTTACTTTTGGGAGCATACTAACAGAGCATAACATCTTTCTGGAATGCAAAAGTAGTAGAATAGAAATCTCTCTCCTTGGTAGCTAAAAGGACTTTAGGAATGTAGGGTTTGTTTTTTCTAAGGGTACCAACCAAAGTGAGAGCAATCGATTTCAACATGCGAGCAAGGGTCATTAATGTGAAGAAATTGTCGGCGATAATATTACGGTGCAAATTTTTGTAAAGTTGATATAAATGCATAACTGTTTTTTCACTTCTCACCTATTGCCAGCTATTTTTTCCGTGTAAATTGATGCTTGGCATGGAGAAATCGGTTTGGCATCACACACTCAGAATAGTTTATTTCTAAACTTAGCAGGTTTGAAGGCATATACTGAGTAAACCTTGTTCGTCCACGATAAAGAAAAGTTGCTCATCAACAGTTAGGTGTTCATAAGGTGAATAACACTCAGCAGATTTTGGTTTAGCATAAGCGAAATGTCGCTTATTGCCGCAGCTTTATCCGTGTCTAACCTATACGGTCTAGTTATGGAGTTATCAAATCTGATGAAAGGTAAAATCTGTTTGAAGCGGTCTCTACTCATTGCTGCTTTGTATAATGGTAAAGCGTCTAATTTCCACAATTCATCAAGGTGTTCAATATTTGATTTATGAACGCCTGCCGTTAGTAGAATCCCCAAAAAAGCATCCAGTTCCTGAACCGTAATATCTCTCCAGACTCGTAGTGCCCGAGGCGAGTTTTTGTTGAAATCATAATAAACTTTTTTAGCTTTTCGATTAAACTGCTTTATGATAATCGATTTCATTTCAGATGTCACTAATGCACAGAACGTGTCTATACGGTTATTTGAGTTGGACCCCCTAAAATGAAACTCGATACATTAGAATGAAGCAGAATAGGCATAAGTTTTTACCTCGTTTTCGAATAATATTATACGACTGCGTTTGAGTTGAACGTTGTGGTTTCTTGTTCCAAATAGTCTCATCTTTAGCACTATAAAGGTTGTTTGATGGTGGTGTTGTAGTTTCTTCCCCTGGTTCTACAAACAATTTGTTCCTCGTCACTGTCGACTGTTACTGATATTTCAATGGGGACCCTCTCTCTAGCGCGAACATCATCGCATCTGAGTCTTCGTCGCTTACTGCTGGTACATACTCATCTTGGTCATCATCTCCATACTGATCACTAAATTTTTCGTCGGACATTACACATAAACTTTCTAGGTGCTAATCCGTTATTCTATATGCATATAAACAACAATCAATAATAATTACAAAAGCTGTATCTACATAAACAAAAATATACTAAGCCAACTTACTTATCTAATTGAAGATGTCCTGTTGAATTATATGGCAGGTCAGCAACAGGGGTTCTACTTCTTGAAGATCGACTACCAGAAGTTGCATTACTACTATGAGTTCTATTTCTAGGTCTATTACCAGAGGTTGCATTGCTACAAAAACTACATTCACTGCCTTCAGAAGTACTTGGGTATTATGTTGAATTCTACGCATTGTTATAATAACACTGCTAAACAGTATATCGCACCACATAAAATCACAATTCAAATTAAACATCCGCTTCGATCGTTCCTCTTATTGCAGAAATGAATGTACAGCGTATCTTAGTTGACGCGATTATGATGCACACCTAAAATCCTGTAAAATATACTGTGGTACACGAGTAACACCTGTCGCCAAGCGCGCAAAGTTATTCTTGGGACCTTAATAAGGGTTAAAATTAGAAATACAAAGCTAATTTTGACAGTTATTTTATCAATTTTCGAGAGTTAAAATGCGGAAAAATAAATATTCTAAACGTAAACACAGAAACCAAAGGCGGTTAAAGATTTAGAGCGTGAATAACAAAAGCGCAATAATAAGAAATCTCTTGCGTTAGATCCTACTGCTGATTGTTCTCCTTGTCTGTGTCTTCCGAACACAAAATACAAATTAACATTAAATTCCTCTTAAATAACAATCGCATGTTAGTCGCACCAGAAAAATATTAATAGATTTAGAGCTGGTGGTAGAAACAGTAATTGATACCCTGAAGTTAATAAAGAAAAATTAGCAATTAACAGTATTACAGAAAATTCCAAAACTCCGATTAGTTCACAGGACATAGTTGGTTTATTTGAAAATAAATGATATCGTATTCGGTTTTTGGTGTAAGCTATGTATTTTTCAGTCGGCAGTTAGTGCAAAATCTTTCAAATACGTATCATAGTCCAAAAAATTCTAAAGCGCATTTCAAAAATTTCAGATAACCCGTTAGTCTTGTTATTTCAGTCAGCTGACTTGTTTCTGCCATTGTGTTGTTGTTTGTACATGAAATAATTAGATGGCAGCAAGAGTGCCAAATGTTAGTTTTGAAAATTGTTAACAGAATCTGTCTTAAACATAACAAAACCATAATATTCTCTGTGATCACCATCATATGCTTTTGAACTTAATAGCATCCTATAGATACAACATCAATTTAAAGATTAAAAGATATAAATGGTCGAGATATTAACTGCATAAAAATTTATACCTACAGAATAATTTCGAAAACTTTAATAATCCTTTAAATTTACTAAAGCTCATATGTATAGTAGTAATTTAGATGTAAGTTTTACAAATATAGGCATAACATTACCTATACTATTAATATTACCCGTGTCGGTAGCCAACGGAGAACATACATTTTATCGACTAAAATTAAAAAGTATCTATGATGCAATATATCCTAAGATGACTAGGCCAATTTATAAGTAATAGTGTTAAGTACACTTTGAATGATTGTTAATTGTGCTTTGGGGTAATGACGTAGCTATGGTAATGTAATGATAGAGTCTTTAGTAGTGAGAGGTGGTACTTAACTCAGGTCCTAGGGACCTAGGGATCTTTCGAGAAATGTTATTGAAAGTATTAATTACCTGAATAGAAGTAATGAAACGATGAAATCAAACAACAGTATTTAATAATGAATAAACTTAAAACTAAACAACATGTTAATAAAATACGAGGCAGTAAAAGAGTTAAACAGTTATAATAATGAAAAGTTAACTTACGGTTGAAATTCTAAGTGACCATCTTAATTAGAGTTCTTCAGCATTTATAAAGGGTTAAGGCACCATTTTGATGAGAGCCAACTCGCTCTTCAACAGACGACCATTGACTTGGCTAGCTACTTAGCTGCTCACAAACTATCGATGAGTGGAAGGGTGTCTTGGCCTTTTATACATGCTGACCCAAGGATACTGGTTACTACGGAAGGTTTTGGCATGCGATAGTCAGTATAGAGGTTAGCCAAAACTTCCTAGTTTGTAATAATTTACAGGAAACCTGATTAGAAAAAATACAAAGTAACTAACTAATGTGGTATAGATTAAGAGGAAATAATATGAAACCTTACGGTTTGGCTTGAAGAAGATAATGACAAAGTTTCCTAAAATACAGGATGCGAAATGTATTGATTGTTACAATGTTGCACTTCTAAAAGTAATCTAAAATAATGGCTTTGCTATATACAACAATAGCATGTTATTTGCAATAAATAATAATAAAGTTATTAACAAATTTGATGCTATAAGAGCAACATCAATTATATTATAAGTTACAAATAACACACTTAGCTCTTTATGTACTTATTCTTCAAATCAATACTATTTTTACTATCTGGGTTTTATTTTAATATAGTTTATTGTATAGTTTAAATTTTTAACTTTAGCTTTTATACTAAATTATACTTTACTTATATTTGATTGTGTTATAGTTTTTCATGCAAATAAATTTATTGTCTAAAATGTGTAACTGATTGTATTATTTCATACGTCATATATTTATTTAACCTAACACACGTAATTTTGGTCTATGCTTCAGAGCAAATTGATCCATCCGTGATTAAGTGTTAGAAAGTCTTGCGGTGAATGAAGATAGTGTGTTGAAATATTTACATAAGCTAGCCTCAAACATCGGCACGTGTAATTTTGTTCAATAATAGTGATAAGATTTGACCAACAAATACATTTCATATTCAGAATAGTTGTACCTCACATATCACCGATCAGAGTATTACAGAAACTTACACTATTGAGTTTCCAAATAAAATAACATTACTTTTTATTTCATTTCAGAAACGTAGGTTTATAAAATGAATTACGAGTCCGCTTTATGTAAGTAAATATATTCTTCGCTAAATTTATGTAAATTCAATTTAGTACTAAATTTGTACCAATTTTATGTATAGGGTAAAGGTTATTTCTGTACAAACCTTGAACTTGCGAAATGTGCCTGCTGTTGAATTTTCTACTACGTACACGTTCCCTGCTTTTGGCATCCCTTTTGTATAGGACCACCTAGGGAAATCTAAATTACCCGATCTATTCTGTGTCCCAAGTTGGCGATCTTGTTAGGCATTGTATCCTCTTAAGCGAATACGGTTCCGTTGCACATCCTTCATTTATATAGCTGCTTTAATCCCAAATTATATAGATATGCGTTATGTACCGGCTGCGGCTTGAATCGATGAAATGTAAAGCGTTTGTGTAAATATTTACTATTTTTAGATATAATGTGCAAAATCTGTGCTAGTTTCAGTTTCAAAAAATTTCTTTGAGTTCGAAAATTTCTAATTACTGCAGGTATAATTAGTTTTGCAGAATCGTTCTTAATTCCAGAAATCTTACGGAGTGGTTTGATTATACTTTAAAATCATTCACGTTTCGCTAAGACTATTCTCTGAAATATCATTGTGGTGAGAACTTTATGCTAGCAACAATCCATCACCTATAAATCAAGCTCTTTAATAAGTTTTTGAGCATAAGCTACTATATTTCGCAAAAACCAAGTTTAAAAGAGAGAAACAAGACAACCAGTTTTGACCACAACACCAATTCTATTTTTCAAAAATTGGAAAATTTTTAGAAGTTTTAGTATCGCTTGCTTTCTATATCGTACAAAATGTCTGATACCGGCAGCAGTAATTGCTAAAAATGCCAAACCTAGCTTTGGCACCAAGAACAACATTCATCTAATTTTACTGCTGCTTTTATTTATCTACCGGTTAGGGCAGTAGAATTCATACTACTGTTAAGAATTAATGCTGACATATTAAATCCAAAAACACACGCACACGCACGCACACACGCGCGCACGCACGCATGCATGCACAAACGAATAAACGAACGCACAAACGCACAAACGCACACATGCACGCACGTACGTACCCACGCCTGCACACACACATGTACGCACGCATCCAGACGCACGCACACACGTACACGCACAAACACACTAAAAATTGTAGATATTTGCATTTATTTGATTTTTATGCAACTCTCAAGTATCCATAAATCAAAAGAATAGATGATGCTACGGAATCATAAAACAACAGAAACCACTGCCACACTAATTTGTTTCTCTACTCTCAGCAATGAATAGAAAAAAGATACCAATTATAAAGAACATTTTTATTTAGATGAAGTAGCAACGGTTCGGATAAGAAAAGTACTAAATTTTACAACAAACTTTCAAAATGCCCACCGTTTTGGTGTACACATATTTGAGATAGTTTGCACCTTCAATAAAGTGTTGCACTGAATTTCCCTAATAGCTGCAGTACTTAATTTTTCAAATCTTCCGAATTGCTTGGTTTTTCCTTATACACCATATCTTTTTTGTTCCCTATAAAAAGAAATCCATTGGAGTTAGATCAGAAGATCTAGGCCAAGGAACCGGACCTCTAGTACCAATCCTGTTATCAAATCTTTCTAATAAATAAAAAGCAATTATTTATGTATTATGGGCAGGTGTCCCATCACGTTGAAAATAATTTTAATTTCGTATGAGATTTAATGCCAGATCATTCAGCATTTTTACTAATTTGTTTCACAGAAATGAAAATATCGTTCTGAATTTAAACTGTGTCCGTAAAAATAATGATCTAGGATTTTTGTACTAAATATTCCACACCATACATTTATAGAAAACACATACTGGTCACGTCTTTCAGTCGTAATATGAAGATTGTGCTGTGTTCAATGAATGTGGTTTTTTTTCTATTGAACAATCCATTACTTGTAAATTTCGTCTCATCAGTGAACAAAATTGTTTAATAAAAATTCTTCATTTATTTGACTTTCTTCAATAAACCATGTAGCAAAATTCAATCTTCTATGGAACTCTGTTGGGTACAATGTATTCTCAATATGATAATGGTAGGGTTTAAATTATTTTGTTTAAGAGTTATTCGTGCTTCTTTCATAGCGGTACTACATTCCAATCCAATTTCACTTACAAACGTAGGCGGCTTTAAATTATTGTGTACCAAAGCACGGATCTCTGTCTCTTCGTTTTCCATTTTCTTTGCTGCTTTTGATTCAGAAAAGTTCGTGTTTCTCTTCATAAGGCTAATTTTCGTACAGCCAATACTTTTTCTCTTTCTACTGTTCGCTTTCTTGCAACCCATTCTAACAACAGACAATTTTCTTCCTTAACTCGTTTCGAGTTTTCTAAACTACCCTTGCCATCTCCTATTTCGCGTGCTACAACTACTACATCCCTGCTGTCCCTGTTTTGCGGAAAACTGCCCACAAGAGGCAGAAATTTGTCTATGCTCCTTCCGAACCGAAAGATGTATATCGGCGAAGTCCTAATGTCCCTGATCTCATTTCGTTTTCCTTCTGTCGGCGCAAAGTCTTAAGCCCAATATCTATTCCTGGTGCCCCAGATTCTTATGCCGATTTTGCTCTCCTTGGGGTTTGATTTTTAGACTTCTTGATTTCTTATTTACTTCCCTGTTTGCAGGGTTTTCTTTCTTTTTTTCTTAACCCCGTGTGGGTCCGGGAATAGAATAGCGCCATGGTACGACCTGCCTGTCGTAAGAGGCGACTACAGCGGTCCAACACATACACACACGCACACTTTATACACGCGCAACACATACATATACACACACTCCTTACACACACACACACACTCACACACACACAAACACCCACCCACCCACACACACACACACATACACACGCGCACGCAATTCATAGGATTTTCTTTTTGGTTCTTGTACTTGTTGCTTGGTGTTTTTCTTTTTGTTTTTTTTTCTTTTCCTCGTTCTTTTTGTTACACATTCTTTTCCTTTTTCCTTTGGCTGTTTTTTTTGCTGTCGGTTCTTACACCGATTGTGTTTCGTCCATTCGCTCCTGTGGTAGGTACTTTCTAGTCCATTCTTCTGTTCTTCGGAAATAACGACTTAGTCGACTTTAGGATTAGTTAGCATTTCTTTTCGTTGGTTCTTCGGTTGTTGCAATTCCTGGTTACCACAGTTTGTAGTACATCGTTTCTTTTACCAGCGTTTTCCCTTTATTTCTCGTTCTCCCTTGTTGCCCCTTTGCAGACTTGAGCTTTGAGCCGTGGGTGCTGTTTTGGTTTGTACTGTTGGTTTCTTCCTCGTTCCTTCTCTTACTTTGGTTTTTCACGAGAAACCAATTTATTCTCTTGAGGTTGAAGACTTTACGGTTTCTTCTAAAAAACATCCGTCCTTTGACGACTCCACAGTGTCGTTGCCGTTTCATCTTTGTCTTCGATGATTGCTACATTTTCTATGTCCTTTAAACCTCTTAATTTAGTCCGGTATACTTTGGTTCTTCGAGCCGAATGATAGTCCTTTTTTATTTTGAGGTGTTTTTTTGTGTTCTTTTGTTTGGTTTTCGTAAACAAATTTTCTTTTATTTTTTCTCAAGCGAATTTTTTTCTGTTTGTTTTTATTGGTACTGCTTTCCTACCTCGACCTTTTAATTTTGCTGGGGGGGGGGGGTACGTTTATTTTCGGGATAAATGAATTACCCCTTTTTCCTTTAATTTGTTTTTCAGCTAAATCAATTCCGTTGCTATTCTTAGATCCTACATCAACATATCGTATATTTTACCTGTTCATATCATAAGCCCGCTTTACAATAATTGTTTAACTCAAATGTATTTGCTTGGAAACGACAAGTTTATGATAAAATTTATGTAAGTCAATACCTTGTTTTAAATATCCTTTAATTTGTTAAACATTCCGATAACGTATAATTGCTTTCTCTATGGCTTGAATCTAAAGACTCGTCAAATTAAGGTCGCGTACTATCCGATGAAAGCGTGTTTCCAAGTTTCCTAATCACGCTTGTTGATAACCACAATATGACTTGCAGCTCTGGTTGTTTAATTAAACGAATTTATGTTTACTTTCTTTTCAAAATGTTAAAAAGGACTCGTCGTAATTTCTAGATTCTTTGTTCCGTTTTTCTTTATGAAAATTTTGCACACGCCTTACAACGTTGTGGGTATTGATGGTTTTATAAACCCGTACTTGTCGGCGTAAGTAAATTAATACTTTTCGTAATCATTCTAGCTTCCTGCGAGGGACACGATAGTCCCTTGAATTGCCGCTCCTTGGGGTATAGAAAGTTGTACCGGTTACGGCACCCCAGGTTTATCTGGCTCGCTCCAGTTTGAGGAGCGAACGAGTGATCCAACATCGTAGGGACGTGGGTGAGTGTTTCTTTCCTGCTTGTGTCGAGACCCTGTCCACTTAGATATTACTGTTTGGGGCTCATACAGGTCTTGAATTAATTGTATGTACAAAAATGATTTATGATACGGGGAGCTATTGCCATGGAGTTTCTATATTCCGCTTAACTTTAACTACTATTAATGCGGGAATGGAATAAAAACTTGCTGGCGCATTGGAAGACGTTATTGCCGTTATATTTGCAATTGGAGATTATATGTTAATATTATCAGAACCTATGTGAGGTGTTACAATATTATGATTACTAAATGAAATTGTAAAATCTGACATACAAGTACACTACCTAGCAAATATTAATATATATGGTTTATTCTCACTTACTTAAACCGGGTTAATGCCCATTGTAATGTTTCTTTTCCTTTTATGCTAATTATAAGTATTATACCCAGCCCACTCACCGACTGAGCCCAGTCAATTTCTCTTTCGTTCTTCTTTGCTGTCTTTTTTTTGTTAGGTTACGTCGATGCACGTAGCAATTGTTGGATAGAGAAAAAGTTTCATTTCACAAAACATCCAATTAGCGCACCCGACTTTCGTATCCCTTTAGAAATTAATCTTTTTTTAGGAGCAGATATCGATTATAGTCTAGTTGTCTCGTTACATGTGAAATAATAAGACTTGAAATTTTTTTTCTTTGTTTAAGTGAAACTGATTTAGGGAATATCTTAGGTGGTCCAATTACTCAAAAGTCATGCCACATCTGGCCAGGAAAATAATTCCATAATGGGAAATTGCTTATTGATACAATACGCAATTCCTAATAGCATGTTGCAAAAAATTTGGGAAATAGAAGCACCAAATCAAACTAAAATTCTTACTCCGGATAAACAGTTGACTGAAAAAGTACTTCTTTAAGGTACTGAAGTATTGCTAGATGGGTTGTTTCTAGAAAGCTTACCAATGATCCTAGAGAACATTTAAAATTAGGCGATTTTTTTAGGTTGTCAAAACAGAGGTTTTCAAATTTAGAAAGGCGTTTTGACAGGAATAGCGATTTGTTTAATTAGTATAACGTCTTTATGTATGAGTATATTTCATTAAATCGTGCTAGATATATCACTATTCTTCAAAAGTGAAATTAACGAAAATAAATATTTCCTTCGTTCCCATTGCGTACTAAGAGAAGATAGTTGCCCAACAATTTGCTCGTTGTTTTTGATGTAAGTATGAAAACTTTCACACTCGTTTCGTTAAATGATATAACGTTTAAAAGGTTTTTGTTCAACCAGAATTATTTGACCGACTTATGTTTGTTTTAACCTGTGATACACAAAGGATGTACAGAATGACGAGAGTCAATCATTCCCAAACATTTCCACAAAATATTGCGTGGCGCAACACTCCACAAGAACCAATAAACTGTTTAGAACTTCTAACAGTAACTTATAAATAGCGCTCTTCATTTAGCGACCAGTGTTTTAAATGAACTATAGTTCCAAAATAAAGACAGTATTCTCTGGCATTAGATGCACTTCGTTTACTGCTATGTTGATGATATCTTATGTGGTAGTTTTTGCATGACCAAGTTAACAGAAACGAACAAACAATTGAAAAACTTCTAAATTCTGCTAAGTTTCATATTCATAAATGGTGCTCCAACGATTTACAATTTCTCAAACTGGTCACTAAAATACTTCCGAAGACCATGTAGAGAACGACGTTGATCACACTTCTAATTTAGGTATTTCTTGGTATTCAAAAATTTCAAGGGAATACTCAATAACTAAACGTACAGTGTTGTCACAAATGGCGCAAGTGTTCGGTACGTTGGGATTAATTTCTCCCGTTATAGTCATAGCAAAGATTCTGATGATAAAAGTTTGGCTTTCCAGGATAAACTGGAATGAAAAATTGACTAATGAAATTTTATCTTAGTGGATAGAATTCATAAAGAACATTTAGGTGCTTACAATGCTAAAAATTCCAAGGTTAATATTCCTTAAAAGACGAAATATGCAAAATTAAAATATATGGATTTTGTGATGCTAGTTTGAAGGCGTGTATAGTGCTGCAGTTTATGTATGTGCTATTTACGAAAATAATTACGTGTCCTGTAACCTCATAGCTTCAAAGGATCGTGTTACTCTGTTAAAAACTATTACGTTGACTCGTTTCGAGCTGTGTGGAGCATTGCTACTAGCAAATTTAACAATAAAATTACAGTCAATTTATAGAGATAAATAAAATATTTTTACCGTAAATTTGTGGATCGATTTGCAAAGTGTACTGTGCTGGCTAAGCGCACATCCTTCTGGAAGGTCAATTTTTGTTTCCAATATTTTAAGAAATCTAACGTATAACGTCAAATTGTCGATGGCGCCACGCCAAGAGCGAGAATAATCCTGCAAATTATCTTTAAGCGGAACCCCTCACGAAATAATAAAATCCATTCTTTGGCGGCATGTGTGGCAATTTCTAAAAAATTCAGAGTTAAACTTAGATGAGTTTGATTTTCAACGTTCCACAAGAAAAAACATTAAAACATGTTTTATATAACACTGAACAAGACACTTGATCAGATTTTCATAATATTATTCTCTTTAAATGTTCATCAATTATTAAACTAAAAAGAGCGATAGCTTATTGTTTAAGATTTGTAAATAACCTACAAAACACATCGAACTTGCTCGTGTTCATTAAATGTAAATGAACTCCAAAGTAATGAAATTCTCTTAATTAAGATTATATTGCAACAGTAGTTTTCTAGAGAGATTTCAGAACTGAAATCTAATAAAGCAATTGCAAAAAAGGGATTACTAGGTTTGTCGCCGTTTGGCAATATCAGTGGAATTCTTTGTGTAGGAGGTAGATTGTGTTACTTAGATTTGCCCAACGAATAAAGCATCCTAAATTACTATTATCAAAGAATTCTGTACGCAGCATGATAATTAATTATGAACATTTAAGATAAGGACACACTGGTGCCCAGATCACTCTGCCAAACGTTTTCTTAAAATATCGGCCCTAAACTGTCTTACAGAAATAAAAAGATAATCCGAAACTGTTTTGCTTGATATCGATTTAAAACTGAAACTTGTGAAGAAATAATGTCTGATTTTCGACGCGACAGATTTCAATCCTCCAGGTTGATTTTAAAGTCGGAGTACGTTTTTGGCGGCCCATTTATTTGTAAAAAGTTCCAACTTAAGAAAGGATTCTTTGACAAAATGCTACATGGCAGTGTTCATCTGCATGATTTCTAAAGCAGTGCATGTAGCATTAGTAGCTAGCTGTCTACAGAAGCTTCTATTTTAACCCTTAAAAGGTTCATTGAATCGGTAGAAGACTTCTTAGCAGGGAAGTAAAATACAAATATATTCCATATAGAAGTCCACAATGAGGAGGTCTGTTGGAAGCAGCTATAAAGTGTATAAAATTTTGTTTAATCCGTATTGTAGCACAGTCGCGGGTATGGTTCGACGAGTTAAGTGAAATTTTTGCTCAACTGGAAGCGGTTTCGAATTCAGGATCTTTCTAGCCTCTTTCTAGTGGTTCAAACGATCTCAATTGCTTGACACTGTGACATTTCATAATCGAAAAAAGATATATCAAACGCCCCTAAAGGCCATTTATCCCGATATCAAAGACGCATTCGGGTACAGCAAAATATTTGGAAAAAGTGGGAAAGAAAACAGTCATTTTCAGAATAAGCCAAAATGAGTTACCTGTTCAAAAGATTTAAAGGTATAGGACACACTTAAACTTAAGGCAGAGCATACCGGTTCACCTAATTAGCCTTTGCCTAAAGTTGACAAAATTAATATGTGGTCGAGATAATGGACTTAAAGTAGTTTGAGTTCAAACTCAAAATGATGTGTTTATCAGAAATATTACAAAATTTAGTTGCTTTCCTAACGAAGAAAACTAATTTTACAGATACTGTTTAGATAAAATGTTTATGTAAATTAGTTGTTTAGATATTATATGTAGTACACAACTTTGTAAATCTCCCTGTATGTTTGTTGTGGTTTGTTTTGTATATTTCTTAATTTTTCTTGGGTATTAAACCACTCAGAGTTTTTAAAATTGTCTTTATTTACGTTTCGATCCATGACCTGGAATCGTTGTCAAAATAATAAAAAATTTTAGGTTTGGCATTTATGACACAAATTGAAGGTGACTTTGATTTATTAATCCTTAATTTAAATACTTTAGGCGAAAATTTTAAAGTATAGGATCCACCGGCTGCTTAAGCTTTACGGTAACATAATCACACACTTCTTTAATTACCATCCCCTCAACCGTATAAATAGAAACATGTTAAAAAATGTTTTCCAATCCTCAAGTGATTGAATTTATATGAAATTTAACTATATAAAAATAAATCAGCTGATTTCACGTTAAGCGTATTGACTACCTTAAAATCCGCTCCCAGGGCGCAAAACAAATTGAAAGTACTCATTCTTCTAAACTTTAAAATTTTCACCAAATGTGTTTAAATCGAAGATTAATAAATCAAAGTCACCTTCAATTTGTGTCGTAAATGTCAAACTTAAAATTTTATTTTGACAACGATCCTAGGTCATTCGAAACGTAAATAAACACAATTTAAAAAACTCTGGGTGATTTAATACCCAAGAAATGTTAAGAAAAATACACAATTTTGTGTTCTTACCCAATTAAGTAACTAGTTTTCATTTTATTAAAAAAAAAGCATTTTTTAATAAAGAAATTTATTGTTTGTTTAAAACAAACTTCACCGACAAGCCGTATGTTCGAACCACTCAATAATGCCTTTAGTTAAAATTAGCGTTTAATTATTTAGCAGGCAAATGTATGACTAACATAGTGAAAGTCAATGAATCTGCTTTTAAATTACAATGGGAACTGTCACATATTTTAATCAGTTACAAGTAACCAGAAATGCATCTGCTATACCTTACTGAACAAAGGGAAAATTTCTGAGACAGGTACTGAGTTTATAATGAATAGGACCATGGCATATTGCTTTTTAGTGTAGTGAAAGAGTTAGCTCATATTTGTACTTCGAGCTTGAAGGTGAGCTTTCAAGACGCGTTTTTCTTCATAGATATGTTAAATACATGTTGTCTATAAAAGGTAGTGTTTTGAACCAGCTATATATATATTTAATCGGATGTTCGAAAGTTAACTAATTAGTATCTACAAGTAAAAGTAATACCGAATTCACAAGTTTTATTCTAACCCAAAAACTACCTACATCCTTCCCCGTATTGATTGGAATGTCGGGACGACTACACAAGTAATGATATGCGTCTTTCATTGCAAGCGTACGGTAGGATATTTACTGTCAGCAATTGAACCATATATTTAAAAATGTACAAATTTGCAACTTGCTAGTAACTTACTGATAGTGTCTTAAAACAAATTTCGCCACAGTCCTAAAACAATTTTTTTTTAATTTTGTTCGAATAATTGCAAATATGCACACAAAATTCACTTGAATTATTGCAGGTAGAACTATGTTATTGATTATTGAGAAATCAACCATACCTACCAAATACTGAAACGCTTGTGCATTACTTAAGAAAAGATTAAGTAATAAAAAAAAATTATTAAAATAGATCCGTTAACTGAGATTTTAGCATGAAAAAGGCCTCTACAATTTAGAAGTTTTAATAGCTTATATTTAATAACGTTATATTTTAATACAATATTAGACTAGGACAAAAAATTAAAATAGGTAAGCACTCAGTACATTAAGTACAAACAGTACTAAGTATTGGGACTATACACACCTGCGTATAAATTTCAAAAATATTACAGGCAGACACTCGCAAAGATAACCGGCGTATTAAAGTTATTTGCACAAATTGACACGAGTTCAAGATACCACATACTATGGGATATACACCCAAAACTACAGAGCCATAAAACTAATCAAAAAATTAAAGCGTTGAAAATGCACGAATTATGCAGTATTCGACATCAAATGCGATCAGATAGACAGAACACACTGAACTCGAAAATAGGAAAGTTTAGACACACAATCCGCAATAACAGCACTCAATGACCCTTGTATGTAAAACAAAAACGACTGACAGTAAAAGAGAGAGTTCATTCATTCATCGTTATTCGATACTAGACATTAGACAGCAGAGCTTCGAATTCGATTTACACGCGGTCTACCACCGCGTTACGGAACAATGTTGAGAACCAGGTAGTTAACGTGACGGTATTCAAAACCTAGAACTGGTAGTGGAAGCAAGTTTTCAAATGCGAGTCAGAAAACACGGATATGATATACTCATAATTTACGCGTGAATAACCCATGTTGGGCATTTTGTGCAACTATAAGTTTGATTTTATCTGCAAGTCTGCGCATGTCAACGGAGCTTTGATGTGAACAAGAAACTGTAAGTCGATTGGATTTTTGTTATTCATCCTATAAACATCACATACTGTCTTGTATTTAATAATTATGCCACTAATACTTGGAGCTTATTTATTAGTAAAGACGAATAACGTTGGTGCACGTTTATCTAAAACGTATTGAAAACACAGAAATCCTAGTATGGAGAATTTCTATCATTGATAATATTAAGTTGTGTTTTAGCTCACGCATATTTGGACAATTAGGGGTAAATTATAGTCTTTTTTTGTTGCTTTTACTGATATGATCATGTTTTACAATATAGGTGAAGTGTACATCACAAGGATTTTTCTATTTTTATTTACAGTAAAATAGTAGAAGGAGGTGATAAATGTTTAGACGGGGTTCCATCAACCTCTATCAATTGTGATAACCTCTACACCGTTACTTGAACTCCCACTGTCCGGGTATATTTTATTTGTGTTTCCTTCAGGTGGATTGGCTTTGGCGTACACAAACAAAACACAAACAAAGGAGTTTAAAAGTCCTTCAAAGTAAGCGAACAGGTATTTAGAAGTAGTGTTAAAATCTGTAAACCCTTAAAAGTATTATATTTGCTTTTGTAGAATTCAACCCGCACCACTAAAAGTTTTTTGGCTGTTTCGTGACTCCGGATCCTGTAGAGTAAAAATAAATAAGTGACCTAAGTCAATTTAACGGGTATCAATACTACTTCAATACTATCTTTTTATAGGTGAACTTATAAAACGATTGGTTTGCTTATAAAAGTTGACATCAACTAGAATGCCTTACCAAACTACGAATTAATGGTACAGCTTGAACATCAGATCGTTATAAATTACAATATAATAGATCCAATAAAGGCATTTCTTTAAAAAAGTCGCTGACCAATGTTGTTGTTGAACAAATCCACTATGCAATATTGACGAAAGTGGCTTACATATTTTTAACTGTCGCATAAATCAATCCGTTCCGAGATCCTTTCAAATGTAAAGTGGCTTGTGCTTATAAAAGTAACCTGAATTGGAAATAGAAGCAAAACATCCAAGTCTTAGGGGAAATGTAGATTTATTGAAATCTTTCCAAGCTTTCGCTTTTGTTATACTTGTATTTTGTTTGTAAATTTGAGGCAAATAATGGAAATTACGTTAATTCTCAAGCATGGTTTTCGCGAGAGTGCTTTAGTTATGCATGGCACATTCTTTACCAGCGTAAGTAACGGCTGTACTAGATTTAGTAGTAGTACTAAACAACTATATTGATTTTAGTTCAGGACCCTCGGTTGTGAATAAAACTGATGTACATAAATCTATGTATCATCTGCAGTGATTTTACAGATTTGTGTATTCAAAGATTATCACAGGAGTTTGTATAAACACACTTTAAATCAAACAGTATAGAGACTGGGAGCTAAGAAGTGGTTCCTCTCATCCTCAAAGAGAGAACTTTACTTCAACGTTTAAATAAAATTAGATCCTGGCTTTACGAAAGCAATAAAACTTTGGATAACTTAGAAGTAACTATCAATGCACAAGCATTCCGAAATTTATTACGAAGAAATCTTCCGTACATGCGACTTTCTACTACTGATTCGTTTTGCTTTTATTTTCCAAATCTTTTCAGCTGCACTTATACGACAGTATGCTTTCTTCTAGTATTTTATACGCTAACCTGCAATTTTTGTCTACTTTTTGAATAAACAATTTTTATGGTATTTCAGCGGTCTAAATTCACGCAACTCGGCACTGCTTTATCTGCTGCGTATCCTTCTCTTGGGCAGAAACGATCTTAGGTAATTACTTTTCCTCTCTACTGAGGAGTCGTACTGCTGCCTAGATTCTTCGTTTTATCTACAACTTGTAATTCCTAGAAAAAAAGTACTCTAGACCTTGACCACACTCACTGCTTATGCATTCGTAACAACCATATATTCTTCGTGAACTACACGCTCTCCAGTCGGGATCAGTTAAGAAGGGATTCTAAAATTTATTACCCTGTGATTTGAGTATATTTTTCCGGTTAATGGCCATCTGTCTCACACCCCTTTATCCACTAACAAGGAATTGGCAGCTCTTCTGTCTAGTAAAAATCGCTTCACTGATTTGTATAATAATTTTATTCACTTTCAATATCTATGCTTTGTATTTCAAATGATTCACTCCATTATCAACCTACATTTCTTATTTATTTCCTGTATGTTTGTATGTAATAATTTTGTCATGTTCATCTATTGGTGAATTCACCTTACCTCAATGCAGTCTACTATGGGCATTCTCTCGTTGTTCCAGGATATTCCAGTTAACATTCGACTAGCGGATTTGCTGGACCATTTTTTATTACCTTATTTATAATTTGGAGAACCAAAGACTTGAAAGTGTACTTTTATATCTTTCTGCTTGTACGGCAATCATCTGTTATCGTAAAACGTGCGACCCAACAAAAAGGAACATCCGGCTAGACAGTTGGAGATTGGGGTGGGGAGTAGTGGAATCACGATACCACTAACTAACTAGTTGAAATAAGAAAAATATTGGAATACCTGTAAAAACAGACATATCATGACCGCATGTCAGTCTGTTCAATAAAAGCTACATAATGAAACAGACCCAAAAAATATATTGGTTCTAGCAAAATTGATTATGTTTAAAAAATTTTTTTAACTGTGAAATTTTCGGTAACAACGATTTATAAATGAAAGTGGTATAAAAGCCGGATTATAATAAATATAGAGCACAATTTAACACAAATATCTTTAGCGAGTTGATTGTAACATAAACTACCGCAAACAGTAGTAGTGCACCACCTACGTAGCTAGCACAAAAGTATAATTTAAATAATAATAGTCTAGCAACCTTGATTGCAATAAAGAAACTACAAATTTAACAAAACTGAAACTATTATAAAATCTAACCCTCAATTGTTATGAGTAAAAGTGTGTTAAAATTTTGCTAAAAGGAAAGAATATTGTCATCCTCAAGGACATCGAAACATATGTTACACACTAAGGTTACCACAGAACTTCCACACTTAGTAGTGTTGGTGTTTTATCACTTGATGGCGGTTTTATTTACTTTTGCCATTGTACAGAGATTGTTTCAAAACTATATCAGTATAATAGCTTCGATTACTTCATAGGGTTGGGAACTAATCTACTCTGATGAGGCTTAACAAAGCCGTAACCGTCGGTCAGTGGATGTTTCCTCCCCTGTGAATTAATAAAGCTAATGTTTTACTAATGGCTATATAACTACTAGCCCGATATGTTTTTGTCAATAGCTTTTATTATTTTCATAAGAGTTTGTTTACAGATACATCTTATTTTATATACAATTTCTTATTGCAGACTGCAAATAATATATATATATATATATATATATATATATATATATATATATATATTATATGATCTAAATGAAAACTAAAATCATAGGGTCCCTCATAACAGTCAAAGAAAAGTACTTAACCGATGACTCGAAAGGTAGTTGAAAGTATAGCAGTGTCCATTCATTACGTATATGACGTACTAAAATACGGTGAATGGATTATTGATGGGTATGTGGTTAAACCAGCATTATACACGCATTACATTAGAGCGATCAATAATCACATAGTCGGCGATAAATATCATTAGTAACAAAGTCTTCCTGATAATAAATATATTTGAGTACAGAGAGCTGCTAACGTAGGATGTTAGGAAGAAATGCAGACTCTCTAACTTTCACTCTAATAATTGTCTTTGACGTATTAATATTATAAAGTTACTAAGGGATATAAACTTTCTCAAAGACGAAAATTTGCAATTATATACATTCGACATCTGTCATACATCCGACATACATCTGACATAGTCCCGCCATGCATCCGACGTAGTAAAGGATATAGGGAGGGGCCCACCTCCATATCCACGCAATTACATTTGTTCAGCAAGTTGTGCAAACTGTATTATGTTGATTTCGACTTGAAACTTACAGAAGATCAGCCAGTCCTAATAATACATTTTTACTGCATTATTTCCGTCAATGTTGTTGAAAGTACCCTACATTTGATTTCCCAATGCTACACCCGCAAGTACTACATTGGCCAGGAAGCGAGCTTTTCTATCTGGCAAATTTTGAATGTTACTGAACCCTGTTGTTCCAAGCAAGGTAGGGATCTTGGAGACGTGCGTGACAACACTCACACACGGTACCTCCATTTTACCTCTTATCCGAACAAGGGCGTATTTTTGTGAACAATGCTAACCTAAAATTTTTCAAGCGGGCGGTGTTGGATTCGAGCCTGGAACCTTCGGCATAGTAATTACACGCACACCAACTACACCACGGAGTCGCCATGTTGCAAGTACCGGCATGGCACACGATTTTAATAACTCGTCTTATGCCAGCAAACAAATCGATCCGCATCTCGATATTGTGATAATGTAAATTCGCGGATACTTCGTACTCGTTAAGATTATATTTAGTTTTTCTACTAGTTTAAATATACCTCTTTGTGAAGCTCTCACATTCGACTTAATGTCATAATCACTAGTACTGATTGTTGCTTTGTGTGTGCCGCAAAATACGTTTGAACAATAGTGCTTCTATTCATAAGCTAATGCAACGGTCGATCGCATGTACAGTGATAGCTCTTGGTTAAACATCTGCGGGTTCCGCGGATGAGAAAATCTACAAGTGTCGACTACCGTTTCAACTTGTCGAAAAGTGCGGTCTGCTTGCGCGGGGTTACAGCTGGAGCATTACAGCATTCTACGGTCGTTGTAAAATCCACACATACAAAACACTCTGTTTATCGATTTTTGGAAGTCCGCAAACATGCTGCTTCCACACGCAATTAAAATTATAAAGTATTAATTAAAATATTCGCAATTTGTTATATGCATTTGATGTCGAAGGAGGTAGCTTGAGATTATATCGGAAAACCGAGCAAATTTCTGTAATAACAGCCACAATTGTTTTGATTAGATACACAACACGCAGTTCTTTCATAATATCCTAAGAATCCTAGAAATCGGCAGGAAGAACCAAAGCAGCACAGCAGGTGTCGTTTGTGTACTTCATATTTTCGCAGTTTGCACATTTATCACTACATTCCTTTAGATTGCTATTTAAAATAGAAAGAAACCTTTTCAGAACCGTTGCGTATTGTTCAGACATTTGCTTTAATCTGATGGTCCCAAGGATCCGACTAAAATTTTAAGAAGGAAATGCACCGGCGACGCAAGTTTAACTTATGAACAGCTCGGTAATAATGTTCTCTGCTAAAAGCATATTTAGCGTATAGATATCAAGGACATCTTGGGAAAACCTTGTCCAGAGATCATCCAGAATCCACTAAAGTAAAAGGACATAAATATCTTTTCCGAAATGCTACTTAGCGCTAGTGAATGTAGATGGAACTGCACCAGACGAGGCAGGCTGTTGGTTCATCCCGTTTCGTGGTCTCTTCCGTCCTGAGTTCAGTTGCGCAGTAAGAATGCCCGGCCTGTCCCCTGTCCCGTGCTACACTTAAAATGCCAGGACCTTCCCGTCACGCAATCCCTAAGGACATTGCTCGCAGTCCAGCACGGTTACCTTAGTTAATTCATTTCCTACAAAATCCGTACGGTGTATCACTAAAGGTAAATAAATATAAAGCTTACACTTTTGAGAAAGTCGAATTATAATTCTGAAGATTTTTATGTTTTCCGTAAATTTTAATTTTGATTAGAATTGCTTCGCCATAAATTGAGGCATAAATTTCTATTAAAACCAAAATTAGATAAATAACTTACTGAGTTTAGTTAATTTAGTTCATCAGGTTGACTGAAAACGGAACTAGAAATCGTTTTACAAAAACGGTCATTTTTATTTCGTAGTTACTTCAGTTTCTACCAAAGGCAACTTTTTTTCTACAACGTGATATGCCCCTATATTTGACTTTACAATGCTCCATCAGCGTCTCGCCTCGCGTTCCGTCCTGTCCAAAGGGATAATATGCGGTACAGGATGCAAGACGACAAATGGAGCGTCAAACCTTTTTCTCAAGTTTTTGAGCATCTTTTGAAAAACGTCCAGCTATTTTGCAATGCTGTTTGCTTTCTTAGAAACATTAGAAAAGTATGCAGCCATATTAGCTCTCCTGCTTGTCAAAGTCGTAATGACACATGTATAGCGTCAGACGCAGTATGCACATCCAGATTTTCTGTTTAGAGCAGAACTCTCGAATTGTAATTGAACACCAAAACTTCGTTCAAGTAACATAGATCTACAATAAACTCGCTATTGGTAGTGCTTGCCAACAAACTATGAACCTTTAGCGTAGATAGTTCCCTTTGCACATCAGTCCAAGTAGATATTATTTCTATGGCAATGGAGATTCTTCTATGTTTGCCAAAAACTGTAAAATAGCTTCTTGTCACTCCACCTAACGAGTTTCACACTTGCGAGTCAGTTGGCCGAGACGGATGATCTTCAAAACAATGTTACTTTTTGATGATTTACTAAAAAGGTTATTACCTCGCCCATTATCCCAAGAGCATTCCTGTTATTATACTTTTGTTTTATACATTGCCAAATTAAGTTGATGGTTGTAGCAAGGACATCGTACACCATTATCAGCAAGTTTTCTTATTTCTTGCACTGCTTTTAGTCATTATCATTTAGTCATTATCAATGAAACCGATAAGCTGCAAAACTTGAATTTTATAGTTAACTCTTGATAACAAGACCAAACTGATTAATGTGAATCGTTCATAAAGTTAATTCGGAATAGTGCCCTACCAGGTTGCCTACTTTTAATTTTAGGAGCGAATGAGTTCCCATAAATTACCAACTTCGTGTTGGAATAAGGCATATTAAGTAACAACATTCAACTCTTTAACCAAGTCTCAGAAGTTATATAGGATCTGGTAAGAGCAAGTTGAGTTCAGAAAATCACCGCTTTTAGTTGTTTCCGAGGTATTTAAAGTCAAAAATCCCTTTAAGTATTTATGATCTAACTTCTGAAACTACAAGCTACAGCAATTTTAAATGAATGACCATTTTTAGCTAATGGCTTAAATTTATAAACGTACACATAGTAGGGTGTTGTTATTAGGTTAAGAATTTTAAAACTAAGTTTGTTTGCGGTAAACATTTTTCTATATAGACTAAGGAAACTGTGATATATTTGGTTGGATCCTTTATGTTTAAAAGTGTTTATATGTACTTGTAATGAAAGAATATTTGGTGTTTTTCACAACTAATGTAAAGGTAATAATCACAGCCTTGTTGTAATAGAACATATTGTAATTATCCAGAGGCGTAGTTAATATAGAGGTAATTGATGATCTGATTTTGGAAACTTCATTTTCAGCTACCAGTTTTAGATAGTCATATTAGTGTCTTATTGTTAACGTTTATTTTAGGTGTGTTTCAGCATTAGTATACCGGATTATTTCTCGTATGAATTTTAGTTCAGAATCACTTTCCTGCTCTCTGATTTTGGCATCTTCTTGTTATTCAGTCTGGGACCTCTCCTTAGAATTCCACGCAATTGGAGATCAGGTGGCGTCCAAGATTTCTCTTGATTAACACGTATTTCCTACACGATAGTGTTCAGGAACTCTCTTCAAACACTAACATCACTTTTCCAGTCGAGTTAGTTGGCAACCATTTCTGTTAGTACAGTGGAGGGTTTCAGTACTTTATTGCAACGCAGAATTTTCTAGCTAGGTACTTCACTTTTTTTTTAGGATACCGCCTATATTTTCTGGGGCCAAAATTGTACGTAACAAAGGTTTTACTAGAAGTTCCATATAAGGAATATCCAACAATGAAAATGTATAACCAGCTTTATCACATTCTTTTTTGTCATTAAGTTCCTTTAAGTTCAAAGTTGCTTTAATTATGGGTTTGGTGTGAATGTCACTTTATGATGAATTGACAAAATCTTGATGGGGCGACGTTGACAAAAAAAATGGTATTCTAATAGTTAAAAGAAGTATTGAATCCACACTTCTTCAAATAAGAAATATGTGATAGTACGCCCTTTTCATACACATAATGCATTGTTGTTGACTTGTTACAGTACGAAGGTAAGAATATTCAACATAACCAGCAGGTAGGTCTCCACATTTGTGCCAAATTTCCAACACAAGTTGTGTCATTTCTAGGTCTTCCTCAGTGTAAGTTTTGCGATAATTTCGATCGCTACTGATGGTAGAGGAAAGTGGACATATATACGAAACAACATTAATGATTATAAACAAACAAAGAATTAAGGTTTTTAAACCAGACAAACAATTACTTTGAACACTTACCTTTGTGGTTATAACGAAGCGAAGCACATTTATTTTATGGCGGTCGTTCTGAACGCAATGCGGTTGTAAAAACACTGTTGCAGGCGTCCGTCTAGTACAGAATACAAAAGTGGACTCTTCTATGTGATGAAGCGTAGCACAGGTAATTTTGCAAGGTGCGCGAAGTTAGCGGAATAATGTCGGCAGGAATAATTTTAATTGGAGTAATTGTTAGTGCTTCGTTAGTGCTTTTTAGTGCCCAAAATATGAGTCAGCGGACTATTCAAACAATAGTTATAAGCATGCCAGCGGACTACTCCAAAAAAGTTATTTGCAGTTAAAGTTATTCAGCCAACTTCACGCCTGGCGGGAAAGTGTAGGCAGGAATAATTGTAGCAGGTGTAATGTTAGTGCTTCGTTAGTGCTCTTAAGTGCCCAAATAAAAATGCCAGCGGACTACTGCAAAAAAAGTTATATGCAGTTAAAGTTATTCCGCTAACTTCACGTTTGGCGGAAAAGTGTCGGTGGGAATAATTGTAACCGATGTATCTGTTAGTGCTTTGTTAGTGCTTTTCATTAGTGCTTAAGGGTGCCCAAATATGAATGTCAGCAGACTACTTAAAAAATAGTTATATGCAGTTAAGTTAATCCGCCAACTTCACGCCTGGCGGAAAAGTGATGTGTCGGCAAGAATGATTGTAGCAGGTGTACTGGTTAGTGCTTCGTTAGTGCTTTCTAGTGCCCAAATATAAATGCCAGTGGACTACTCAAAAAATAGTTATATGCAGTTAATGACACCGAATTCAATAATCATTGTATTACATAATGACATTCCTAGGTACCTGGCAGGCATCGCTTACGTGTTGATTAGGATTGTGCATCTCCTTATTCAAAAATAGCAATAGTAGTTAATACTAGATTAGCAGGTGGAGATAAAACTTTGCATTGTAAGATTTCTAAAATAAAACAGTGACTCTATAATTTAAATCTCTTATGTAGTATAGCAGATTTAAAACTCACAGAGCTGCTGTGTGGGAACTTATTTATTGTGTGTTATACCTAATCGTATGATTAACCATATACATAAATTCAACTTAAAATAGCAAAATTTCTTCTCAAATTGAAAAAAAATTCAAATCTTAATACTACAAAAGGGGCTTGATATCAAGTACTATAAAACAAATATTCGTTTCTCGCCACCTATAGGTACAAATAATTTAAACAATGGTTCCTACCACAACTTCCATCTACTATATATTGTTTATAGTTTAAAGCAAAATGTCTTTGAATAGACCCTTGAGAATTGTTTTTAACACCTATTTGGGAAATTCGCTGGCGTTCATATACTTAATGTAATCTGTACTAACATAGCACTAACCATTACGTCGGCTAAAATTATTCCTGCCCTCACTTTTTCGCCAGGCGTGAAGTAGGCGGAATAACTATAACTGCATATAACTATTTTTCGAGCAGTTCGCTGGCATTCATATTTCGGTACTAAAGAGCAGTAACGAAGCACTAACCATTACACCTGCTACAATCATTCCTGCCGACACTTCACTTTTCAGCCAGGTGTGAAGTAGGCGGAATAACTTTAACTGCATATAACTATTTTTTGAGTAGTTCGCTGGCATTCATATTTGGACACTAAAGAGCACTAACGAAGCACTAACTATTACACCTGCTAGAATTATTCCTGCCTACACTTTTCCGCCGGGCGTGAAGTTGGCGGAATAACTTTTACTGCATATAACTATTTTTGGAATAGTCCGCTGGCATTCTTATTTGGGCACTAAAGAGCACTAACAAAGCACTAACCATTACACCTGCTACAATCATTCCTGCCTTCACTTTTCCGCCAGGCGTGAAGTGGGTGGAATAACTTTAACTGCGTATAACTATTTTTTTAGTAGTCCGCTGGCATTCTTATTTGGGCACTAAAGAGCACTAACGAAGCACTAACCATTACACCTGCTACAATTATTCCTGCCTACACTTTTCCGCCAGGCGTGAAGTTGGCGGAATAACTTTAACTGTATATAACTTTTTTTGGAGTAGTCCGCTGGCATTCTTGTTTGGGCACTAAAGAGCACTAACGAAGCACTAACCATTACACCTGCTACAATTATTCCTGCCTACACTTTTCCGCCAGGCGTGAAGTTGGCGGAATAACTTTAACTGCATATAACTATTTTTTGAGTAGTCGCTGGCATTCTTATTTGGGCACTAAAGAGCACTAACGAAGCACTAACCATTACACCTGCTACAATTATTCCTGCCTACACTTTTCCGCCAGGTGTGAAGTTGGCGGAATAATTTTAACTGCTTATAACTATTGTTTGAATAGTCCGCTGACTTTCATATTTGGGCACTAAAAAGCACTAACGAAACACTAACGAAGCACTAACAATTACTCCAATTAAAATTATTCCTGCCGTCATTATTCCGCTAACTTTACGCACCTAATTTTGCGGCCTCCTACAACGAAAATCGAAACTACAAATGCCTCGTGTGTTCTCCAAGATGATAAGAAACTTTTTGTGCATGCGAAGGGCATAGTTTATAGTTTATCGCCGTACTTTGTACAGGCGCTGTGTTTGAAATAATACACGGGACATTTCTATAACGTTTTAATACACCGGGCGGACGTAAATAATCAACAAATTCTAACTTCGAAAACAAATTAAGCAAAAAATAAAAATATAAACGGAACATAAATTAAGCAGTGAATTATATACAATATAAACGGAACACTCAGACTGAAATTGATACAAAACACCATTTACAGCCTAGTTTAGCGACCCGCTAGTGGACGGTGGTTGTGATATAGCTACGCTTAAAATGCATGCTAGATGGGGAAGTTCTACTATCGCCAAGGAGAACATAGAAGACTCGTTGCAACGTAAAATTTCGATTGTTAGTCAGATACAGCATCAAGCACATAAAAAGAATGATGAACATATGCAGTTAATTCACTAGCCTTTTTAATAAGAAATAATCTTTTCACATTCTGTACTATAACTTTGGATAATGTTCAAAGTCTAGTATCTAAATATTTTGTCACATTGAAAAAATGATGTGTTTTACCGTCCATAAACGTATCTAATTTCTAGTACGCTATTTAGCATGTTACTGCATTCCTTAATAATTTCCTGTGGTAACACTACACTCGGATTATCAAGTACTGCAATAACAGCCATGTAAAACCATTACAGCACTACTGCCACTAATGAACCTTCTTGAATCAGATTTGAATTGTAAGTTTGATTTATTTCATCACTTCAGGTAAATCAAATTTCTTAAACGCATTCAATAATGACCCTAAATAGTAAAACTCATTTTCAACAAAAAAAAAATAGAAAATCCATGGTTTTCAAACACTAAGTTTAATTTATATTGAACTCTGGTAACGATCTCCCAATCAGGACAATTCTTTTTCCCAATTACAGCTGGTATCACAATCACAGCCGTCAATCAGATTTTTGTTGACAAAGGGAAGCTGGACACGGACTGACATCCATCGGAATTTAATTACAAATGTCCTTTGTTTTTGACACACAACCTTCACAGGTTTTCAATTTAAAAACGACGTACAGCATTGAATGTTGCAGCAAACATGTATTAAAGTTTAGTTAATAAGTTTCTAAAAAAGCTTCAGTAGTTATTAGAAAAGCATTTACGGTTAGTTTCCAGTATTGTCTATTTCTAGTTTGTAGCACTATATCAACTGTCGAATGTTCCAGAAATTTTAACTGAAAACATAGAAAGGGCGTCTTTAGAAATAAAACCACTAAAGAAAACCTTTCAGTTTAGACTGTTTTTTAAATTTATGTAAGGATCTTTAGACACTTTATAGAACCTTTTGTGGTGGTATACTACTACTTGTTTAAATAAAGGAATATTTGTCGTTCAATTAAATTAACCATGGAGTTAAACTTTATTTAATGAATATTTGTCATTAACAAAATCTAAAGCCATCACAGTGATTTTTAAGCTCTTTCTGGAGAAACAAATACTGAAAATATAATATATGCATACGAAATAATTAATCTGCCAAATGTTTAAGAAAATTTCATAGCTTAAAGAGTGTCAGTCGAATCATGAACTTTTCTAAATTTGATAACAAAAAACTGCATATTAAAAAATAATTGTATATACCTTAACCGCCAATAAAAATATTAAACGTAAAATACAAAATATGAAACATCGACACTTTCAATATGGATTAATCTTGCGAATTATCACTTGCCGAAGTTGCTTAACAATGAAAGCGACGAAAAATTATGTCTATATTCATAGCCAGACTGGCAACAGTACAGCGGCTCCAAATTTTAAAAATTGAGTGCTATTGTTTTTACTGTTGTTATTATTGCGGATGTTACTAATAATTCAGTAAACTATACAGGATTTAATTTCACAAAATTTTAAACACAACACATAATTTGAAAGCTCGAAGAACAACTATGACGGATTATATTCGTAGCTATTAGTAGATTTTGAAAGTTAACTTTTCTTAGGTGTTTCTAGCTGTGGACAAATTTTATTAAAACAAAAACACTCCAACATATTAATAAAATAGTTATTTTCTCAATAAACTACAATTTTGAACATTTGATTAACACGTCTATAAGTATTTGTTATTTTAAGTCCTTCTACTGGCACAAACTGTCTTCTTCAAGGAGTCTCTCCTTCTACACCTTTATTGGATGCTATTAATTTTGACCTTAATTTTTGTGTTTTTGAACTTTCTTTTAAAATTTACAAACCACAAAAGCAGGAATCTTTGTTAAAAATAATGTTTTAGAAAAGGATTGTATATCGTCTTAACACAAATATTCGAACTTGTGTGAATAAAGTTTACATTGGATATCATGGAACAATTTTTTTTGTGCAATCGTTGTACTGAAGTTGGTTAACCCATATAAATTCTATTTTCTGCACCTCTCCAATCCAGTTTTCTAGATCTTCAAGAAAGCTGCTGTCAATTTGATCCGTCGGCTCCGTGGTCTAGTTCATTTGCGTGAGACTACAATGCCCAAAGTTCCTGGTTAGAATCCCCGCGTAAGCTTAAAAAATGTTAGGCGAGCATTTTTCACAAAAATACGACTTCGTTAGAATGAGTGGTAAAATGGAGGTCCCGTGTGTGAGTGTTGTCATGCACGTTTAAGATCCCTCTCTTGGTTGAAACGGCAATGGTACGGAAAAATTCAAAAATTTTTAGGTAAAAAATTCTTTTCCTGGTCAATGTAGTACCTTCGGGTGGAGCATTGGAAAATCAAATAGAGTGCAAATTTGATCCTATAAATGTTCTTTTGTATGCGTTCTAATTGATAGAGTGAATAGTTTTCAATCTGTTGCGCGAAGGACTCCGATAGTTTGAGAATATTTTGACAATGAATGCTTTAGACTAAATATTTTTAAATAAATTTGCGATAAAATTATTTCTCCTAACATTTAGCGATTGCTGTTGCATTCATTAACCAATCAGTAAGATATATATTTCCAATTCTAGTTAGCCGTACGGATGGCCTAATTAGTCAGAGCATCGACAATCAAAGCCGAAGGTAACGGGTTCGAATCCTGTCTGAGAGTTTATATTTTCTATCGTTCAAATGCTAAATTGCTCTGAAATGATCATATAGGCTTTGCGTAAAAGTCTATGTTATTATAACTAATGTGCGTTGCCCTATTACTAACCACAAATGTATTATAAATGTGTCACCTAAACCCTAAATCTGCTAAATGTATATTTATTTATTTATAAACTATTTAGTACTCATATTTTGACCTTGATGAAGATTTAAAAAATAAATCGAAAGCAAGCTTGGCAAAAAACAAAATTTGATTTAAAAAAATTGGACCAATAAACCCGTTATTGCATTTACTATAATTAAATTCTTAGTCGTTATCCACACGAACAATTATAAATGTATATATATATATATATATATATATATATATATATATATATATACTCAAATTTAGACCAGGGTAGAAAATTAATTAACGACATCAAATAATTTTAATCACCTTGTATAAAGAAACAAATAGAAATTACGTGCGAAATTTATATTAATTAATTCAATTTTTAAGTAACGGGTATTAAACAAAGTGTACAAATAATAATTAATATTTAATTAGTATTCGCTAAAAATTAAAGGGTAGAAGTCAGTGCCATTCGTTATTATTTTAATTGGAGTTAATTGAACCATTCGTAATACATAATACTCATAAAAGCTTTTAAAAACCCAATAATACCAAATATGAGACGCGTTGCTAGCATACAAATATATCAAAAAGGTTAAAATACGTGGAATATCCAAATCGTAGAAGTATTACGATTGAACACCTGCGCATTTTTAAATATCACGTTCTGTTTAATTTGTTTGGATAAACATGAAAATTCTGCGTATATTGCAAACGGTCGGATAAACCGTAGCTTATATTAACGGGAAGGCTAGTTCAGGGGTTATTTAACTCAAGTAAGAATCCACGTGGATTTAAATAACAGATAGTAAAGAATATCGATTTGTACCACACAGACCAAGGTAGAAAAGGACGAATAAAACGCGCAAGGCAGATACACGAATAATAAAAGGCGGGATTTGAGCAACGTTACGAGGTTTACTATTGGTGAAAATAAGATGCAGATATGAGAGGTGTAAACGTAACGATTTCTGTATAAAATTAATTAGTTGTTCGCAGACGCGTTGCGTGCCGTGTGAAAATTTCTTAGATTTAACTGGCGCGTGTGCAAATTTTAGTAGAATCGCTGTGTCGCACTGTCGAAAAGGGAAAAGGGAATGCGAAATTCTAAAAAATGTCCGTTGCGGAACAAATTCGACGTGCAAGCGGGCCATTATATAAACCCGTGTTTATAAGAGTTTCGCTCTCTTAGATTTTCGATTTTATTCAATACTTTAAACAGTTTGGCTCTTAGATTTTTGATGTTATTGAATACTTTAAAACAGTTTGCTCTTTATTTTTTGCTGTTATACCATACTTCAAGCAGAATACGTGCTACGATACAAGTTATTATGCCTTAGTGCATTTACAGAAGATATATAAGGTAATAAAGTCTAGTTATATTTGCGGGTATTACTGTACCAATTATCTAAATTAGTAGCGATAAATAAATACACTTAAGTATGCAGCTTTGTATAGCGTGAACGAATTATGAATTGCTTTGCTAATTTTCGGGAGTGAGTAATCAAGTGTTATTCGTAAACGTGATTGGATCCACAAAACAAGATTTAGATATACATAGATGAGTTCCTGAGAAGTCCTGAACCAATTTAGATAAATGGTGGTGTACAAAAATTTTAAAAGCGTTCAGAATCTAAAGCCGTAAACATAAACCAGCTGGAATGGTGGAATTAGCAAGTCCGATGTGCATTGAAGCCACGAGTGCAGTAACCTTCAGGTAAATTATACAATTTTGTTCGATCTTTGATGTTTTGGTGGGTGTTGGATACCTTTATAATTTGTTTGATAAAAATGGACAGTAGTAAATTTGTATAAACAACAAATTTTTAATTTTAAGGTAAAATTTTCTTGTATAAGTAGAAAGGAGTATTTATCAGGTTTATGTTTTTGATTATGATGAAAATTTGGGTCTGTCTTTGAGCTCAATTAGACTAACCTGTTTAATTAACGTAAAGTGGTGGGAGATGCTCCCTTTTATTCAGACTCAGGTCTGCAAATATTGTTAACTCAATTAGTATGCATCCTACAAGGACTCTAATTCTGGGTGTAAATTAAAATGATGAATAATTTAAACTTGAAATTTTATGATACTGAAATTTATGCTGAAATTTAATTTTGAAATTTTAATGTATTATGAATATTGATGTAAATAGAGTTAACGTTAATGTTTGTGGTAGGAATGTGTTTGTTTTTTTTTATGAATGAGGATGAAAGTTTAACTAGGTGAGCAGCCGAGGCAGAAAGAGTAAAGAGGCGATTATCAGAAGAGATTTTCAACAGGGCGAGAATCACAGCATATCTTGGTGCCCAATTCGAGAGGTTTGAATATTTTTTTTTTTACTCTGGTGAGGCTTTTTGTAGGTTTCACAGCATATCTTGACGGCTCAACTCTGGGGCTTAATTCGAAAACCTTAGTTCCCGAATAATGGTGAGGTATCACAGAATCTTGGCGCCCAACGTGAGGCTCGAATGATCAGCAGAAAGTACCAGTTCCCGTGATCAAAGGCGCATTTCACAGCAATATATATATATATATATATATATATATATATATATACAGGGTGTCCCTAAAGTAATGGAACAAATTGAAAAGTATGATAGCTGAGATTAGTACCTATTCAAATAACTATATATGTTGTTATCCAATTGTTGATGGTTTCAAAGTTATAACAACTTTTGCGTTTTGTGTCAAAATCGTGCAGAACTTCAAATATTAATTTGCAATAAAAGAAATACTGACCTTTTGAAGGTAGTTTGTTTTCTGTTGTATGCGTGAATGTTGCGTGTTTAATAAATGAGGACCTACTCAAACATTTACTTATTATTGCAGGAGAAAATCATAATTTTTCCATAATTTTGGTTCTATGCAAAATTGTGCGTGCTTTTCAAACTGAAATTACTCAAAAAAAGTATTACCACCAAAAAGTGCACACCTAGCCAAAAAACTTCAGTAATCTATGCACTTTGTTTAAAGGTATAACTGGTAGGTCTAAGATTATTGCATAGAAAATTTTTGGGCAATTTGTAAGTACAATCCCAAAAACCACTTTTATTAAAGAATTTATAAGAAATAGCCAAATTATAATTTTCGCAAAATTGAACTCAAAATAATCAAATGTATTTAAAATTCGTTTATAACAAATGTTCGAATATCCTGCCACTAGCTCTTATACATAAACGACACCGTCCTAAGAAATTTCGTTTTAATAACCTGAAGGCGGACCGTCTTTTCTCAGCCTTCCAACGGCTTCGCGTATTTTTGTACAAAGGTCCTGCTCGTTTGTAGTATGTATTTCATACACATTTTCTTTCATATATCCCCACACAAGATGTAATCCAGGGGGTCGGGGTCGGGCGAACGCGGTGACCAATAGATAGTACCTCTTCGTCCTACCCAACAATTGGAATATGCATGATTTAAGTGTTCTCTAACATTACGAGCATTATGTGCTGGAGCACCATCGTGTTGAAACCTTACATCTCATTTTCCAATGCTCCACCCGAAGGTACTATATTGGCCAGAAAGCTAGTTTTTTTTACCTGGAAAAGTTTTGAATTTTGCCGAAAACTTGCTGTTCCAAGCAAGGTAGGGATCTTTAGCGTGCATGACAACACTCACACACGGGACCTCCATTTTACCTCTCATCCGAACGAGGGTGTATTTTTGTGAAAAATGCCCGCTTAACATTTTTCAAGCGGACCGTGTCGGGATTTGAACCCTGGACCTTGGGCATAGTAGTCACACACATACCAACTACGCCACGGAGCCGCCGCATCGTGTTGAAACCACACTATACGTCTAGTTTCTAGAGGGATATCTTCTAGAAGATCGCTTAATTCTTGTCGAGGAAAGTGGAGGTACCGTTGTGCATTGAGCCTAGGTGGGTTTCAACACGATAGCGCTCCAGCACACAATACTTGTAATGTTAGGGAACACTTAAATCTTGCATATACCAATTGTTGGGTAGGACGAGGAGTCACTAACTATTGGCCACCGCGTTTGCCCGACCTCAACCCCCTGGATTACTTTTTGTGGGGTTATATGAAACAAAATGTGTAGAACACACGTACCACAAAAAAGCAGGAATTCGTAGATAAATACGCGAAGCCGTTTTAAGGCTGAGAGAAGACGGTTACGCTTTCAGGTTTTTAAAGCGAAATTTTTTAAGACGGTGTCGTTTATGTATAGAACTGGTGGCAGGACATTCAAACATTCGTTGTAAACGAATTTTAAATACATTTGATTATTTTGGGTTCATATTTTACAAAAATTATAAGTTGGCTAATACTTACAAATTCCTTAATAAAAGTGCTGTTTTTGGGATTGTACCTACAAATTACCCAAAAATTTTCTATGCATTTAATCTTAGACCTACCAGTTATACCTTTAAACAAAGTGCATAGATTAATAAAGTTTTTTGGATAGGTGTGCAATTTTTGATGGTAAAACTTTTTTTGAGTACTTTCAGTTTGAAAAGCACGCATAATTTTTCATAGAACCAAAATTATGGAAAAATTATGATTTTCTCTTGCGATAATAAGTAAATGTTTGAGGAAGTCCTCATTTATTAAACACGCAACATTCACGCATACAAAAGAAAACGAACTACCCTCAAAAGGTCAGTATTTATTTTATTGCAAATTAATATTCGAAGTTCTGTACGATTTTGACACAGAACGCAAAAGTTGTTATAACTTTGAAACTATCAACAATTGGATAACAACATATATAGTTATTTGAATAGGTATTAATCTCAGCTATCAACTCCTTTAATTTGGACCATGACTTTAGAGACACCCTGTATATATATATATATATATATATATATATATATATATATATAATTAAACAGAAACCTAAGTTAGATGCAACAATGTATAATTGAACGACAGATTACAAAAGAATAATGGAAGTTCATAAACCAGATATGAGAACGGATGTGCAAACATTGTATTCCAGACGCAAGCGATTTTGCAGGTGCAGATCACTGACGGTTATAAAAACCGCAATTATTAGAATTAAGATTGTTACTTTGTATTGTACAATTGAATAAAGAAAATAACAGACATGAGCTCTGCAGGTTCCCACAGTATTATGAGGGGCAGTTAGTTTAATTATATCTTATTAGTGAAAGTAATAGAAAAGTAATGTTTGATTGTTTAATAGCGTTAATGAAGATAACGCAGCCATTTGTTAATTTCCACTTGCAATTTCTGTTTTAAATAAATTTGTTAGAAGAGTTTTTGGAAGAAGCTTTTTAAAAAGACGCTCCAAGAGGCCTAAAATCTAACTCGCACCCTACATAAAAAATGTAGTCCTTCAATATAATATAGAAAGATCTGCAATTGTAATGAAATATTCTGTGCTGCTGTTTAGAGTAGTTACATTGGTTACTGCTCTTTAGCTCTTTGAAATAATGACGTTTTGGATATACCTACGTTTTTCAACGTAGAAATCGCCGTGGATGACTGAAGATGCTAACTTCTAGGTTGGCACAATCCGCAGAGTCTTCTATTAGAAAATCGACAACAATGGAGATACTGCCCTTTAATCTAGCGTGGCAGAATTATGCTAATTCCTGGTAACTAAAAATACTTTCTTTCAAACAAGATGCGGCTTAGCGTCGTTATTACAGAAATACACTGTAGATTGAGTTATAGTGTTGCGACTTCTAACCTTATAAAGGGTGTCTCAGAATGTTTTTCGTTTTTAGATGTTAAATAAAAAACAGCAATATCAATTAAAACTCGTTTTATTTATGGTTTATTTAAAGAACAATTCTTGAAGTTTATTTATGAAAAACAATCGTTTGCAAATGCGCACCATTCACTTGTTCACACTCATTTAACCTGGAGCTAAAACTTTCAATCACTCGCTGGAGCATCGCTCTTGGAATAGAGTTGATTTCTACAGTGATTCTTTGCTTCAAAACATTCAGGTTGAGTGGCAATGGATTGTAAACTTTACTTTTTAGATAACTCCATAAGAAGAAATCAGCAGGCGTTAAATCAGGGCTCCTCGGTAGCCAGTTGATGTCTCCTCAGCGACTTATCACTCTTCCAGGGAATACATCGTGAAGAGCAGCTAATGAGTTATTTGTAACATGAGAAGTGGCTCCATCTTGCTGGAAAAAGGTGTTGCGGTTGTAGCCGTTCTGGTTTTGCATTTCTGTAGCTAAAAAAGTCCGGATCATATGGCAATATCGATCAGAATTAACGGTCTGAGTTCGACCTCGGTCATCCTCAAAAAAATAAGGGCCGATAATTCATTGACTTGATATGGCAGCCCAAACAACAAGTTTTGGCGTGCGCAAGGGCTTCTGATGCAGTTCTAACGGATTTTCGGGAGCCCAATTTTGTTTATTCACCTGACCGTTGATGTGAAAATTCGATTCGTCGGAGAACCAGATGTTATTGAGACTCCTATATCGATTTTTCATTGTCCTGCAGAATTCGACTCGTTTATCAGGATCGTCAGACTTCATTTCTTGAACAATTACAATTTTATAGGGGTGAAAATGTAAATCTTTCGAAATAATGCGATGAACCGTAGATTTGTTCAAATTAAGAGAAGCTGCGCGCAATCTCAACGACTGTCGTGGGTCGTCCATAACAGACTGGCGAACGCGGTCGACGTTCAAGGTCGTTCTTGATGTCCATTTGCACCCAGACGATTTGGCCGGCATTGTATTCCCAGTTTCTTCAAACTTGCACACCCAATGCTTAATTAAATTGGCACTTGGCACATGTCTTAAGCTTGTAAAATTAAAATGTGTCCTGTAGAGACGACGAACAATAGTGTAGGAATCGTAATTTTTATAAAACGCTTGCACACAAAACGCGCGCTGTACATAGACAAACAAGTAGATATATATCTTTAATAGGATGACCTTGGCTCATGTTTTAGTTTCTTCCCACTGGCAAGAGGCGCCCTAGTCAATATAATTCTAACATGATGTGTACGTTATTTATTTTAAATTTCTGTTTTCCGTATGTCTTATTTGGATGCAATTATTATAATGTTCATAACATTGATGCACTTACTGTTTTTATTAAATAAATTTGTCGACAGACTAAAATTACAAAATAAAGCATAGATGAGATTGATCATTGGTAGTGAAAATGTAATAATTTAATTAAACAATTCGGTAGAATGTTGTAAGCTTCAGCGCTCATCCGATCACTGAAGTTAAGCAACGTCCGACGTGGTCAGTACTTGGATGGGTGACCGCTTGAAAAACGCCTGCGTGTTGGACTTTTTTTTGTTTTTATTGTATAATAGTTTCTTCCTTGACGCAGGGATGGCGCTTATACTTCTAAGAATCTTACTATTGAGTTCGTTATCTACTTGTTTTTGTCTATGGCGCTGTAGTCCCGTGAAACGATTCATGGCTACTAAACTTAACAAGCCGGCCAAGCATTCGAATCCACTCCCCTCCCCCTGCTACCTGCGGTTGGCGCGTATTGGTCAATTCAAAAACGAAAAACATTCTGAGACACCCTTTACTTATAGAACTTGCAGTATATATATATATATATATATATATATATATATCCTTTACAAATAGTTTAAGAACCATGCTGAAAGTAAAATGGTATATATATATATATATATATATATATATATATATATATTACTCATATTTAGACCAGGGTAGAAAATTAAATAATCACATCAAATAATTTTAATCACCGTGTAGAAGCTTTGGGAAAAGGTACGCGTTATTAAAAAACCGTGAAGCATAAAAATTCATTCGTTTCATTAAAAATAAGGGAGTTAAATTATGTACAAGACGCTTGCTATAAAAAAAAAAGAAAGCAGTATTAAAAAGCTCTACTAGTAAAGAAACAAATAGAAATTACGTGCAAAATTTATATTAATTGACTCAATTTTAAGTAACCGGTATTAAACAAAATGTACAGATAATAATTAATATTTGATTAGGAGTCACTAAAAATTAAAGGGTATTATTTTAATTGGAGTTAACTGAACCATTAGTAACATATAATATCTATAAAAACTTGTAAAAACCCAATAAAATGCAAATCGTAGAAGTGTTATTTAGAAGTATTATGTTTGAACACCTGTGTATTTTTAAAAAAGCTCATTCTGCGTAAATTTTGCAGATAATTAATGGTTACAGAGAATCTTGGAGAAACCGTAGCTTAATAGTTACGAGAAATGCTAAAGGTGGGTTATTTCACAGTCCACATGGACTGAAATAATCGATAATAAAGAATATCAATTTGCACCAATAAGAACAGGGTAGATAGAGACAGATAATATGCGCAAGACCGAGACACATATAGTAAAAGGCGTGAGTGGAGCAACGTCACTGGGTTGCGATTGGTTGAAAATAAAAGGCAAAATTGAGAGATAAAAATAACATTTCTGTATAAAATTTAATTAGTTATTTCCAGAAGTTGCGAGCCGTGTCTAAATTTCTGAGATTTAACTGGGGCGAGTGCAAATTTCGTAAAAATCGCATGCCGGGCTGCGGAATGGGAACCTAGCATGCGAAATTCTGAAGAATTGTCCGTTTTGGGGACAAGACCGACAGACGGGCTAACCGCTATATATACCCAGGTGAATATGAACAAGCTCTCTTAGATTTTCGAATTGATTCAATGCGTTAAACAGTGCTTTTTAGTGTTCCGATTTTGATTAAATAATTTAAACAGTTTGCTCGTATATTTTGGTGATTTAAAAACAGTTTGTTCTTTACATGCTACAATGAGTGTACTTTAGTGCACTTAGAAAAGAAGATACAAGGTAATAAAGTCTAGTATCACTGTACCAATTCGTCTAATTTGCAACGACAAATGAATACACAAAAGTAGGCAGTTTTGGCGTATATTGGTGAAAGAAGCATGAATTTCGTTGCTATTTTTCGGGGGTGTTAATAATTAAATGGTTCATAAACGTGTCTGGATCCACAAAACAAGGGTCAGATATACACAGATGAGTTCCGGAAAAGCCCTGAAACAACTTTAGATGAATGGTGGTGGAGAAAATTGTAAAAGCGTTGAGAATCAGAAGCCGTAAATATAACCCAGTTGGAATGGTGTGATTAACAAAAGGGACCATGTACATTGAAGCTACGAGTGCAGTAACCTTCAGGTAAATTATACTATTTTGTTCAAACTTTGATATTTTGGTGTGTGTTAAATAACTTTATAATGGATTTACTTAAAATGGACAGTAGTGAAATTGTACTAACAACAGAATTTTAATTTTAAGGTGAAATTTGCTTGTTTAAGTAGAAAGGGGTATTTAGTATTTATGTTCTGGATTATGATGAAAATTTGGGTATGTCTTTGAGCTCAATTAGACGAACCTGGTTAATTAACGTAAAGGGGTGGTAGGTGCTCCCTTTGTACTCAGACTCAGGTCTGCATATATTGTTATATTAATTAGTAGGCATCCTGCAAGGACTTTAATTTTGGATGCACATTAAAATGATAACAAACTTAAATCTTGAAATTTCTGATACTGAAATTTATCCTGAATAGTTTAATTTTGAAATTTTAATGTATTGTGAATATTGATGTAAATAGAGTTAACGTTGATGTTTGTGGTAGGAATGTGTTTGTTTTTTTATAAATGAGGATGAAGGTTTATCTAGGGGAGCAGCCGAGGCGATGAACAGAAGAAAGCCAACGGACCAGTTAAGTTAATAGCTTTTTGTAGGTTTCACAGCATTCTTGAGACCCAATTCGTGAGGCTCGATTCGAAAACCGTAGTTCCCGGATTTTGGTGGAAACACAGCATTCTTGACGCCCAATTCGTGAGGCTCGATTCGAATACAGGGTAAACACAGCAATATATATATATATGAAATATGACATGAAGAATTGGTTTAGACGTAATTGTGCAAAATTGTACAGTGTATTGAAATTATACGTTAGCGCAGCCATCAAACCAGGAAATTGAAGGAATTGGTTAACATTATTTTAAATACACGCGCCTGTTAACTTATCTCAAAACGTATAGCTTAAATTCTTACCTTACATGTTTATGTATTATACGCTTCGGGCAATTTTAGCAGCAGTAAAGAGTTTTTATCGGTTAGCAACGATAAGGGAGAACATGACATTTTTCATAAAGGTTTAGGGTTTAATCTAAGTTAAATCCTTACGTATAAATAGGGCATATTATCGTATACAAATATTTAAAACAGATTCCTACTTGCACACTATTAGTTTTATGTGAATGTGCTCATACAATAAAATTTTATACTCAAAGATATAAAACAGATATTGGAAATATTGGTTTGCAGATTGTATTCATTCCCTTCACGTATGGACTGTTTACTCATACCTACCTCAAGTGTAGAAATACAGAAGTAAAACAAATAAACCACTGAACCGAACTACAAGGGGCAGTTTGAATATGCAGGGTATACACAAAAAGCTCATTTGAGTGTATAGTGACCGTTAACCGTTTCGTGCTATGAATGGAACTGGAACTGTTCATTTCAACGAATTCGCTCCGTTGCAAATGTGTGATATAAATTTTACAAGCCATTTTGTTTGTATTTGCCTTATTCTTCGAGAACCATTTTATAGTATTGGATACATGCAAAAACCAAATCGACCTTTGCGAGTCAGACAGCACTTTACAGAAAAAACTATAGTCCAACCGAATGGACTTTAACCATCAAAAGTTTGTGCTTTTTCAATTGAGCAACTAATTGCGGTATTTAGAAATGAGGGTATCGATACACTTGAGCACTTTTCTAGCTTACATTCAGTGAAATATTTCTTATAGTATATTACACATTTTGCGCAATATTCAATGTTTAGTGAGCCTTTAGTAGTTTCCCTTCTACACTTTGTATCTTTAAGTGACCAGTTTAGTGAATATTATCCACATGACATGTTACACATTTTTTTTTTATTTTAAGTTATTAAGAAATGTGCTAGTTGATTGTAATTCTAATACGAATTTTTACGAGCTGGAGACAAATGCGGTGGCTTTAGTGCGATAAATACATTTTGTATCTAAAAATCTTTCTTGGGGTACTCTAAAGTAAGTGACAACACATTGTTTTTAAACTTCAACAATTTCTTGTTTGTGGGGTGCTAACAAATAAGACAGCTTATTAAATTCTTATAGAATTGTATTTACATCAAAGGAAAACATGTAGTAATTAAATACTAAACCAAAACACGCTCAAATTTACTGTAGTTAAGCATATTTTGCGTTAGCCTACACATTTCCCTGAAATTTCCACATCCTACATCTTTCACCATCTGGGTGCAATAGTCCAACCCAGGTCTATCTCTGCTTCTAATATATTCCGCACTATTCCCTCATGTCTTAGTATGTGGCCAATTATCCTATCTCTCCTATTTTTTACTGTTTTCCACATATTGTTACGTGCCAAGGGTCACTTTAACATTGTTTTAGGGTAGTTTTTGGTGTACGGAAGTTTCCCGCCATATTTTCAAATACGCGAGACGCGGGAACTTTTAAATAGACTAAGCGTGTGCTTCCGTACGTCAGAGTAGTGAGTTTGCGCAGTGTGCTTATCCCTAGAGGAGTAAGGCAATACTAGACAAAGGGCGGGAGAGTTTCGCGGTTCTCGCCCTGAATCGTGGCTGTTCTCTTTTGATCTTCAAGTGAAATAGTCGTGCCGGGCATCATATCTTATCTTACTATGTAGATTCCTTTGCCTTGATTAACTTTGTTGTCTTTACTTAATTAACCTCTTCCTTATCGTTCCACTACATTTAGGATGGATCCGACCCCTGGAGCAGCCCACGACCCGATGTCCATGCTCAACCAACACCACTGGGACCCGGAGCAATATCTTCATTATCGACCCGGAAGGATGATAGGCGTATCTGGGAAAAGCCGGATATCTTACGTGAGTAAATTCTATAATTTTCATTGCCTTAATTTTGTGTTAATTTTACGTCGTATTACGTAATATTGATGACATCATCAGTAGTTGACCGTGCCTAAATCCGTATAAGAATTGGTGCTGCCAACTGTGATAGTGTCTCTTACACCACGCTACCGGTGTTGTAATTATCGAACTTTTAATTTTAACTACCGTTTTTAAATATAAGAATATTTCTTTCTTCCCCTACCATTTCTAGTACCACTTTGTTCTTAACTTTGTGTCACCATGATATCTTTATCATACGTCTGTAGCACCGCAATACAAAAGCTGCCGTTTTCTTGACCGCTTCATTTACTGTCCAGGCTTTATAGCCGTACAGTGTTGTGCTCCACACATGTTTTAAGCAATCTTTTCCTTGTTTCTATGTTTGTTGTCTTTGAACACAGTAGTTGCTTTTCTTTGTTAAATGTAACACGACCTTGTGCTAATCTATGTTTCATATCTTTGTGCTTTTCCTATCTTGCGCTATTTGGCAGAAATCCTTAACCTCTTGTAAGTTCTCGTTATCTATATGTATTCTTGTTTTTGATTTATTTTTACCTCCTTTGCATACCAGAACCTGAGTTTTATTTTTGTTAATTTTCATACCGTATCTCTCTGTTAGAACTGTTTCCATTTCATTAAGCGCAGTTTCTAACTCTTCTTTACTAGATGCTAATACCGCTATAACATCTGCAAATCTGTAAGCATATCATTGATTGGTCCCTGCATAGTAATTCCAAATGTGTTCTTGCATTTGACAGTATTCGTTGCTTCTTCAATGTACACGTTAAAAATTAATAGGGATAAGGCACATCCCTGTCTCGTCCCTTTCCTAATATTTACTTCTCTATATTCCTGCTCTAATTCTATTATAGCTGTTTGCTCTTTGTATAAGTTATGTACTATCCGTCTATCCATAAAACTCATTCCAATCTTTTTGAGTATTTCGAACATTTTTTTTCCATTTTACATTGGAGCTTGCGTTACTGGTCATTAAATCTCACTCAAACAAAATAAATTCTGTCCTCAGATAGAGGGCCGCAGTGCTGTTGATACGATGCGGTACAAAGCACTAAGTTGCTACAACTGGAACCTATCTGATGAATATACAGCTGATGCGCAGGAAATTATTGAATTGACGAATCGATTAGGATAGGACTTTATTGGCGTTATAGCCGAAGTGGTGTGTAAAATATCTGTCGTAGCACAATGACTAGTTCGACAATGTGTTTGGTATCTTAAACACGACAAGCTACACCTACACACTGGAAATAAATTGGATTCTCAGGGTTTTAGTTGTTTTTCTATAGTTCCACTGCGTACTTGTCAATCTTCGTAAATAAAAGCAATACCACTAAATATTTGGCTATGAATCCTTCTTTCTAATCATAGAAGGAACTGAAAGATACTAGTCTTAATTTGTCTGTGTGATTGCTTATAAATATCTTTTAGTGCCTGTTTAACCCACTAAAACCCAAGGACATTTTTAAAAGGAAGTTATCTTTATTTGTGTAGCTTCGTAATAGCTATATTCAAAGCAAAAAGCTAAATGCAACACCTATTCGAAAATTTAAGATTATATGTACTCACATGAGTACACTGGGATAATATGGTATAAAAAATTTAAGTACCAAAACAAGTTTTATTGAAAAAACAACTTAACTTTATATTACTTTAGTAAATTAGAACAGTTTTAAGTGTTGCATAGTATGACTTTACGTTTTAAACAACTCCATGTCACCCTTCGATGACAATAGGTACATCTCAATTGTCGTTCACATTTTTGAGGAAAATGACCTCCATCATGACTCCTGAAGCTTTTTAGAGGTTGAGCAAGTGGTCTGATTTTAGTAGATATCGATTTTCTGTGGCAAGCTAAATAATGACGGACCATTCGAGTAAGCTTATTGTGTCGATGTTTGCTAGTTGAAAAAGTCTCCATGCATTTACGCCTGCCATATTTACCATATTGGTAAAAAGCACCCACCCCCACTTTTTACCGCGTATAGATATTCTACACTTGTTCAATGCTTGGTCATGCAAATCGACTCCACCCATGAATTTTTCGTAGTTTTTTCTGATAGAACGAGTGTATCCCAAGATTTTAATTAAATAAGTTATTTTCCTACTTTCGTTCGAGAAATAACAGTAATTATATATATATATATATATATATATATATATATATATATATATTGCTGTGTTATCTTAGATTGTCTCTGGAACACGCGAACCTTTTCCTAACAACCATTCAAGCCCCACGAATTGGGCGTCATAAGATTGCTGTGTTCGGGGATTATAACTTTTAACATCGCCACTGTCATCAAATACTTTTCACAAATACAAAAAAAATTCAAATAAAAAATTTCTTACCCGTATATTCTGCTGCAACAATCTTCAGCAGCTTCCCTGGCTAGCTCAGCTGTGCCTCTTCTCGGATACCTAAATATAAAACCATTCTTCCTTCACACTCGCACACAATTCAATAAAATCATCAAATAAAACAACAATCACACAATCTTGTATTTACCGCTATTTACAAACAAATTATTCACATGTATAAAGCCAGTTTACTATACACTAGTTACAAACTCAAAATGTGAGATGTTTTTAAAGTCCTTGCTTTTAAAAATTATTTGCAAACAAATTTAATACAATATGAGTAGATGGGCCCCAGATATTACCCTAATTCATAGTACACTGGAGTATGGTGAGCTCATAATAACCCAGTTTATTTAATATATGCCTTTACCTTGCATAAATTAATACAAAATTGGTAGACCCGTTTGCTCTTTACAATCTAATTTATATTCAGAATAAAATTTTATAAGTTTTAAATACCCCTTTTCAATATTTAAATAACCCCAATATATTGTCCAGTACATGTATCTTTTCCAATAAGTTTATATAACCATAAATAAACCGCAAAATTCACTCACACAGCACAAAATTTTACAAAAGTTTGTCAGACAACAGAAATTTCAAATAAATTACCTGGAGAATGCTTCAGGCCTCCACTCCTTCGACGACGATCACCAGAACACCTCTGCTTCGTGTCCATGTGCTGTCAGACTGAGCGGATTCACAGACGATAACCCCAATTAATTCGTCAAACGCCTTGTTTCAAAGTAACATTTCATAACAGCATATAATCCGGTTGTTTGTGATGCTTACCCTAGTATATTATGCTTCTATTTATTGATTTTCTAGCTTGGTATGGTTGTAGCCAGTCCTCTATTAATTTAATTTACACTACACGTATCTCTCGCTAGTAAATAGAACGCCACTACTACCAAGTTACACGTGCTAGCACAATATTTACTGTATTATGAACATATCTAATACTCACATAACAAAAACTTTACTATAATGTTGGTCTATCGTAGTACACTAGTATAAAAGCGACAAGAAGACAAAAAGGCCCCATACTTTAGCTAGAGTATTTATATCTTTCAAAATGCTACCTCCCGGATACACTTTACGCGAAAAGCTTATTTTCAAATTAAAATTCTGCAAATTTTAATACAACCGTGTTGAAGATTCCTGAAATTTACTCCGTGAACGTGCCGTACGTATCCGAATTCGCCCCCAACTGTCGCGTTTGACTACATTTGGAAGACTGTCTGTTCCTAACCAATGATATTATTCTGTGTCGTCATAAAACCCCGCCTGTAATATTTTTATCTCTGTCTTATGCATATTTGCTGCGCGTTCAAAACCCCACTTAGGTTGTAGAAAATCGATATTGCTGACAGCTCATCTCCACTCCACGTGTATTAGTGCATGCGTTTTCAATACCAAAGCTTTTATATCTGTCTTTATCTGTAACATATAACCGATCGTGCATCTCCCTTGCTCTTTAAAAAATTTGTTGGTTTGTTGTTCGAACCAACTGACGGTTGAAATTATTTTCTATGAAGTCCTTTCTTATTATGCTCATAATTTCGACGAACGTAACCTTTTAAAAATGCAGGTGTTCGTTAATTATAAACAGTTTAGCACAACAATTCTTGGAGTTTATTTTTCGTCGTATTAGATAAACTGACGATTGCTTGTTACAAAAAATCCTCTTGCCTTGGAATTATTGATTTTTCTTATCCTAGTGGGTTTTCTTATGTTTATACTTGTTGAATTAAAATAAATTAAAATTAATTATGCGTTTCTATTTGTTTTAAAACTGTTTTTCTTTATGTACTTATAACCTTTCGATCATTAATTATAAAAATACATAATACTCGTCCGTTCTCCCTAAATGAATTAAATAAATTTTGCGCGTAAATAATTTACTCTTTTTTCTACACAGGGTGGTCTAAATTGTACTGTTTATCCCAAATTGAACCCTTTGAAACCACAATATATATATATTGTAATGTCAGTGGGAGCTACAAGGGTTCTAAGGGTGATTTTGTGTAGAAGGTAGTGTATGCCCAATAAAATAATCCATATATCAGATCCCGTAATTTAAAAATGTATGTTTGCCGTACTTTACATACGTTAAAGTATTTAAAATGTTAGTTGAAATGTAAGTGCCAAGACGTAAATCATAATGACTTGATGACGTGATAAAATACACAGTGCTCAAGGTTTTATACTGAGTTATAATTTAATAGGCCATTGAACGTACATTTGCCAACCGAAAACCGGATGCGTCTATGGTTGTCCACTATTAACCACGCAGATCCAGGTTCATATGTGAATTATTTTGGCTTTTATTTTATTAGAATCAACTTTTGGACAAACATGTAATCTCAAAATTATAAGTAATAGCAGTGTCAAATATGATTGAAGGGTTGTGAAATATTTAGGACCAATGATAGAATATTATGTATAAAATAGGAAAGTGCTAAAGACATAATTTAAGGTATTTGTGACACGAACTCAGTGATAAAATGTTATTGGATGGTTTTATTTTATATAATATATAATAGCGAGTAAGCAGAAAATGTTGTAATTATCACCTAGGATAGTAAACAAAGGGAGTTGATTTCGAATTATTTTTGTGTAAAGACGTGTCTTATGAAACTGCGCTAAATTGTATAAATATTTTTGGAAGAGTAAATAAATGTGTTTGAATTGCAAGAGTTTGATTTATAAAGAAGGAGTAAAGAGAAGCATCAGTGTATAAAGAATTAATAACGGCGACGAATAAAAAGTAAATATTGGAATTAGTGCGACAGCGAACCGGCGGAAGATAAGTTTGGATTAGAACGAGATTATATAGGTAGAAGGCATCGAGTGAGAAACATAAGAGTGAAGAATATAAGGATTGATTTGGATATGGATTTATGTGTAGCAGGGCATCGAGTGGTAAACAGGAACGAAGATAAATTTGGATTGAATGGTTAATAGGAACGAGGATATATTTGGATTGATTTAGAACGAGAGGAGCAAAATTAGAAGGCAGAGTAAGAGTAGCAAGCAGAAGTGTACAAGTCAAGGAAGGAATTACTACGGAAGAATTAGCGCAGGGGAAGTAAACAAAAAAGGGTATTCTAAATTCTAAATTCGGGTTATATTTATTTTAGATTTGGGCGCAACAAAATTAAAGAAAAGACACCTGGAGGCTAGACGGCAGTTCAAAGTGATAGTGAAACCTTGTGAAGGCGCATACGGCGAAAAGGATTTTGAGCCAGCATTAAGAGAGGCCAGTAACGACGTATAATCCAGGTGAGTACAGTGTATTATAACGTCAAAGTCAGTAATTTTGTGGTATTAATTAATTTGGCACAAGGCTACGTGGATCACTTAAAATTTGGCATATACACAAGTAAATTCTAAAAAAGGTACTAAAACAAAAGATAGTGCAGTTTGGTTGGGCATTGCACATCTACTTACCACTGAACCCACGGTAAGTAGGTGGATACCCTGAGAAGAAAGAGTTCATATAGTCGAGGCATATTTAAAACATTTTGATTTATTAACCAACCAAACGTTGCTAAAATACGTGACGTGAAATAGGTATTTGCACATCATATAAAATCATTAACTTAATAAAAAAAGGCGCGCAACACAGAAAGAGTGTGGGGGGGGCTGCATAAGAATATATATAATTTGTATTGTTAACGACCTTTAGTTTTAATTTAATGATTGTTTGCGGGTTATAGGCCACTGGAAATAACTACTCTTCTTTAATACCTAAATTTTCGCATATATTTTATACTTGATCACAGGTTTAAAATGAGGTTGGTTTAAATATGATTGAAACATGAAATTATTACGTGTACATTAAATATTTAAAACAGCTTTTTCAAAATGGTAAAAAATTTTTGTAATATAGAAAAATTTTTACCTTTTCTATATTACAAAAATTTTTTACCATTTTGAAAAAGCTGTTATTACGCAAATCCGAAGACTATTTTCAGAACTTTCAATAGAATTTCGTAATTTGTAAATCATTATTGGACAAGGTTTTACAAAAATGAAACGGAGCAACTGTACTATTATCTGAGAAATATAAAGTTCAACCCTTAAATAAAAATTACTAATAATTGATATATTTCTCAGATAATAGTACAGTTGCTCCGTTTCATTTTTGTAAAACCTTGTCCAATAATGATATTCAAATTACGAAATTCTATTGAAAGTTATGAAAATAGTCTTCGGATTTGCGTCGTTAGTAGAACAAATTCCAATTGTATTTTTTATAAAGGCTTTGAAACACCACGTTTCGCCTCCGTATGTTTCATCTTTGGATAAAACCCAAAAGCAATTACATACTTAATGTTAATGTTTGCCTAAATTACTTCACGAAGTATGATTTAGAAATTTTGCTTTTAAAACGTGAAGTTCATGCAACTAACTCCCGTATTTTACAGACAGTTTCTAGAAACAGCAATTCTGCTGCTCCACGCTTCCTAATTATGCTAAGGTATTACCGCTGTATGGAATATGCAGTTAGGAGCAACGGCACCTGTGCAGTATACAATCGTGTAGTTTTAGTGGTTACTAATTACGCTTGCTATAAACTAGGTTACCATTTAATTCCTGTGTTATTGTATCATAAAGATGCCTTATTTGCAAACCTGAACAATTTATATTATAACACTTATACTAAACGCATAGAAAGGCAGAAGTACGATTATTCTAGGGCAAAGTGGAATTATCACTAAATTTTTGACAATGAGACATAAATTTATAAAGAACATAAATGTTTTCGTAACTGATAGACAGCAAAGCAATCTTTAAGTTGATAGCCAACAATTAGTAAGAAACATGATTCTCTTGTCCTTTATAATCTATATTCTCGTCTCTTGTATATTTATGGTACAGAACAAATACCAAAAATTGATTTTGCGAATAAAATAACCCATAACTTTTAATAGATATCATCATATATATTCCGCCATTAGTACAAACAACTGAGTTTTGAACACTTTTCGACCAAATATATCACCGTCCGTTTATCTTGAAAAAGATAATGTCACTCCAAAACAAGATAGCACATCACAAACACGCATAACTAGAAAAGCGACGTAGAATGTAGAATCAAAAACGTCAGTCTTAAATCCACAACGGATTGATTGACAACTACAAAAGAGCACTTAAAAACCTGCATATGTAGGTGAAAAACCAGAAAATCTAAGTACGCTTCTAATACTTATTAAGCTGCATTTGCTGGCTTACATGAAATTGTAGAATACGGCATGAAAGCTTTTTTCAATCAGTTATGATTTAAATATGGAATAAACCGTTAAAATAATTACGCTTAAGTGAATATAAAATAATGCTGGTCTAGTTAAAATACATAGTCGATCTTAGTACTGAAGTAGTTAATTGCAATGTTAATAAAAATTTAGTGTTGGTAAACATTGTAATAATTATCATTAGCGATTTAAGATTTCTTTGTATTTGCGAGTCAACAAACTTAACATTCGGCAATAAAAAAACAGCAAAGGAAACTCGTTACAATTTACAGATACACATACAACCAATCTACCTAGTATATAAATATATATATATATATATATATATATATATATATATATATATATATTTATATATATTGTAGTGGTTTTAAAGGGCTAAATTTAAGTATAAACAAGGCAATTTCAAACACCCTGTATAGAGGAAACAACCAGAATTTACGTGCGAAATTTATTTTATTTAGTTAATTTAAAGGAACAAGTATTAACAAAAATGTTCAAGTAGTGATTAAAATTTAGTTAGGTTCGTAAAGAAAATAAATTGTAGAAGCCAATGCAAATTATTAATCAATTTAATTGAGTTTAGTTGAAAGGGTTATTACGTCTAATACGCATAAGAGCTTGAAAAATCGATAATACCAAGGTGAAACGCTGTGGTAACACATAAACAGCCGTTGAATATAAAATATCTTGAAAAGCAAGCTCCTAGAAATGTTGTTTTAAAAACGTTGGTTAATGAACACCTGCGTGTTTTGGAAAGGTCATGTTGCCTTTATTTGTGTAGATAAAAGACAGTATTCGAGGAATATCGGGCAAACGGTAGAATGTTTCGCATAAATGCTAACTAAAAGTTTCCTTAAAGCGCAGAAAGGATGGACAATCTATGATATGCTTCGGAATGAGACAGGCATAATAGCAGTTCACTTCAAAAAGCACGTATTCAGTCCACATGGGTTAGTTTGAAACGCGGACAGTAATATCGATTTTCTACCACTCAAGCGAGGGTAGAAGGAAACATAGAATATGCATAAGGGAAGAATAGAGTTAATATAGGCGGGGTTTTTAAGACGCCACGAGAGATAGCATTGGTCGATATAGTTAGTTGTAGAACGGACAAGCACGAGAAAATTTGAAGGTGGGTATTTCGGAAAATATCATAACGTCGAGCTAAATTTCGAGGATTTCAAAAACGGTCGAACCAAAATTTGAGGAAGTGTTATTTTTAATGAAGGATTTCGCGGGAAGAGTGGCCGAGCGGTGGCATTCAAATTGTATAAATACTCAAAGAGAATTAGCATCGCTCTCTTTTAACTTCGCTCTCCTAGTACTTTCATCGCTACAGACTACGAACAGAAATTTACCACGAGCTTGTAAGTATATAAAATTTTTAAATTTAAATAGTACTGTGTTGGCCTCATAATTTGAAATGCGATTAGTGTCGAGTCTAAATTTTATTGAGGTGCAACATAGATCTTAACAAGCTCGTAAAGTGACGTAAAGTAACGTAAATTAAATTAAACTAAATTAAAGTACGCAATTATAAAAGAAGTGTAATATATTTGGATTTGGATGCATCGTGAAGGCAGAGCATGCAGCACAACGTAGATGGTGTTTATCTACAAATAGCTAGAGGCGGCCAGCAGAGCAGAACCACGCAACCGAGAGCGAAACAACTTAAACGCTTCGTCGACGGAGTAGGGATGTTCAAGAAATTCCAGGTAACGCTTTAGAATTGTTTTTTTATAAACTATGAAAATTATTGTGGTGATGTGTGAGAGTGAGCTATGAAGGTATTTTACATTAATTTGCATATTCAAAATAATACGTATAACTAACTTTTATTATGGTATTTAAATATAAATCTAAAGGTGTATATAAAGCTTATTAACGTTCCTCAGGAATTTAATTCTTTTTAATGTTAAGAGTACATGGTTGTTTTTTTGTGTTTGTTGTAAGAGTATGCAAAGTAAAAAGCATACATAATTAACTGAGTTATCATGAGCTCACCATACTCCAGAGTATACTAAGTAAAATTAATTATAAATAAAGAAAGAAAAATAAGGTATTATTCAGGGCCCATTTACTCAGGATACATTCAATGTGTTTGATATGTCAAGTTAAAATCCTGGACTTTTAAGAGATAGGATTTATTGAGGTGTAACTTGAGCACTGAAATGTAGATAAACTTGAATTTTTATTTGTATATAGTGGTCACTTTCTAGTTGCCGCTTGAAGCGAGTGGACGTGTTTTTGCCGAGCTCCCGCTTCAGCAATAACAATAAGTTTTTATCTAGGGCTTATATTATTTATTGTTGTATTATTTTATTTGAAGCTTTGGTTTTATTGTGTTTTATTTTTATAATTGTGTGCCATCAAATTTTAAATACAGGTCAGTAAAATAAAATTTTAAAACAGAATTTAAACTAAATAAAAACTAAATAAACCGCGTTTTCTTTTTAATTTAAACCAAATCAGCGTTTTTAAATAAACTAACTAAATTTCGGGTTAATAAAACAAAAATCTACTAAACTAATACTCAAAAATAATTTCGAAATAACTTAAAAAGGCATTTTTAATAATAAATTTAAACTAAAAACCGCGTAAATCGAATAAAAAACCGGGTAAAACAACCAAAAAGTGTGTGAATTTTTTATAGTGCGCGTATAATCAAATAATAACCAAAAAACAAATATCTAAGTCTTTTTAAATCAAATAAATAACTCAAAAACTGTAAATTTTAGAACAATTTTAATATAAATTTTCCGTAATTTAAGTACACGCGTACTTATAAGTTCCTTTAAAATCGATTTTGGTGTAATTAAACGGTGTAACAGTTACCAAGTGATTAAGTGAAAGGTCGTTTCCGGTGACCACATTCCGATTGCGCTCGACCTTATTTTGTTAATTATACATTTAAAAATAAACTGTTGTTATTTATAAATCAGGTATTTTAATATTTTGAAGTAATTAGTTTATTTAAATTTGATTTGGCGGTTTAAAAAAATTTAAAATAAATAAATAGGGATATTTACGGTACATTTTGAACCGAGATATTTTTATTGCGTTAGGGAATTTATTTGATTCTAGTTGTTATTTTGACGCTTAGTGCTTGTATTTTTGTTAAAATTTGATATTTAATTGGGCGGTTTGAAGCAAATAAATAAAAGGTTGTTTACGGTTCACCTTTAAACAACACTTTTTTATTGGACCAACGTTTTGCGCTTTTCTAGCGTCGTTCTTTTAGCGTCGTAACGGTCAAGTCGTTGCGCTGCGTTTTACGTGTCATCCTTTGTTGATAGTTTTGTCAGCATGGTGGTCCACCGCGGCGAGGAGCCGTTGCCCAGGAAGAAGAGGGGGGATCGGTCGGAGTCTGATAGGTCGTAGGCTGAGGGCGCTGTTGGGGGGAAACAGCTGAAGGTAGTATTGAAGGATGTTATGTTAGGGATTCAGGAGGAGGTAGAGGAGCCTGTGTCTGCGTCGGGGGAGTCGGGGCCTCCCGTGGTGGTTGCGGCGCCAGAATTGCCCTCTACTTTGAGAGCCCAGCGCACGATGTCGACTAGTAGCAACGTTAGCGTTGATGCTAGCGACCTTGATGAGCTGGAGCTCTTAAAGTTCAGAGTGAGGAAGGCGCACGCTGCCGTCTATGGGAAGGTGCCGACGACCTCCGCCACTATCGTCGTGGAAGACAGAAAGATGGTTTGGCACGCCGTGGATGATATCCGCGACGTTACGAACCAACTTATAGGCATGGTTAAGGCGCTTCGACTTTGCTTAGATAGTCCTGGGAGAGCTGGTGTTGTCGGGGGAAATCCAGCGGTGCTTGCTTCTGTTTCAGGGCAGCAGAGTTCCCGGGGCCAGGAGGTGCCGATGCCGCGGAAGGTGTCGTATGCTGCAGCTGCTGCAGGTGTAACGCCTGCTTTTGCTGTTAGGGTCGACGCCAGGCCAGGGGAGAAAGAGGACGTCATGTCGACCCTGAAGAAAAAGGTCGAACCCGCTCGTGATGGGTTTGTCGTGGTCGGAGCTCGTAGGACTCGTAGAGGTGGTGTAGTAGTTGAGTGCGCAGGACGAGAAGACGCGAAAAAATTGCAGTCGAAGGTCGGCGGTCACTGCAAAGAGCTCGTGGCGAAGACCATCGAGAAGAAGCGTCCACGGGTCGTTCTTCCAGGGGTCGAAGCGGGGATAAAGGCAGAAGAACTGGTTCGGTTGATCGCGAGCCAGAATCCCTGCTTCGGCGATTTGAAGATTGAAGACCACCTGAGGGAGAAATTTAGGTTTGACGGAAAGGGCCCTAGGGATCCCTTCGTCAACGTAGTCTTCGAAGTGACCCCCACACTTCGGAGACGCATATTAGCTGACGCCATAAACCTCAGGTGGCGAAGAGTCTGTGCCCGGGACCACTTCTCGATGACCCAGTGCTACAGGAGCTACGAGTACGGCCATAGATCGATGGAGTGCAGGGAGAAGGTACAGTGGTGCGGTAACTTTTTTTTTTATTTATTCTAACATTACATTTAGTCTGCTACCTAAAAATTACAGCAAACCTGTTACTCCTAAGAAATCTAACAGAATTATTTGCTACCTTAAATTATATTAGTTAGTTTTATATTATTTGCGTTTGGAAATACTCGTGTGTGTGTGTGTGTGTTTGTGTCTGTGCGCGCGTGTGGGTGCGTGAGTGTGTGTGTGTGTTTGTGTGTTTCTGTCTGTGGTAATGTCCTTGGGACTGCTTTCCTTCCCAGCTTCCGACCGTCGGCAGCCGGAAATCAGAAACCGAGAAGTTTGCATTCCTGTACGTGTCCTGGCCGTCGGCAGCCGGAAACCAGGGGGACCACGTACAGTCCCTGGTGTGTATGTGTGCGTGTGTGTGTGTGTTTGGGTCTGTGCGCGCGTGAGGGTGCGTATGTGTATTTCTGTCTGTGATGTTGTCCTTGGGACTGCTGTCCTTCCCAGCTTCCGACCGCCGGCAGCCCGAAATCAGAAACCGAGAAGTTCGAATTCCTGTACGTGTCCTTGCCGTCGGCAGCCGGAAACCAGGGGAACCACGTACAGTCCCTGGTGTGTATGTGTGCACGTGTGCGTATATATCTGTGTCGTATGCGTGTGTGTGCAGGTACGTGTACGTGCGTGTTTGTATGTGTTTTGGTGTGTGTATGTGTGTGTTTTGTCGTGCCAGTGTGCTATAATGGTGTGTGTGTTTATTGTTTTCATGTTTGTGTGTGCGTGTGCTTATGTCTGTGGTGAGGTCCTTGGGACTGTTTTCTTCTCCCGGTTTCCAACCGCCGGTAGCCGGAAATCAGAAACCGAGAAGTACGCGTTCCTGTACGTATCCTGGCTATCGGCAGCCGAAAACCAGGGAGGCCACGTACTGCCTCTGTTGTGTGTGTGTGTGTGCTTGTGTGTATTTTGTCGTGCTGATGTGTTGTAATTATGTTGTCAGAATATTTCCCCTGTAGTAATTTTTAGTTGCGCTACAACATTGAAAATATAAACATTACGTTACTGAAGCTAGGGTTAGATTTCTTAAAGCAATTACAAATTTGGTTAGTATTGTCTCTTGTTTATTTTAGTTAGTTGTATTTTTTATTTTAGATGGTTAGATGGTTAGTATTGAGTCCTTATCCTACTAGTGTTAGTATTCTAATGCTAATAAGTGTTCTGGGGGAAACTTGTGTTTGAGGTACGTTTGCCGTACTTTTGCCGTTTTCACTATTTTCACTTCGTTTTCACTGGTATCACTCCCGGTCGTCAGGATTCACGAGTCTTCTGGTAGATCTTCAGGAGACACGTGGTTCCTGGTATGTCCTTGGGAGAATGCCACTTGTTTGTTGTCGGTTCCCATGTGTGTTCGGTGGATTGTGCTTATGTATTGCACGTTCGATGCGTTTCGTCAAACTTCTGTGCTTCGTGTGATCTGTGTTTGTGGTATTTGTAATGTGTGGGGTTTGTATGGTGTTTGTGTGTGTCCTGTCAGAGTCCGTTTGTGTACCTTTGGTGTAGTATAGTAGTAGTTTGGTGAGTGATTCTGTTTAGGTAAGGAAATATGTTTTCGTTCCAGAGCATGTCCGAGAGGGGTATGTCCCGTAGGATTGTCCTGTCCATTCCTAGGTCCTGTTGCAGTTCGGTGCAGTGGAACACCAGATGTTCCGGTGTCCCCATCTCACCACATGTGCAGTTGTTGTTGTCTTGGAAGTCGAAGCGGTTCCTGTAGGTTGGATAAGGGCCATGCCCCGTGAGAAAATGAATGAGCCCTTGTGAGGGGACCAAGTGGTGACAGTTTAGTCTGTCTCGGATGTTTGGGACTAGTGCGTATACCCTCCTCCCATTTGTGCTCTGGTTCCATCTATCTTGCCACTCGGTTAGTATTATGTCCTGAATTTCCTTTTTTATCCGAATTTCTGATGTTACTTTTAGTTGCCGCTTGAAGCGAGCGGACGTGTTTTTGCCGAGCTCCCGCTTCAGCAATAACAGTAAGTTTTTATCTAGGGTTTATATTATTTATTGTTGTATTATTTTATTTGAAGCTTTGCTTTTTATTGTGTTTTATTTTTATAATTGTGTGCCATCAAATTTTAAATACAGGGCAGTAAAATAAAAATTTTAAAACAGAATTTAAACTAAATAAAACTAAATAAATCGCGTCTTCTTTGTAATTTAAACCAAATCCGCGTTTTAAAATAAACTAAATAAATTTCGGGTTAATAAAACAAAGGTCTGCTCAACTAATACTCAAAAATAATTTCGAAATAACTTAAAAGGCATTTTAATAATAAATTTAAAATAAAATCCGCCTAAATCAAGTAAAAACCGGGTAAAACAACCAAAAAGTGTGTGAATTTTTATAGTGCGCGTATAATAAAATAATAACCAAAAACAAAAATCTAAGCCCTTTTAAATCAAATAAATAACTCAAAACTGTAAATTTTAAAACAATTTTAATATAAATTTTCCGTAATTTAAGTTCACGCGTATTTAAAAGTTCCTTTAAAATCGATTTTGGTGTAATTAAGCGGTGTAACAGTTACGGGTTGTGCTAGTTACCAAGCGATTAAGTGAAAGGTCATTTCCGGTTACCACATTCCGATTGCGCTCGACCTTATTTTGTTAATTACACATTTAAAAATAAAGTGTTCTTATTTATAAATTAGATATTTTAATATTTTGAAGTAATTAGTTTATTTAAATTTGATTTGGCGGTTTAAAATTTAAAATAAATAAATAGCGTTCTTTACGGTACATTTTAAATCGAGATATTTTTATTGCATTAGGAAATTTATTTGATTCTAGTTGTTATTTTGACGCTTAGTGCTTGTTGTATTTTTGTTAAAATTTGATATTTAATTGGGCGGTTGAAGTTTTAATAAATACAAGGTTGTTTACGGTTCACCTTTAAACAAAACATTTTATTGGACCAACGTTTTGCGTTCTTCTAGCGTCGTTCTTTTAGCGTCGTAACGGTTAGGACGTTTTTGAGCTGCGTTTTAGGTGTCATTTTATTGCTAGTTTTGTCAGCATGGTGGTCCACCGCGATGAGGAGCCGCTGCCCAGGAGGAAGAGGGGCGATCGGTCGGAGTCTGCTAGGTCGGCGGCGGAGGGCGCTGTTGGGGAAAACAGCTGAAGGTAGTGCTAAAGGACTTCTTGTTAGAAACTCAGGAGGAGGTACAGGAGGTAGGGAAGGAGCCTGCGTCTGCGGCGGTCGTGTCTGGGGAGTCGGGGCCTCCGTGGTGGTCGCGGCGCCAGAATTGCCCTCTACTTCGAGAGCCCAGCGCACGATGTCGACTACCAGCAACGGTAGCGTTAATGCTAGCGACCTCGATGAGCTGGAACTCTTAAAGTTTAGGGTGAGGAAGGCGCACGCTGCCGTCTATGGGAAGGTGCCGACGACCTCCGCCACTATCGTCGTGGAGGATAGGAAGATGGTTCGGCACGCCGTGGATGATATCCGTGACGTGACGAACCAACTGATAGGTATGGTTAGGGCGCTGCGTCTTTGTTTAGATGGTTCAGGAGAGCAAGTGTTGTTGGGGAAGTCCGGCGGTGAATTCTGTCGTTTCAGGAGGCCAGAGTCAGGGTGCGTTGGTGCAGCGCAAGGTCTCCTACGCCGCTGCAGCTTCAGGATCTGCCCTACGTTTGCTGTAAGGGTCGACGCCAGGCCAGGCCAGAAGGACGACGTGATGACGACCCTGAAGCAGAAGGTCGATCCCGCTCGAGATGGGTTTGTTGTTGTCGGAGCTCGTAGGACGCGCCGGGGCGGTGTCGTTGTGGAGTGCGCAGGTCGCGACGACGCCAAGAAACTGCAGTTGAAGGTCGGCGGGAACTGCAAGGAACTCGTGGCGAAGACCATCGAGAAGAAACGTCCACGGGTCGTTCTTCCGGGGTCGAAGCGGGGATGAAGGCTGAAGAGCTCGTGCGGTTGATTGCGAGCCAGAATCCCCGTTTCGGCGATTTGAAGCTAGAAGACCACCTGAGAGAAGTTCAGGTTTGGCGGAAAGGGCCCTAGAGATCCCTTCGCCAACGTAGTCTTCGAAGTGACCCCCACACTTCGAAGACGTATATTAGCTGATGCTATTAACCTCAGGTGGCGAAGAGTATGGGCCCGGGACCACTTCTCGATGACCCAGTGTTACCGGTGCTACGAGTACGGCCATCGATCGATGGAGTGCAGGGAGAAGGTACAGTGGTGCGGTAACTGTGCCGATGTCGGGCATGAATTCAAGAATTGCCGGAAGGCAGTCCCCTGCTGTGTGGTTTGCGCTAGGGCAAACGACAGAACTGGCGGTGGCGCGAAGGTCGATACGCGCCACGACGCCAAGTCGAGTAGATGCCCCACGATGCAACGTCTGAAGCACGCAATCACACGAAACATCGATTATGGACTGTGAAGATAAAACAAAGTCCATAAGAAGCAAGAAGATTAAATTCGCGCAACTAAATCTCGGGAAAGGTAGAGGGCAACAAATAACTTCGTAAAGTTATTCATCGAAAATAATATCGACATCGGGTTTATACAGGAACCGCACCTGTATGGCCACAAAATAACAGGTTTTGGGAGGGGTTACCGTCTTAAACGCGAATAGTGAACGACCGCGTAGCGGATAATAATAAATAATGGAACGTGCGCCGGAATTATATTAAATAATTTATCGAACGAGTTTGTAACGACGGCCGAAATCAAATCAGTGGAAAATGCGTTCTATGTAATAAGCGTGTACCTCCCGCCGGTCGATTCCCGGCGGAAAATCTCAAACCGAAGACTTGATAAATGAAGTAGATAATATTATTCGTAAAATCGGCAGAAATAAAAATCTAGTCATTGGGGAGATTTTAATGCCAAGTCGCCACTATGGGGCAGCCCTATCGAAGACGATAGAGGCTCGCAGGTTGCTGATCTTTTACGGAATGGGATCTTAGTGTGATAAACACTAATGATTTACCTACGTTTGAGACGCATAGAGGCAGCAGTTTTATAGATATTACTGCAGTCTCGCACGAAATGTTAGAAACGATTTGTAATTGGAAATTAAGGTCGGACGAGGAAACGCTCTCTGATCATAAATTAATAACATGGGACGTTGAAACCAAAACAAGTGCAAACGAGCAGCTAACTGTATTTCCGCGGTTCTGTAATAAAAAGCAAATTGGGAGCGATTTAAACAAAAATTTGGCGAAAGTATCCTGTGCTCGAAAATGAGCTATTTAACTGCCGAGAGGCAGACGAAGTAGAAACACTCGCGAAAAATTAAACGACGCGGTGGTAGACGCGTCGTCGTATTCCATGCCGAAAAGAAAACATTTAAAGACAGCGTACCCTGGTGGACCCGGGAACTAACCACCAAGCGGGCAGAAACGCGTAACCTAAGGCGCCGCTATCAACGCGCCTCGGGAGATATAAGAGAACAACGGAGAATAGAATATAATCAAAGTTACCGCGAATATAAAATATTAATAGAAGAAACGCGAACGAATAAATTTAAAGAATTCTGCACGCAAAACTCAGAGAAAGAACCTGGGGAACCGCATACCGCGTAATTAGAGGAAAACAACAAAAATCGCGCTCAGTAATATAAAGAAAACAAATGGCGAATACACGGAAGGTTTTAAAACCACAGCGGAATATTTACTAGAGAAATTTTTCCCATCGGATAATCCCGAGGGGATGAAGGGTCGCACGATTTAATACGTCGGGAAGCTGCAAAGGCGCAAGGAACAGGTGCCGATAAGGCAATCCTAGTTCACGAGGTCGTCAGGGCTCTTAGGAGGATGAACCCTAAGAAGGCACCGGGGCATGATGGAATCACTTCAGACGCAGCTCTGCAGGCGTGCCTGTTAGCCCCGTGTGTCTTTGTTGGGTTGTTTAATCTTTGTTTAGAAAGGGCGTTTTTCCGCGTTGCTGGAAAATCCAGAATGTGAAATTTATACCCAAACCTAAAAAGGCGGATGCGTCAGATCCGGGCAGCTATCGTCCAATTAGCTTGCTACCGGTGCTGGGGAAAGTTTTAGATCGCGTTATGACTACGCGTGTTGAACACCTAGTGCGAGACAGCGGCGGTTTTAATAACCGACAGTTTGGTTTCGTGGAGGGCAAGTCGACTATCGACGCGTTAGAGTTCGTTGTCGGGGAAATTAAGCAGGCAAGAGATGCCAAAGAGTACTGTGTCGTTGTTGCTTTGGACATTTCAGGAGCATTTGATGCTGCCTGGTGGCCATTAATCGTTTGCGAGTTAGATCGTAGGGGTTGTCCGCGAAACTTGATGTCTTTGGTCAAGAGCTATTTCTCGGGGCGATTAGCACAGGTTGAAATTCCGGGTGAAGTTCTGTCGCGTGAGGTGGAAAGGGATGCCCGCAAGGGTCATGTTCTGGTCCCACATTTTGAAGTTGTTGTATGAGAGCATCTTTAGGGTCAAGTTGCCCGCAGGATGCTCAATCGTCGGGTTTGCAGATGACACACTTTTAATTGTAAGATCGAGATTGTTAATGGATATGCGCACAAAACCGAACGAGGCGCTTAATAAATTACACGAATGGTCGCAGGCGGTAAAATTAAAATTTAACACGGCGAAGTCAGAGGCGCTTTATTTCGGCACGAAACCAGGACAGAGACCTCCTAGGTTAGAGCTAGGAGGAGAAAATCCCGTTTAAAGATTGTATTACCTACCTCGGCGTCAAGATCGACAATAAATTAAATTGGAAAGCGCACGTACAATACGTAAAAAGTAAGGGCGGCGAAATATCAAATAAAATGATGGCGGCGGCTAAAATAAAGTGGGGTTTCAGGGGCGAATCGCTGAGGACGGTTTATGCCGGAGCAATTGAGCCGGCAATACTGTACGCAGCTTCTGTATGGGCAGAAGGTTGTAAAGTCCGGGAGATGCGTCAATTGACGAGCGTACAACGCATAACCGCGGTAAAAGCGGCGAGGGCGTACAGGACCACCTCCACGGAGGCTGTCCTGGTGATCAGTAGGTCTCTCCCTATCGAATATGTCGTTAGGGAGATTAGAGATAGACGATTAATAAATATAGGAAAAGGGCGCGAAATTATCGAAGATCTTAATCTTGGTAATAGGAAATTGCAAGAAAGATTGTTGTATCTGAGTTAGGGCACCCGGCTGATATTAGAGGGATCGAGTTTGTCGAAGGTGATGAGGACGCGATGGGTATCAGAATTTATACGGACGGTTCACGTATGGACGATGGGCAAGCAGGCGCGGCGTTTGTCGTGTATAAGCAGGAAAGGAGGTGTTTCGGTTTCAAACCAAACTCGCGAACTGGTGCACTATCTTCCAGTGCGAATTGGTAGCCATACGAGAGGCTATCGATTACGTAATAAACCATACGGGCAGAGACGAGTATTATATAATCAGTGATAGTAAATCGGCGCTAACGGCTTTAACAAACATGAACACCTCGACAGATCTCCAAGCGGACGTCTGGAGGATAGCGCGTACGGCGCTAGAGTTTCGACGTTTAAAGTTCTGTTGGGTCAGGTCGCACAATGGTAACGTAGGAAACGATAGGGCTGACGAATTAGCTAAAGAGGCCGCGACGGGCGGCTTTCGAATATCACATTCGTCGATACCGAGGTCTTTAATCAAAAGAAAGCTGCGCGAAAATCAATTCGACAATGGGAAGAGAGGTGGAACAACGCTGCCACGGGCAGGTTGACCCACAAATTCATACCGAGCATAGAAGCCAGAGGTAAGATCGAGGTTAAGCTCGATCACAAAATGGTGCAGTTGATAACAGGGCACGGCGCCCTGAAGGCGTATTTACAAAGGTTCGGTCTAACCAATAGCGACCGCTGCGAATGCGGTGAGGGCGCGGAAAGCGCAGAGCACGTGCTCTTCGACTGCCCGCTTGAGGCGGGAAATCGAGGTTGGCTGATAGCAAACTAGCTATCCTAGGTCTGGCATGGCCAAAGAGCCTAGAGGAAGTCGGGGAAGTGGTTAACCAGAAGGCGTTCTGGACAGCCTTAAAAGAATTCGCGGAAGGGTCGCGAGATTAGACAATCAATGACGACCGCGTGTAAAAATTCGGTGGGGTTGGTGGGAGGATTGAAAAATTTTAGATTGACTTGGCGTGAGTAAGGATACGAGCATAACCAAAACCTGATATTAAAAAAAAAAAAAAAAAAAAAAAAAGATAATTATACCAAAATGTCCAATATGCACGAGAAACCCCCACTCCATTAATAGAATCACTGCCTAAATTATGTGCGGAAAATCGGGAATAAATAATACCAAATAAACAATAACAAATAAATCATAAACCCTCATTAAATTAAATCAATAAAGTAAACAAGGATAATAAAACAGAGTGCAACCGCGCATCCCCCCCAGGACTTGAAAGTGAAGTGATAGTGATAGTGATTGTGATCCCCCCAAAAACATTTAGTGCATACCCACCAGGACTTTAGCAGTGCACCCCGTCCCACCTTTAGAAGTAAGTTACAGACGACCAGATCTTCGGATGCTGGAGAATTTTATTATCGAGGTAAGACTTAAAATGTGGCGGCTGTACTCGCACAAGCATTGATTTACATTAATTAGTAGTTTTTGAAATAATTTAAGAAGCACGTTTGGTGTGTAAAGGCGCTAACCGACATAATGCTTGTGTGAGTGCACCTGATAAATAGGGTGATGCTTTTGCTATTTTGTGCACTGCTATATGCTTAACGCTTATTAAACATTTATTTATATATTTACATAATTATATTTATTTATATTTTATATTTACACTTTATATTTATTTATATATAGCATGTATTATGTGGCTTATTTGTTTTGTTTGACGTTCTGTCGCCATTTTGGTTGCAGTATATATTTGGGAAGGACGAGCAGAATTGCGAAGATTGTAATCATAATGTAAATCAGTTAGGGAACGATAGGGAAAGCTAGGGATGGATTTAAATTAGTTAGCTAGATTTGGATAGTTTTAAGACGACCCTTCAGGTCGCACTGGTAAGCAGAACCGGCGTCTGCTATCCGGTATTACGGATCCCTCCCTCTCATTTTGCTTGTTGATCGGGTACACTCGAAAGTCAGCGCTAGGGATACCATTATTTACAACCCTGTTTTTAGTTTTTGTTTTGTTTTTGTTCCAGTTTTTGTCAGATTTTTAGGATTATTAGATTGTTAGAGTTTGTTAGGTTTGTTAGATTTTTATTTAGTTTTTATTTAGGGTGAATCAACTATGAAGTAAGAATAAATTAGGAGCACGACTATTTTTCGCGTTTAAACCCAATGTAGTACCTCCGGGTGGAGCATTGGGGACGTGGCCGCAAGTATAGCAGCCCTAATTCAAATTATAATGTTACTTTTAGGATTTCCCGGACTTTTTCTGGTTCGTTGTTTTTTAACCAGTATGTCGCCGCTCTCTTCCTGATATACAGATCAAGAGGGAGGACTCCTAATATCACATAGAGGGCGTCGTGTGATACGGTCCGGTATGCTCCAGTAAGTCTTATTAGTACCCCCCTTTGGATACTGTTGACTTTTTGTTTGGGTTTTACTAGATGTAATCTGGTTGCCCAGACGCTCGCTGCATGGCTTATTATTGCTGCAAGTACGCAGGATAAATATAATCTTACACAGTTTAGGGGAATATTGTACGTACGTTGTGCAAGAGTTGCTATGCATTGCATAGCTTTACTGGCACCTGCAGTCACTGTGGCAATGTGTTTTTCATAGTTCAGTTTTTCATCAAGGGTTAGCCCTAGGTATTTGGCCTCCCGTGTTCTTCGTATTCTGCCTCTGTTCAGTTTAATGATAGGGTCTCTTTCTAGAGAACCTTTAACTATCATATAAGTTGTTTTGTCATGTGCTATCGTCATCTTATTTGCGTTGCACCATTCTAGGGCTTTGTTCAATGCGGTGTTTGCATTGTGCTGTAGTTCATTTCTGGAACCTCCTTCCACCACCAACAAGATGTCGTCCGCATAAGCTACTACGGACCTCACCTCATTTGCGGTTTCCAGCTGCTCCAAAAGCTCCTCAGTCGCAATGTCCCAAAATATGGGACCGCAGACTGACCCCTGTGGGCATCCTTTGGTGATTGATTTTGTGATGTTTTTAGTACCAGACAATGTTACAAATCTATCCTGGCAATAGCTTCTGAAGGTATGATGTAGTTGTTTTGGACATTGTATTTCGATTAGTGTTGGCCACCATAAGTTGTTGAAGGCTCCTTCTATGTCTATCATGATTAAGGCCACGTATTTTTTATTTGAAGTGGTTGCAGAGTTTATGGCTTTGTTTACGGCGTCTTCGGTTGATCGTCCTTGTCTAAATCCGTACTGCGCCGGGTGCATGCCTTTCGTCTTCCGATGTTCTCGCATTCTCGTACACAGTGGTCGCTCGAAAGTTTTCCCGAGCGAGTCTAGAAGGCAGATGGGGCGATACGAACCCGGATTTTTCGGGTCTTTTTCTCGGTTTTTAGAGAGTATGATTACGTCTGCTTGCTTCCAGCAGTTTGGAAACTTTGTTTGTCTTAGACATTCGTTGTACAGTTTAGTAAGTTTCGGTGTGAGTTTGGTGTCTAGTGGCTTTGTAATTTCTGCCTGGATCCCGTCTGGCCCAGGAGCTTTTTGTTTTACTTGAACGGATAGCGTGTCTAATCTCGTCTTCAGTGAAAGGTGTTACGTCGTCCTGTGTTCTATTCCATGGTGTATTCCCATTCGCGTTTTGTTCGGTGACTCTTTGTCGTTTGCGTATTTGTTCTTGTGTGTCCTCTTCCCAGTTGTCATCAGGGAGGAGTGTATGTAGTAGTAATGTCGCGGTTTCAATCCAGTCTTTGGTTTCTGTTCCGTCGGGTTTGGTTAAAGTCGAGTACGTTGTCGGTGGTGCAATTTTCCCTGATACTATCTTGAACGGTACCCCCCAAGCATCCGTCTGCAAATGTCTTTCGACGAAAGTGTCCCAGGATTTTCGTTTCATGTTGTATAGTTCCTGTTCGTATGTCGCCTTGCGTTGTCTGTAGTTGGTCAGCTGGAAGGCCCTTTCTGCCGGTGTTAGGGTAACTGTGCCGACGTCGGACACGAGTTTAAGAATTGCCGGAGGGCAATCCCCTGCTGTGTGGTTTGCGCTAGGGCAAACGACAGAACTGGCGGTGGTGCGAAGGTCGATACGCGCCACGACGCCAAGTCGAGTAGATGCCCCACGATGCTGAGATTGAAGAACGCAATCACACGGAACATCGATTATGGACCGTGAAGATAAAGGAAGATTTAAAAGAAGCAAGAAGATAAAATTCGCGCAATTAAATCTCAGGAAAGAAAAGGGACTACAAATAACTTCGTAAAGTTATTCAGCGAAAATAATATCGGCATCGGGCTTATACAGGAACCGCACCTGTATAGCCACAAAATAACAGGTTTTGGGAAGGGGGTTACCGTTTTAAACGCAAACAGCGAACGACCGCGTAGCGGGATAATAATAAATAACGGGACGTGCGCCGGAATAATCCTAAACAATCTGTCGAATGAGTTCATAACCACCGCAGAAATAAAAACGGGATTGCATACGTTTTACGTGATAAGCACTTACCTTCCGCCGATCGATTCCCGGCGGGAGAATCCTCAAACAGAGGATTTAATAAATCAAATTGAAGGAATTCTTCGTAAAATCGGTAGAAATAGAAATTTAATTATCGCGGGAGACTTTAATGCTAAGTCGCCATTATGGGGCAGCCCTATCGAAGACGATAGATACTCGCAGGTTGCTGATCTTTTTACGGGATGGGACCTTAGTGTGATAAACACTAATGATTCACCTACGTTTGAGACGCATAGAGGCAGCAGTATTATAGATATTTCTGCAGTCTCGCACGAAATGTTAAAAACGATTTGTAATTGGAAACTAAGGTCGGACGAGGAAACGCTCTCTGACCATAAATTAATAACATGGGACGTTGAAACCAAAACAAGCGCAAACGAGCAGCTAACTATATTTCCGCGGTTATGTAATAAAAAAACAAATTGGGAGCGGTTTAAAGAAAAATTTGGCGAAAATATCCCTGCGCTCGAAAATGAGCTATTTAACTGCCGAGAGGCAGACGAAGTAGAAACACTCGCAAAAAAATTGAACGACGCGGTAGTAGACGCGTCGTCGTATTCCATGCCGCAAAAGAAAACATTTAAAGACAGCGTACCCTGGTGGACCCGGGAACTAACCACCAAGCGGGCAGAAACGCGTAACCTAAGGCGCCGCTATCAACGCGCCTCGGGAGAAATAAGAGAACAACGGAGAATAGAATATAATCAAAGTTACCGCGAATATAAAATATTAATAGAAGAAACGCGAACGAATAAATTTAAAGAATTCTGCACGCAAAACTCACAGAAAGAACCCTGGGGAACCGCATACCGCGTAATTAGAGGAAAACAACAAAAAATCGCGGTCAGTATTATAAAGAAAACAAATGGCGAATACACGGAAGGTTTTAAAACCACAGCGGAATATTTACCAGAGAAATTTTTCCCATCGGATAATCCCGAGGTGGATGAAGGGTCGCACGATTTAGTACGTCGGGAAGCTGCAGAGGCGCAAGGAACAGGTGCCGATAAGGCAATCCCAGTTCACGAGGTCGTCAGGGCTCTTAAGAGGATGAACCCTAAGAAGGCACCGGGGCATGATGGAATCACCTCAGACGCAGCTCTGCAGGCGTGCCTGTTAACTCCGTGTATCTTTGTTGGGTTGTTTAATCTTTGTTTAGAAAGGGCGTTTTTCCGCGTTGCTGGAAAATCCAGAATGTGAAATTTATACCCAAACCTAAAAAGACGGATGCGTCAGATCCGGGCAGCTATCGACCAATTAGCTTGCTACCGGTGCTGGGGAAAGTTTTAGATCGCGTTATGACTACGCGTGTTGAGCACCTAGTGCGAGACAGCGGCGGTTTTAATAACCGACAGTTTGGTTTCGTGGAGGGCAAGTCGACTATCGACGCGTTAGAGTTCGTTGTCGGGGAAATTAAGCAGGCAAGAGATGCTAAAGAGTACTGTGTCGTTGTTGCTTTGGACATTTCAGGAGCATTTGATGCTGCCTGGCGGCCATTAATCGTTTGCGAGTTAGATCGTAGGGGTTGTCCGCGAAACTTTGGTCAAGAGCTATTTCTCGGGGCGATTGGTACAGGTTGAAATTCCGGGTAAAGTTCTGTCGCGTGAGGTGGAAAGGGGATGCCCGCAAGGGTCATGTTCTGGTCCCACATTTTGGAAGTTGTTGTATGAGAGCATCTTTAGGGTCAAGTTGCCCGCAGGATGCTCAATCGTTGGGTTTGCAGATGACACGCCTTTAATTGTAAGATCGAGATTGCTAATGGATATGCCCACAAAACCGAATGAGGCGCTTAATAAATTACACGAATGGTCGCAGGCGGTAAAATTAAAATTTAACACGGCGAAGTCAGAGGAGCGTTATTTCGGCACGAAACCAGGACAGAGACCTCCTAGGCTAGCGCTAGGAGGGGAGAAAATCCCGTTTAAAGATTGTATTACCTACCTCGGCGTCAAGATCGACAATACATTAAATTGGAAAGCGCACGTACAATACGTAAAAAGTAAGGGCGGCGAAATATCAAATACAATGATGGCGGCGGCTAAAATAAAGTGGGGTTTCAGGGGCAAATCGCTGAGGACGGTTTATGCCGGAGCAATTGAGCCGGAAATACTGTACGCAGCTTCTGTATGGGCAGAAGGTTGTAAAGTCCGGGAGATGCGTCAATTAACGAGCGTACAACGCATAACCGCGGTAAAAGCGGCGAGGGCGTACAGGACCACCTCCACGGAGGCTGTCCTGGTGATCAGTAGGACTCTCCCTATCGAATATGTCGTTAGGGAGATTAGAGATATGCGATTAATAAATATAGGAAAAGGGCGCGAAATTATCGAAGATCTTAATCTTGGTAATAGGGAAATTGCAAGAAAGATCGTGGTATCTGAGTTGGGGCACCCGGCTGATATTAGAGGAATCGAGTTTGTCAAAGGTGATGAGGACGCGATGGGTATCAGAATTTATACGGACGGTTCACGTATGGACGATGGGCAAGCAGGCGCGGCGTTTGTCGTGTATAAGCAGGAAAGGAAGGTGTTTCTGTTTCAAACCAAACTCGCGAACTGGTGCACTATCTTCCAGTGCGAATTGGTAGCCATACGAGAGGCTATCGATTACGTAATAAACCATACGGGCAGAGACGAGTATTATATAATCAGTGATAGTAAATCGGCGCTGACGGCTTTAACAAACATGAACACCTCGACAGACCTCCAAGCGGACGTCTGGAGGATAGCGCGTACGGCGCTCGAGTTTCGACGTTTAAAGTTCTGTTGGGTCAGGTCGCACAATGGTAACGTAGGAAACGATAGGGCTGATGAATTAGCTAAAGAAGCCGCGACGGGAGACTTTCGAATATCACATTCGTCAATACCGAAGTCTTTGATTAAAAGAAAGCTGCGCGAAAAATTAATTCAACAATGGGAAGAGAGGTGGAACAACGCTGTCACGGGCAGGTTGACCCACAAATTCATACCGAGCATAGAAGCTAGAGGTAGGATCGAGGTTAAGCTCGATCACAAAATGGTGCAGTTGATAACAGGGCACGGCGCCCTGAAGGCGTATTTACAAAGGTTCGGGCTAACCAACAGCAACCGCTGCGAATGCGGTGAGGGCGCGGAAAGCGCAGAGCACGTGCTTTTTGACTGCCCGCTTGAGGCGGGAAATCGAGGGTTGGCTGATAGCAAACTAGCTATCTTAGGTCTGGCATGGCCAAAGAGCCTAGAGGAAGTCGGAGAAGTGGTTAACCAGAAGGCGTTCTGGACAGCCTTAAAAGAATTCGCGGGAAGGGTCGCGAGATTAAACAATGATAACCGCGTGTAAAATTCGGTGGGGTTGGTGGGAGGATTGGTAAATTTTAGATTGACTCGGTGTGAGTAAGGATACGAGCATAGATATAACCAAAACCTGATATTAAAAATAAAAAAATAATAATAATAATAATAATAAAATAACATGATATTTATACCCAAATGTCCAATATGCACGAGAAACCCCCACACCATTAATACAATCACTGCCTATCTTCATAATTATGTGCGGAAAATCGGGAAATCGGGAATAAATAATAACAAATAAACAATAACAAATAAATCAGAAACCCTCATTAAATTAAATCAATAAAATAAACAAAGATAATAAAATAGAGTGAAACCGCGCATCCCCCCAGGACTTGAAAGTGAAGTGATAGTGATAGTGATTGTGATCCCCCCAAGAACATTTAGTGCATACCCACCAGGACTTTAGCAGTGCACCCCATCTTACCCTTAGAAGTAAGTTACAGTTAGATGTAAGCTGACGACCAGATCTTCGGATGCTGGAGAATTTTATCATGGAGGTAAGACTTAAATTGTGGCGGCTGTACTCGCACAAGCTTTGATTTACATTAATTAGTAGTTTTTGAAATAATTTAACAAGCACGTTTTGTCTGTAATGGCGCTAGCCGAAATATGCTTGTGCGAGTGCACCTGATAAATAAGGTTATGCTTTTGCTATTTTGTGCACTGCTATATGCTTAACGCTTATTAGACATTTATTTATATATTTATATAATTATATTTATTTATATTTTATATTTACCCCTTATTTTTATTAGCATGTTTTGTAGTATTTTGTGGCATATTTGTTTTGTTTGACGTTCTGTCGCCATTTTGGTTGCAGTATATATTTGGGAAGGAAGAGCAGAATTGAAAAGATTGTAATCATAATATAAATCAGTTAGGGAATGATAGGGAAAGCTAGGGATAAATTTACATTAGTTAGCTAGATTTGGATAGTTTTAAGACGACCCTTCAGGTCGCACTGGTAAGCAGAGCCGGCGTCTGCTATCCGGTATTGCGGATTCCTCCCCCTCTCATTTTTGCTTGTGTCTTGTTGATCAGGTACACTCCAAAGTCAGCGCTAGGGATACAATTATTTACAACCCTGTTTTTAGTTTTTGTTTTTAGTTTTTGTTTCAGTTTGTCAGATTTATATGTTTGTTAGATTGTTAGAGCTTGTTAGATTTTTATTTAGTTTTTTATTTAGGGTGGATTAACTATGAAGTTGGAATAAATTAGAAGGACGATTATTTTCGCGTTTAAACCCAATGTAGTACCTCCGGGTGAAGCATTGGGACCTGGCCGCATGTATAGCGGCCGTTATTCAAATTATAATGTATATAGTGGTAAATAAATATTGTATGATTGTTGTATTGTTTTGTGGTTTTATTGAGAGTGTGCGTGAACGATAAAGAGTATGATAGTGAATCTAGGTATCCAAGAGGAGGCGCAACTGAGCTAGCCAGGGAGCTGTTGAAGTAATTAAGTTGATGGAAGCAGAATCTGGGTAAGAAATTATTGTATAGAAAAATTTTTCTATTGTATGAAATTTAGGATGATTTTTGGGTAAATTTATAAAATCCTCGAATGTTTTTGAGAAAGTACTGAGCTAGAGCGAAGTTCCCCGGCAATATATATATATATATATATATATATATATATATATATGTATATTGCCGTGGAAGTCGGGACAGTTTCTAAATTCACTATTAAAATTCGTGCCCCACCAGGATGAACATAAAGTTTTTCGAAAAACAAAATAAAAATTTTAAAATTTCTTACCCTTCTAGTTCGCCTTCAAATTCCTTCAGCATCCCAGGCTAGCTCAACCTTTTTTTTTACAGCTATTAACAGATAAATTATATTTACATGTGTTAAAACAGTTTGATACACTAATTAAATAAAAACTCAATTATGGTATCTTTTAAAGTTCTTGATTTTCTAATGTATTTTAAACAACTACAATGAGATATGAGTAGATGGGCCCCACATGTTACCCTAAATTTATTTCACACTGGAGTATGGTGAGCTCATAATAACCCATTTTAGTTTGTATATGCATTTTAAACCTTGCATAAATTAAAACCAAAAATTACAGACCCGTTTACGCTTTCCAATTCAATTTTTATCCTGACTAAAATTTTGGATGTTTTAAATACACCCCTTTTCAATATTTAACCTCAATAAATTGTCCAGTAAATGTATCTTTTACAAATAAGTTTCTACAACCAAAAATATGCCACAAAAAAGTCAACCACACAGCACAAAATTTCACAAATGGTTATCAAACAACAGAAATTTCAAATGAATTAGCTGGAGAATTCTTCAGACTTCCTTCCCGTCTAAGATGATTGCCAGAACACCTCGGCTTCGTTTCCATTCACCGTGCTACTCAGCGGATCCACAGACCTCTACCATCTGCTACCTCTGCAAGCTATGCGCCTGGTCTCACAGTACCATTCCATATATCATGCATACAAACTCGATAACTTTTTGTAGTATTGTAGTAGCCGGACCTTTATTAATTTAATACACTACTCGTACTTCACGTCAATAATTAGAGGTCCGCTATTACTGTTTTACTTGCAACCACTATATTTACAGTAACATTATTACCAAAACATAAAATACTCACAAAAAGTTTAATTATCTTATTCTGAATCGGTATTCAGTACTTTATCGAAGTAATGGAAAAGAGAACTTGAATATTAAAGATCTAGTATTTATTTTATCTCGCAAACTCCCTACTGGATGCGCTTCCAGCGAAAAGCTTATTTTCAAATATAATTCTACAAATTTTTAGCATAACCGTAGGTTGATTCTGAATTTTTTTCCCGCCGTGCTTGTTGTCTACTTCGAATTCGCTTACAACCTTCGCGTGTGCATTCGTTTCTAACACCGTTGACTTTTGACCAATGACAGAGTTTTCTGTCGTCACCAATCTCTTCCTAAACGCTATGCATCTCAGTTCTACGCATGTTTGTTGTCTCGTTCAAAACTCCACTTGAGTTACAGAAAATAGATATTATTGACATCCTATCTCAACTCCACGTGTATGCAGTGCGTGCTTTTCAATCCCAACGCTTTTATATTTGTCTCTATCTGTTGTATATTACTAATCGTCCATTTCTCTCGCTCCTTAAGATGTTTGTTACTCTAGCTGTTTATCCAAACTGACGGTTGGAAATAATTTCTATGAAATTTTATCGTAATATACGCTCGAGTTCTTTGAACGTATCTTTTTAAAGCGCAGGTGTTTCTGTTAATCATTGACCGTTATGAACATAACAATTCCTAGACTTCTACTTTTTCGTATCTGATAAAACTGACGTTGACTGTTACAACGAATATAATTTGCCTTGGAAATATTGATTTTCTTATCCAAGCACGTTCCCTTTTGCTTATATGTGTTGAATTAAAATAACTTATGGTTAATTATGCGTATCCTTGAACCTTTATTTGCCTTGAAGCTCTCTTCCTTCATGTAATTTTAACATTTTAGTTATTAATTATAAAAATACGTTAATACTCGTCCGTTTTCTCTAAATGAACTAAATTAATTTTGCGCGTAAATAATTTGCTTTTTTCTATATACAGAGTTGTTGAAATTTTATAGTTTTGCAGTGTTTTACCCTTTTGAATCCACAGCAATATATATATATATATATATATATATATATATATATATATATATATATATATATTGCTGTGACAAAGCCCGTAAACAGAGCTTCGCTAAAAGAGTGTATGAAAATGACCTACGTTGGGCGCCACTACAAGAGTGGTGTGATAACGCCGCTCATTGTGGAGCCATTAAAAAAAGTGCTATTACAAAACCCGTTTGAGTGCGTTGCTGAAAGAGTGTATGAAAATGGCTGCGCGTTGGGCGCCACTATAAGAGAGATGTGGGAAGGCCTCGCTTTGGGGCGGTACAAAAAAGATTGGTATGAAATAGGCCGCACCTTAAGGTCCCACTAAGAGAGTGATGTGGCAAAGCCACGTTAAGTGCGTTGCTAAAAGAGTGATATAAAAATGGATACGGCAATTTGTAAAATTTAAACTTGTTCACATACCTTCGTTTTTTAACTTTGTCTCGTTAGCTCAACGGAACTGGCAGAGTTTTCAAAATGAAATAAAACGCAGCAATATCACAAAGCATTTATACAATATGAATTATTTTCTTTCATACAAAAGCATTTACAAGATTGTTTATTTCAAACATAAAATAATTTCTAAGAAGTACTTGATGAAAAAATATTGTTTCTTACTTTTTCTTAAATTTACAGAACTAAATTTATTCTTTTGAGGATCGTTTACCTGGTTATTAATTATTACCACGCTTGTAAGATTTGTTTTGGCGAGAAAAAATCTTTGACATATAATCTACTAAAAGGTCAGAATATTTCGAACTCTGAACACAAACTCCAGGTAAAGAAATCTCTCACACAAAAAATTATTAAAGCTATCCTGAACTAGATCCAAATACTCTAATATCAGTTAGAAATAAATCCAAAAGTGATACTTGCAGAATTACCACACCAATTACCAAAGTACGTTTTTGCTTAAACCTTCCTTTCGATTATTTTATTAGAATAGCTTTATATTGAGGAATTTTGTCTCTTCATCGTAAATAATACATTTTCTTTATGTTACGTTTAAAATATCGCTTCTTTATTTATTACAACCTTGGAGAAGTTACAGCAAGTTTACTACATACTCAAATACTATAGCAACAGCTTGTGGTTTTGTGAAATCTAATTAATAAATCCCCCCCCCCCACCAATGAATAAACGCTTTCTTTAAATACAAATTTATTTGTTTCCAAAAGCTTACTCGAATAGTATAGAACATAATGCTGTAAGAATTCCGGGAAAACCCAACTAACGTCTAAAATCGTCAAGTTTTATGACCTAATTAACGTTCCAGTTATCCGTTACGTGTATCTGTTCTTGTTACACATATACTATTATTGCGGCGTCGCATACTAATGCAAAAGACAATCGATTATTTATCGGCTACTCGAGGAATTTTACGGTGTATTTTCAATGTTCAAGCTGCTTCTAGGAACAAAATGTTTACTTGTTAACGAGTTATACGAATTTGACGAATTTTTAAATAGCGATGACTATTTACAGCATTTTTATCAAAAATGTTTTATAATTAAAAAAAAATGACCTGGTATTTATCTTAAAACGATTGATTTTTACGTTGGCATTTAAATGCGCTTAACGGTATCTTACAATTTACATATACAACTTACGTTACTTGCTATTTATTTCCAATATGCTTATATCATACAGTGTGATTATTTATACACGCGCAATTTGACTTTTTGCATTGTACATCAATGAATAAAGGTACGCTTGCATTATACACGGCGTACCCATGAATTTACAAAGAACTCCATTTTTTCCGGATTTTATTATATTTTGGCGGGATTTATTTTTAGAATTAGGGTTTCAATGACCTCCCGAAACCCATAATCACGTCAATATATATATATATATATATATATATATATATATAATTTTTATATGTAAACAATTGTAACTTTTATTCTGACGTTTCGGCATTAATATTTATGCCTTAATCATAGTAATTATTACTATGATTAAGGCATAAATATTAATGCCGAAACGTCAGAATAAAAGTTACAATTTGACATAATAGTTTTTACTTTACGAACGAATGCATCCCAAGAAACCAACAGATCTATAAATATTATTACCGTTCGAAAACTACCTATATTATATATATATATATATATATATATATATATATATATATATATATATTGGGACGAATGTTAATGTAAACTGCACACAGGTTGGGAGTCAAGAATTAATGCTATGAATGCTACCTTAATAGGAAATGTGATCCTTTACGTTGGGTATCAAGAAATAATGGTGGGATTATTAATTGAAAAGATAAAATGATATAATATGACTTTTTACCTGAATATGCCCGTATTCTCTCGCCAGCTCAGCGATAAGTATGCCGTAGACTTTACGAAAATGTAAGGGAACAAAGAAAATCTGACCATTACAGTTATAATTACAAAAAAATGTTTATATGAACGATTCTCGATACATTCGAAAACACATATTTTTTACAGACTTTATTTAAAAAATTTACTGACACACACGGGTATAAAGAAAGCTTATAAATGCAATTTATAGCTTAAGTTTAAAAAGAAACAATATTTCATCACAACTACACATAATATCATCTTCACCTAATCTTTGTTAATAATTAAAAAATCCCAAAATTTTGCATATGTCAGAAAATTTTCTTTAAGACGAAAATGGATATCTTAAATATTCTTCTATTACCCCGCCTCCGTGTGGCTGCATGTATTAGTTTTTTGCACAATATACAGTTGAGCGTAGATCAGGCCAATGACTTGATTTGAAGCCGCAAAGTAAAAACAGATTTCAATGTTACGCATTAGGAATGGAAATACAAACACGCATGTATGTGTAATTACTGTAAATACTTTGAGTAAGTGGACCAATTGCAACACTAAATGTTTCTAATTTAATCATCTTATTTTAAAGAAGCTATTAGGATAATCAATGATTAAATAATGGCGGAATTGCCAACATTCAGGTCTCCATATAGGTACCCCATAGATGGGAAAGCTTTTACACCTTAAAATAGAAACAGTTAAATTTAAAATTGCACGGAAACAGATGTAATTACAGTTACATTGTAACCAGATAAGTTAAAAGTAATATTTTTACAACATAATTAAATGACCTGGATAGAGCTGATGACCTAAGTAGAATTCACAAATATCATGTTACAGACTATGTCTCCAGACATATTAATACCATACAATGTAATACGTTTCTATATAATAACTTACAAACTATTTAAGACCGGAGAAAACATTGAACATGCAGTCTTCAAAAAAAAAATGTTAGGCGAGCATTTTTCACAAAAATACGCCCTCGTTCGGATGATAGGTAAAATGGAGGTCCTGTGTGTGAGTGTTGGCACGCACGTTAAAGATCCCTACTTTGCTTGCAACAGCAAGGGTTCGGCAAAATTCAAAATTTCCAGGTAAAAAAAAACTCGCTTCCTGGCCAATGTAGTTCATTTGGGTGGAGCATTGGAAAATCAAATGTAGGGTCTTCAAATGACCTCCCGGGTTCGAATCCCGACACGGTCCGCTTGAAAAATGTTAAGCGAGCATTTTTTACAAAAATACACCCTCGTTCGGATGAGAGGTGAAATGGAGGTTTTGTGTGTGAGTGTTGTCACGCACGTTACAGATTCCAACCTTGCTTGGAACAGCAAGAATTGGGCAAAATTCAAAAATTTTAAAGTAAAAAACACTCACTTCTTGGCCAATGTAGTACTTTCGGGTGGAGCATTGGAAAATTATATGTAAGGTCTTAAAATGACTAGGCGGCTCTGTGGTGTAGTTGGTATGCGTATGACTACTATGCCCAAGGTCCCAGGTTCAAATCTCGACACGGTCCGCTTGAAAAATGTTAGGCGAGCATTTTTACAACAATACGGCCTCGTTCGCATAAGAGGTAAAATGGACGTTTCGTGAGTGAGTGTTTTCACGCACGTTACAGATCCCAATCTTGCTTGGAACAGCAAGGGTTCGACAAAATTCAAAAATTTTTAAGTAAAAAAACACTCATTTCCTGGCCAATGTAGTACTTTCGGGTGGAGCATTTGAAAATCACATGTAAGGTCTTCAAATGACTAGGCGGCTCTGTGGTGTAGTTGGTATGCGTGTGACTACTATGCCCAAGGTCGCGGGTTCAAATCTCGACACGGTCCGCTTGAAAAATTTTAGGCTAGCATTTTTAAAATAACACGATCTCGTTCGGATGGGAGGTAAAATGGAGGTTCCGTGTGTGTGTTGTTGCGCACGTTAAAGATCTTTACCTTGCTTGGAACAGGAAGGGTTCGAAAAAATTTAAAATTTTTCATGAAAAAAAATTTTGCCGCCTGGCCAATGTAGTACCTTCGGGTGGAGAATTGGAAAATCACATAAAAGGTCTTCAAATGGCCCAAGGTCCCCGGTTCGATTCTCGGTGCGGACCACTTGTAAAATGTTACAGGAGCATTTTTCACAAAATTACGTCCTCGTTCAGATAAGAGGTAAAATGTAATTCTCGTGTGTGAATTTTGTTTCGTTCGTTAAATATCTCATCCTTGCATGGAACAGGAATAGTTCGGCAAAATTCTAAATTTGTAAGTAAAAAACTCGTTTTCAGAACAATGTAACACATCACTCAATAAGTCCGTAGGATAACTAAGAAAAACACATTTTTTTGGCGAAATTCGATTTTATTCATCAACATACATTCCTTCAAGAGTGATACAATCAGTCCAACGCCGTTCTAGCATTTCGATACCTTTTTTGTAAAACAATTCGTCTTTGGCCTCAAAATAAGCTTCAGTTTCAGCGATCACCTCTTCATCCGAGCCAAATTTTTTTCCGGCGAGCATTTTTTTCAGGTCTGCGAACAGGTAGTAGTCGCTGGGGGCCAAATCTGGAGAATACGGTGGGTGCGGAAGCAATTCGAAGCCCAATTGGTGCAATTTGGCCATCGTTGCGATCGACTTGTGACACGGTGCATTGTCTTGGTGAAAGATAATTTTTTTCTTCTTCATGTGTGGCCGTTTTTTGGCAATTTCTTCCTTCAAACGCACTAATAATGCCATGTAGTATTCGCTGTTGATTCTTCTTCCTTTCTCAAGATAGTCGATGTACAAAATTCCGTGCGCATCCCAAAACACAGACGCCAAAACCTTACCAGCCGACTTTTGCGGTTTTGGCCGTTTTGGACGTGGTTCTCCGGCTGCAGTCCACTCAGCTGACTGCCGATTAGACTCTGGAGTGTGGTGGTGGATCCATGTTTCATCCATTGTCACATACCGACGCAAAAAGTCCTTTTTATTCCGGTTGCAGCTCCAAACAGCTCTCAGAATCATCGACACGTTGTTGTTTTTGGTCCACTGTGAGCAAACGCGGCACCCACTTTGAGAACAGCTTTCTCATGGACAAATGTTCATGCAAAATAGTGTGCACACTGCCTTCTGATATCTTCAAGGTGTCAGCTATCTCACGCAATTTCACTTTTCTGTTTTCCAAAACGATTCGGTGGACTTTTTTGATGTTTTCCGGTGTAACCACCTCAATTGGCCTTCCAGAGCGTTCAGCATCGTCAGTGTCTGTACGGCCACGTTTAAAATCAGCAAACCACTTCTCCACCGTTTGCCTCGATGGAGCAGAGCCCGGATAACACTTGTCAAGCCATGCTTTGGCTGCGATGGTATTTTTACCCATCAAAAAGCAATGATAAATCAACACGCGAAATTGCTTGGAATTCATTTTTTTGAAAAACTCAAATGTATCGTCACTTGAACCTCTGTAACTTGTAAACTAATCGTCGGATTGTCATGAAATTTTGACAGATATCTTTTTAAGGTTAGTACTTCCTACAAATCATATGGATTATTACATAGCAACGCCATCTATGTATCATCCTACGGACTTATTGAGTGATGTAGTAGTACCTTCAGTTGTGGTCATTAGTAACATCTGATTCAAATAGCATGAACAATATTAGGCGAATAATTTTCACAAAGATACGCCCTCGTTTGGATGATAGGTAAAACGTAGGTTCTGTTGTATATTGTCACGCACGTCAAAAATCCCTACCTTGCTAGAATAACTAGGGCTCGGTAAAATTCAAGATTTTTTAAAATACTTGTTGTCTGACAAATTTAGTACCTTCCAGTTGGGCGTTGGTAGGTCAAATGTAAGCTCAATATGACATGCTACTTGAATGGGGAAAAAGACAAGAGCTAGATAGTGTGCGGAAAACTACCTTCGAGTCGGTGACCAGAAAAGAGCAAAATTTAGAGGTTCAGGACTTTAAAGCGGTATAACTTCGCAGGGGGTGATCCGATTTTAAATTTGTTTGCAGATTCAGATTCTACGTAAAATTCTAGACTAATTTGATGTGTCGCATGGCTAAAAAATTTATAAGGATAGTCAGAAATCGCTACCAACAAAAAATCTTAAAATGAGGGCAGCTCTCTGGGAGATGATGCAATCTAAAAAATTTAAAGAGATTTGGGTAGCTGAGAAAAATCTAATATTAATTGATACCAAACAAGATAGGTTTATCTCGAAAGATGAAAAATGGATAGTCAAAGAAAACTATTTGTTAGGTTTGCTTATAGAGCAAAAAGCAAAATTTAGAGGTTCAGCACTTTAAAGGTGTAACGTTGTAAGGGATGGTCGGATTTTAAATCTGTTTGTATATTCAAATTCTGTGAAAAATTCTAGACTAATTTGATGTGTCACATGTCTAAAAGATTTATAAGAACGGTCAGAAATCTCTACCAGCAAAATATCTTAAAATAAAGGTAGCTCCGTGGGGGGATGATGCTATCTAAAAAATTCCTAGAGATTCGGGTAGCTGAGAAAAACCTAATATTAATTGATACCAAGCAAGATAGGTTTATCTCAAAAGATGCAATGGCAGGTCAAAGATAACTATTTGGTTCAAAATGTTAGCGGTAAAAAATCTTAAAATGTGGGTAGCTTCCTGGGGGATGATGCTATCTAAAAAATTCCTAGAGATTCGGCTAGCTGAGAAAATTCTAATATTAATTGATACCAAACGATATAGATTTATCTCGTGGGTGGAAATGTGGATAAAGATTTATCTCACGGGTGGAAAGAATGCGGGTGTGACGTAATTAAAATGGTTGATGTGGGGGTGTCCGAGCAAGGCGGAGAGCAAGGCGGACATTTCCCCCTTATGGGAATTTACATGTAAATTGGTCCAGATGTGTGAGAAAATGTGGGATTCTGGAGGAAATATGGGGCATGGATCTGTAATAATGCACTACTTACAGTATCTATGAAAATAAACTAGTTTATGTGCATACATTTTCAAAATGACGTCTATAAAGAATAAAAGAGTCGAATATTGTTTCCTGAAACATATCGCAATTATATCAATTTTAGTGCCATGTTCATACTTCTCGTACGAAGAAGCCCCCAAAGTACAAAAAATTTCACAAATACCTTCACACTGGCCAAAGTTAGCCAGAAAATATTAAAAAAGCAATTTTCTGTTTTCTCAAATTCAACTCTAAAGAAATAATTATTGAATACAATTAATTTTACAATGATGTCGTTGCAGAACGTTGCAATACCTATGAGATCATCACAGGCTTTGCTACAAGTACGGCACGTACTGGAAGAGTAGATAATTACTTCCAACAACTAAGGAATAGTGGGCTCAACTTCCATTCTGCAATCAGCAGATTCGAGGCTCATGAGAGGGGCCGGTGCCCTAGAACAGATAATGTTAGTGTAGAATCCAACAAAACCGGTCAATATCTAGAAAACATTAGCTAAGTAAAACTCCAGTATGGCCCGTAGTAACTCCTAGTAAAAATTAGAGTGAGTACCATCTTTTTGTTGGTACGATTAGAATAAATAATGCAGCTGTGAGTTAGAGGTGTTGATGTGTTTCTCTGAGATTTATTCGAGGCAGTCACACTTAACCTTGAACAGTTCTTAATTTTCGGTTTAGCTGAATTATCAGTTACCATGTTCTGTAAACCTAATTTTAATAGAGTCAAAATGCCGTAACTTTTTGCAATTTATTCAAAAGTGTATTTCTAATAGTTTACAAGATCCCAATAGTGAGCACCCTGCATATAATAGTTAGACACCAAGTGGGTCTTTTAAAAAAGCAAAACAACGTAAAAGTGAAATTTAAATTGTATGAGAAGCGCACTTGACAGGTGTACATAACGATTTGCATTCCAAATCTGCAGCAGTTGCTCGCACTGCAAATATGTATTTAAATCAACGTTTGGGGAATTTGGTTGATTAACTAATTTTCACAACGCTTATCGAAAGAATCAGCTTTTTGAATTAATTCATTCATTTATACAGCTTTATATTTCATAATGCGTTTCGATAACTAAAGAGGATGTTTAAACTTACGTTGAGAGTAAATCAAATCCGAGTAAATGGAAATGCAAAGACGAGGATATTAAAGTTAACTCGTAAGTGATTTATGTCATTCGCTTACATTGAAGCTTCCAAGGATCAGCAATTGAAAAGAATATTGAAATTTTAGCGTCGTTTAGCAAGTGGAAGGCGCCCGTCAAATACGCAGGGGAGCTGTAGGAAGTATGCACATCCTTTTTACTTAATTGTCTTTGTGCGCACAAAGGCATAAAATACATATTTATTAGTTAAATTGATAGCCTGAAAGAAGTTAAAGAATCTTGTAGACAATTCGGATATTTTAATGGAAAATCTGAAAGCACTTCGTAATAAATTTCTAGCGGCGTTGGGTATCTATTGTCACCCCATTCCTTAGATAGAGTGTCCACAAAAAGCATTAGTTATTTTGTTTACGAAACAACGTTATAGCTAGCCTCTAATTATCAGAGGAAGACGATGAGCAGCCCAGACTAAGAAACGTTTAATTTAAATACAATTTCAGAAAAACCGACGGGGTCAGAGGATGCAAATGGCTGAGTTATGTCCGGACAAAGGTTACCTACAATAGCAAATTGCACCATCAAACTGATTTTTCTGCTATATCCCTTTGCTTCGTTTGAAAGAAGCTTGTTCATGGAACTACTTCGGCAATTCAAAGCCCCGGAATTCTAGCTATTCGCAGAAAAAGCAGCAACTAATTGCTAAACCCTTAATAGAATATTGAATTCCTATTTTTCTTTGAAGATAGTTGTTTTACAGTATACATTTTTCCCTTGTAGTTTCGGAGTTGGCAACAAGTCCAGAGTAATATGCCTTGTAGCTAAACAACTATAATGATACTATATTACAATAACATTCCGGTTAGTTTAACCGTGAGTTCGATGGAATGGAGACGAAGGCGTTTATTAAACAACAGAGAGATATTGGGTAATTTGTTTGCTGTTGAAAACTTCAAATTAAGTAAAACAAAAGTAAGATTTTATAGTTATAATTGATGTAATTATTAGTTTAATTATAGCTTGTTAAAGCAACTTGTTCGCAACAAGCAATGTGTTACAGGCGGAAAAACTACTAAGTGTATCTTTTCCAGTCAAATTATAAAATGGGGGGGGGGGGGCGGCCTGTAAAACAAAAATTAAAGGGGGGTCTCCGGCACTAGCTAGCGGAAGGTCGTAGATCATATAGAGGGTTAAAATTTTGAAAGAAGGGTTAAATTAATTTATAATATACTACAAAAATGTGGCACTTACCTTTCATAAAATATTGTGGCTTAATGACAATTGCCAAGGGCGCCAGACAAGTCGAGAATGTCCAAATGTTCGTACAAAACCTTGTCATCCCAAGGAGGACAATTGTTCCTTTTAATCAATTCCTCACTTTTTTACTACTTATATAAAAAAAATAAGAAACACTATTGACTTAATCAACGGCAAACAAAACTATTTAATTCACAGAGCCATAAACGTAAACCTTTTACATTCATTGATTTTAAGTTAGAAATTTAAGTGAATAGGTGACTATGGAATTTATGAAAATTTTGAGTACATAAGTAGTTCCCAAACACTTGTATATGAAAGAAATCTTATATTATAAATCTTACACTAAATTAATCCTACGGTTTATGGCCAAAACGTCCTAACAAACAAACAAACTAAAAATTGGTCATGCTACTTAACTATAAAACTTACTTACTAAAAATTGTCTATTGTTTGAGGGTTTGTTTTCCAACGTAGAACAGTTCTTAAAATTGGGAAGAGAATCTCGCTTGTTGCTTCTGTTTATAATTTTTAAAGAATTGACTGGCACACGAACCCGGCAGAATCTTCTTGACAATATCACTTAACTTGTGCGTCACACGCCTACAAGCTTTTTAATAGTTACCTTGTATCACTATAAATCCGCGAACATATGGGCATAACCCTCGCGAATTGGAAAAGTATCACTTCTTTCCAATTTTTACTATTGTGATACGAAGTGAATTATTCTATCTGTGATGCCGGAGAACGCTACCCGCGAACTGCGTTTCTTTCTACCTCTTGACCACGGACGACCCCATTGGAAGAACTTCCCGTCTTTTGTCTAAAGCCTTAAGCTATATAGACTAATTCCTACCCTAATAATTATGTACGTCACTTCCTGTTATCCAATGACTGAACAGAACCTCCCACAAAACAAGATTTCAGAAACCAAATCCAACCCCTTTTTAGATGAGAGTCACGGAAGCAATTATTTTCCCAAGGGTTTAAATTATATTTTACCTTCTACGAATTTCTTAATTATTGCAATGTGGAACCTACCTATGGCGACAGTAGTCTGCCATTAACAAAGACCGGCTAACCTACTTGAGCCGAAATGGATTTTAAATACAATGGATGTCTCCAGACTACTTAAAATTACTTGTAATATTTGAATAAATCAAATTGGAAATAGTTTTCGTTATTTATAATGTTTCGTTTTGTATAACCCGCTGTCAATCAACGAAAGCATTAAGAAGGTAAAGCTTTTCAAACTGAAATTGCTTTCCTTTATTTACGCTAAAAGGTACTATTACATTTTGATTTTATCAGATTCGTGAGTCTGTAACCGACCTAAACTTTAAGAGGTTTATTGTATTTGACTTACTAGGGTAGACCTTTAAATGCTGAAAGCCGCTGGAAGCTATTTGTAAAGCTGGTCTTTTATTATAAGGGATCCTAAATAAAATGAGGTAATTTATTGTGGAATTTTTGTCTATAAGTTATGCAAGTTACTGAATTTTAATTAATTGATCTGTTTATCCGTTAACATTACAAAATAATGTTACAAATGAAGTGGTTCTATTATGTGAACGTTGCTCTTAGACGTTGGATTCCTAACATTTGACTCAATGCGACGCTTGCAACAGGTGGCTTCACTTCAATTGCACTAATATGTCGGCCAGTATTGAAAACATGACCACGTATGTTGCAAGATCTCTAGGAAAACAGTCTGCAACGTGGAAAGCAGGAAGCTTGTGATACGCCTCTAGTTGCGTTAGCGTCGATGCTCCATGTAGTACACAAGTTACCTTAGAAAACACGCCTGCTATTCAATTATCTATTCAGCATCGATTTATGCGTCGTGAAGAAGAAAGGCAAATTAATTTGCAACACCTGCAAAAGAAATGCACATTAGTACAAACGCATTCCAATACGCTCAATAAAGATACGCACGCTCCAATCGTCACGGCCGCTATTGAAAGAAATCCCTGCACCAAACCGCCGATAGTCGTCGGCATTGATGCCCCTTCACGCTAAGCTATATCGCATGCACACGACACTGTACAATAAACAACGTGCGTACAGTCCACCAGCAAGATTTGCCATTCCAAACTTTACCTAAGCACGAACTGGTATGCAAACATGCACACCTATTGAGCTTACCAATTCGTTCATACAGAATCGCCGCGCCGCGAATTATAGTTGGCTCACACAACAGACATCTGACAATGCTTATTAATTTTCGCGAAGGGAAGGTTACCTAACCAGCTGCGACTAAGACACGACTAAGGTGGACCAAAGCCTTGACAGAAAACGACACTAATTTAGCGAATATACATTTGCGAATGCAATGACAAAATTGCACTTCATGGATTAATGAGTGTCAGCAAAAGCAGAGGAAATGAAAACTCTCGATAAAAAAGTGTCAAGCGTACTTGCCACCATTTCACTGCTAGATTACTTTAGTGAATCCTACCAAGTAATTTTGACATGACGAATCGGATATTAGAAGGTTTCGAACATAAACTAAGCAAAAACAAATGCTAAAAGCACTTGCCAATTTACAAATTACTGGTATGGAGAAGAAGAAATATATTAGCAAACCTACAGAGTATGATCTTAAAAAACAATACAAGTGTCTGTGGTACTTACCTATTTTTTTGGTGCACAATCCAACCAAACCTAATAAAATGAGAATAGTCTGGAATACCGCCGCTGAATATCAAAGCGTTTCGCGTAATCGGATCTATTACGGCGACTGCTTCACCTGTTGTTTAACTTTAAAATCGGCAAGATAAGTATTTGAGGCTATATCTCAGAAGTGTTCTAGCGAGGATGCGCATTTCTCAGACATTCCTTTGGGGCAGCTGTCATAGTGACCGACCTCCGGATGTATATGTTTTGCGCATCAAGATTTTGGTGCCTGTTACTCTCCGTCGGTTGCTCAATATCCAAAAAATAAGTGTTCAAAATTTTTCCAAACTGCCCTCCAGTGGTACAAAATCCATCATAGGGAGGCACTACGTAGATGACTTAACAAAATCCATCATAGGGAGGCACTACGTGGATGACTTAGCGGTCAGTGCGTCTGCCTTCCGATCAGTGGCTAAAGCAAGAAATTGCTCAGTGTAACTACCGGAGTTCAATATATTCTGAAGGAAAACGTAAATTACACTACATTGTCGTTTAGATAGAACTTTCCCCAATACTGAACCCTGCCAGCTTTTTACAATGTGAGAATTTGGTAAGAACCATGGCGTATGTAAAAAGTTTTATTGATAATTTTGAGAATAAATTAGAGAAGTTCCAGGTGCATGAAGTCGACAACAATGTTTCTGTGTATGATTAGTTAAGAAGCGAATATTTAAATTGGTGTAATTCGTTTCTTTTTGCCTAGATCAAATCGAAGTTTACAGTGGAAAAGCTAAAGAATTTACATATTGATCATATCATTAAATCACGCACATCCAAATAAACGGGTCTGTAAATAGTAGGTTTTATATTAGTTCTAGTGGCTACCGCAAGACAGCACCACTGGTAATATAAACAACAGATGTAAAACCCATTGTTGTGTGTACAGGTTACATCAGGTCTGCAGTATTGTCTAGATTACGATAAGGTAAACATGTCGTTTTCCCAAAGCAGCGAGTGTTCCTTCTTGAACAGTATTTTACCAGTCATCTATATGAATTTGTTATTGATCAATCTCGTGTGACATATCCGGATGTAAGTGTGCCAAACAAGTCGACCTTACCCAGATTAATCCGACGTTTCCGTAAAACCGGATCAGTTGCAGACAAAAAGAGATCAGGGAGATCAGTCATTTTAACTGACGCTAATCTGGCTAAGGTTAAAAGTGTTATGCAGCAGTCGCCTCCAAAAAGCTTAAGAAGACTATCAATGCAATCACAAACTTTATTGGGTAGTGCTCAGAAAGCTATGAAACAGTTAAAATTTCGGGCATTTCGTGTTCGTAGTGTTCAGGAATTGAAAGATCCAGACAAAGGAAAGCGCCTTGTTTACTATAGATGGTTTCGGTCCACCGTCGACAACCATGGAATCGGAGAGCTAGACCGTGTTTTCTTCAGTGATGAGGCTTGGTTCTACCTTAGTGGATATGTGAATAGCCAAAACACAAGAATTTGGTCAATTGAAAATTCTCATATTTTTCATGAAAATCCATTGCGCTGTCTGAAAATTAGAGTGTGGTGTGCCGTATCACGTCGTCGAATAGTGGGGCCAAGTTTATTTCGTTGCTTGAAACCGATGAACGTGATTTTTGGTTCCAGCAGGACAGTACCACATGACACACGTCCAATAAAACAATGAGTTTCTTACATGAGTTTTTAGCGAGCGTATAATCTCTAAAGGGTTATGGCCCCCATGGTCTCCCGATTTAACGCCTCCGGATTTTTTCTTGTGGGGTTATCTTAAAGGAAGGGTTTATAAAAATATGCCTCATACACTGAATGAACTGAAAATGAACATTATAAAGAAGATTAACAATATTAGTGTAGGCTTACTCCACAAAGTGTCAACAAACGTGGTAAAACGAATTCTGCGTGTATTAATAAACGATGTACTAGGCCGCCCCCTATAATAATAGGTAGAAGTATCCGTAACGTTTAAGTTGGTCCGATAGGTAAGGGTCAGTCGGGGTTAAGCGTGCGAGAGAGTGCGGCACGTTATCGAAACGCGCATCGGTTGTTCTAGAACCCAGTTAAGTTGTGAACTTTGCGTTGCAAATAAATTATACATTTTATCCGTAAGAGTGTGGCGGTGATAGTTGATGCTAATAAGGATCAGTTGGATTGTACTTTACAGATAAGTTGTAGTTGTAATATTGTTTCTTTGTTTGTTTTTTTTAATGGCAACGCCGCTGGCCACATGGTAGTTACGGTGCGTGCTGCATTTGTTTTATTTAGCTGTGTTTGTTTCTTTATTTTGTGACATTGGTTACAATTCATTAAACTACATAAATCCATCTACTAGTTATTATTACATATCCACAGGTTGTAACAGGTAAAAACTTAAAGGATCACGAAAATACCACATGAGAGGGTTGCCGCTAGCCTGGGACAATTCAGAGAAATTCATTGGATTTATTGTGTTAGTTTGGAACAAAAATAAATAGAGTAATTTAGAGCTTAAGGGTTAATGATCGCACCTCAAGGTGAAATATGTTTTTGATTGTTGTTGAAATGTAATGTCACATAAGTATAATACGCGTAGTAAAGATCAAAGTAATTTAGAAAAAGCTGATAAAACGGGTGAGCCTGATATCGCAAATGCTTTGAAACAACTAGTTGCAGCTGTTAATAGTATGAATTGTAACAATGCCATCCTAAAGGAATCAATTGAACAAATGAACGTGAATATTGCTGCAAATATTAGCAAATTAAGTTTTGATGTAAATCGTGTTTCTGAATCGGTTAAAGAACAGGTAGAAGCTAGCGATGTTGAATGTGTTAGGGATGAAGGTATTGTGCATGTACACCAACCAGAGACCAGGGGCGTCACGTCCGAGGCTTTTGGGTATCATAATTATATGAGTTTATATAAGGATATGGGGGGTACGAATTTGTGCTTTGTGCCGGAGGGATCTGTGCATCCGGTAACTTTCATTAAAAAACAGGAAACAATATTTTTGGAAGCTGGAGTTCCTGAAAGTAGAAAAGTTCCTTTGACCGTTAGTAATTTACGTAATTCAGCTCAGGATTGGGGTGTATTAAAGGAAGAAAAGTAAGGGATTTCAAGAATTTAAAGAGCTATTTTAAGTCGGTATTGGGGGGTTGACGAAGAGAGGAAACTTTTTCAAAAAATTAAATTTGGGTGTTACGAAAGGGGGTCAAGGGCTGATTATTTTTTAAAGTTGGTGAAAGAAGCAAATTTCTTAACTACTCCTCTTGAGGAAGGTGCGCTTATTTCTTTATTAAAAAATCATTTTCCGAGTGAAATTCAGCGAGGTATTGTAAATTGCATGCCCAGAACTTTTGATGAAGTAGAAGCTTACTTAAGGGAAATTGATGATACTTATAATCGGAACCCCAATAATAATAATAACGGTTCCTACACGAATTGGCGTGGTAAGGTACGAATAATGAACAAAACGGGAGCGTTCGTTACAATTTTAGATCAAATACGTCAAATTCTGGAGGCGGTAATAGTGCCCGCTCTGAAAATAGGGAAAATAATACTAATAGTAATTACAATAATGATGATAGGGATGAAGGGCGTCGCGAATCTCAAACTGTTAGTAGTCCAGGGGGAAATCGACCATCGGCTGTGGCCGCGTTATTTAATAAAAACGGGGATGACCTTTTACTAGAAGACAAAAAGAGTATAAAATCAGTTGCGTTGGCACCGACCATTGAAGCGACGGTTGAGACAGTTCTGGTAAAAATATTAGTAGATTCGGGTAGTCAAGTACCTGCATTTCAAAAGACTTTTTATTGAAGATAACGCAAATTAATAGCGATATTTTACGTTTGCCGTTTACATCAACTATTTTGGTGAGTGCGACTGGCAAGATTTCTATTGTTAAGGATCAATTTTATTTGAATTTTAAATTTAATGATTTCGAATTGGCTTACCCTTGTCTGGTAGTTCCAAATTTAATTCGTAATGTCATCTTCGGATGCGATTTTTTTGCTGATCATCAAATTAAAGTCGATTTTGCAAAAAATTGTTTATCGGGTATTTTTGAAGGAAGAGCGATAAGCGTAGGGTTTAGTATGGAACCAAAACATGATGGTCGGTTGACTGTTTGCCAAGGGTCGGAAGAGAAAGATGTGGAAATTCAATTAAAAAAGGAGAAACTTGAAAAATTTGAGAGGGTGCCGACAGAAATTTGTGCATTAAAGAAGTCGGAACTATGTAAAGGGGTCTAGTTAGGTATAAAAAATATTGTTGAGGAGCAAGGAAAAGACGAATTCTGTTGTAAAATAATGTCTAGATTATTGAAGGAGGAAGTTCCGAAAAGGTGCGCTGATTGGTTTGTGGTGTATCAGGGAGTGTTATTTAGGCGGGGCTACGAAGGTTCGCCAGAGTTTAAAGTATGTGTGCCTGCTTCCCAAATAAGTATACTGATTTGGCAAGAACATGTAGATAATGGGCATTTTGGGGCGGAAAAGTGTTTCCAGATGCTGCGTCGTGATTATTATTTTCAGAGGATGAAACATTTCATTCGAAAAATGATTTCAAGCTGCGATTTGTGCCAGAAGGCGAAGAGTTCGATTAGAATTTATGGCAAATATCATAGTGTTTTATCTAAAGCGCCCAACGAAATCGTATGTGTTGATCTTATTGGTCCGCTCCCAGTATCAAGGGCGGGGGCGACTTTCTTATTAGTTATTATTAACGCTTTCAGTAAGTTGGTTACTTTGCACCCTCTTAAACGTGCTAATACAGCTGCGATTCTTCGTTGTTTGGTCAAGAAATATTTTATCGAGATTGGTAAACCAGGGATCATTCTTTCCGATAATGGTAGCCAGTTTACGAGCAAAGATTGGAAAGAGTCGTTGAACCTATTAGGTGTAAAGGTAACTCACACGTCAGTGTACTTTCCGCAGGAAAACCAGACGGAACGGGTTAATAAAGAAATTGTGCGTATTTTGAGATCATTGTGTTACTCGGCTCATGGGGGGTGGGCTTTGATGCTAGATAGAGTAAGGAAATGGATTAATAGGGTAGTCCATGACTCGACTGGGTATAGCCCTCGTGAACTACATTTTGGTGATCATATTGATAACCCTAATATTAAAAACCTTATTTTTCATACAAGTGACATACCGGATGTTGGTAGGGATAAAATTATAACCCTAGCTTATAATAAATTAAAATCTAAGGCTGAAAAACGTAAATTAAGCCATCAAAGGATCCATAAAAATTGTATTGATTTTAAGATTGGTGATAAAGTACTGGTTCGTACTCATCCCGTCTTCTGCGGAAGACAAGGAGATTAAGAAATTCTTTTTGCTTTATTCCGGGCCTGCTACGATTGTGGCTAAGCGCGGGCCAAATTATTATGAAGTACGGGACGACACTCGGGGTCTCTTGTTGGGTATACAGAATGTTAGGAATTTAAAACCGCATGTTGTACCGTATCAAAATTTAACACTGTAGTTATTAAGTATAAGTTCAATTTAATTACAAAAATATGTTTAGCAATTAAGTTTAACTTATAGGGGGGTGATGTACTTGGCCGCCCTCTATAATAAGAGGTAGAAGTATCCGTAACGTTTAAGATGGTCCGATAGGTAAGGGTCAGTCGAGGTTAAGCGTGCGAGAGAGTGCGGCACGTTATCGAAACGCGCGTCGGTTGTTCTAGAACCCAGTTAAGTTGTGAACTTTGCGTTGCTAATAAATTATACATTTTATCCGTAAGAGTGTGGCGGTGATAGTTGATGCTAATAAGGATCAGTTGGATTGTACTTTACAGATAAGTTATAGTTGTAGTATTGTTTCTTTGTTTGTTTTTTTTTAATGGCAACGCCGCTGGCCACATGGTAGTTACGGTGCGTGCTGCATTTGTTTTATTTAGCTGTGTTTGTTTTTTTATTTTGTGACATTGGTTACAATTCATTAAACTACATAAATCCATCTACGAGTTATTATTACATATCCACAGGTTGTAACAGGTAAAAACTTAAAGGATCACGAAAATACCACATGAGAGGGTTGCCGCTAGCCTGGGCCAACATCTGCAAGGACAACCACTCGTTTCCGCACCTTCTGGAATTTCTGAGCTTTCGGTGGGAGCTGGTTCAACAAGGCAGCCATTTTAAACATATGTTATAAGACATAAAATGTTGGAAATAAGTATATATGTTTATAAAAGTTATAACAATAATAAATAAATAATAATAAATAGAATACATTACAACCTTTTTGATGTGCGCGACTTAATGAACGCACCGTAGTTACTTGGGATAGGGCAAACACCTTGTGAAAGCTTTCACAATTCGTAGACGAGTAGGCGTTTTACAGGTTTATAGACGTTTATAGAAAGCTCCAGTACCTGAAACGGCCAAAATATTCTACCGAAACACCACGCGGTCGCCTCTATTATAAACGACTATAAACGCCTATAAACCATTATTATAAACGACTCACCGCAGGTATCGCCATGTACACCACTATACAGTGCTACGTACCTAGACGTAGCCCGAAAAAAAGTAAATACCAGGCTAACTATCAAACGCGGAGAATGGAGGATTCGCCTACATACCAAGAAGAAACCAAAAACAAAACAAAACACATCGTCCACGATTATCTATTAACACAAGAAAATAAATAAAGGATTCTGTACAAATAAGCAAAAAGAAAATAAATTAAGTGTTATTATTTCACAGCAAACAATTATATTGTATGGACAATTTTGAAATCTAAATACGAAGTGCGCATGTCGTATTTACACAAAAAATAAAATTAATCAGTAGCAAATAAAAACCAGGAGAGCTTCCGTCAAGTGTTTATAAAATTTCACCTAATACTTTTTATAAAGTAACCAATTAGTAGGAAAGAATTAACGTGTGAGAGCTTTTGTCAAACGTTTTTAAAATTTCATCTAATAATTGTTTGAAAATAACTAATTAGTAAAGCGAATAAACGTGTGTGTTCTTTTGACACACATCTTTAGAAATAGTAAATCGCACCTGTAGAGCGATAGTATCGATTAGCGGCCACAAACAATAGTTTTCCGATATCACGTTTCTACACCAAACGTTGATACGGAATATGCCATTGACACACTAAAAGAAAACGAGTTGTTTATCTGTAGGTGTCCAGATATTTAGCTCGCAACCCGTCGGGGGTGAGTCAACACAGGAACGCCATGGCCGTCAGCATACATTTACCCTGCTCACATAATTGCAGTAGCGGTCTACGGACAAAAGTAGTTGGTCTACAGACAAAAGCAGTTGTTCTAAAAAAGAGGAAACCCATTTGGCCTCCAGCTAAAAAACGCTAAAAAGGGAATTTGATTAGCATGGGTACGCGCGGGGACAATACACACAAGACACCCCCTAGTTGTTGAACAGAAAGACGTGCATCGCTTTGAAAATACGGTGACGAAAAAATGTAGAAAATATCTCGACGTACAAGCTGTAGAATCACATTCAACAATCGTTCAACTAACACGAAATACACTATGTAGACGAATGTTCGGATGAAAAACACATAAGAAGCAATTATACGCTATCGGAAGGTTTAACAAATTGAAGGTTACTTAAAACAGTGCATAGACTATTTAATTATAGCATAAACTTGTCGTTTCGAAATAAATAAGTTTAAAATAAAAATTTGTAGAAAGCGTATTTATTATTAATTATGTTGAAGGATTTAACGAATTTATGGTAAAACGGGTTTGTGAAGTAATAAGTAAACTATACAGGGGGTTGTTGAAGAATTTAAGGATTAAAACGGAATTTATTCGACCGAGTAATGAACGAACAAGGGAGAAAAATAGGGCAATTAAATTGTACGGAAGATAAACGTAAAAAAAGTTCTAAATGAAATGTTGGAAAAGCTTTTCATTTCCAATTTTGCGGTGAATGTTGAGAACAATTTCCCACAATATCAGCTTTGCAAGAGTTGTAAGGACAGTCCAAATCCTCCACAAATGGATTAGTGATCTGAAGCTCGCCTGTCATCTTATACTAGGTTATTTTCCTGTGTGGGCGTTGACTACTTTAGACCATTTTTTATTACTGTCATGAAACGCAAAGAGAAAAGATACGACCAGTATTCCTTTGAATGACTTGCCGAGCCGTGCATATTGAAGTAGCACATTCTCTCACTTTTGTAATAGCAATTAGAAATTTCATGGATAGGAGAGGCACACAAACTCACATATTTACGGACAACGGCACTAAGTTAGTGGTGCCCGAAAAAAGAACTGCCAAAGCGCATACCAACAAATACAACTTCATCTTATTTTGTAACTAACAGTAAATGAACTATAAATGCAAACGGAACAATTACCATTTGAAACTTTCTATGGATTACCAGTTTTCGTCAAGAAGTTGGAAGATAGAACTCCAACTATATTATATCATTTCTGTTTTCTGAGCATATAATATAATGTCTAGTATTCCAAAAAAATTTGTACGCGCTACAGGAAGAAAAGCCTTATAAACCCACGAATATTGTTGAAATGAATACCTTCCTAGGAATTAATTTGCTGATGGAAATAAAGCAACTAACCAGCTATCGTGCCTATTGGTCAAGTTCCAAGTACCTGCATGATCAATTCATAAGTACGTTGATACCAGTGAAAATAATTTCTTGGTTATTAGGACATCTTCATCTAAATAATAACTTTCAAATACCATCTCGCAGTGATTCGTTATTTGATAAGGCTTATCAAATTAAACCCCTGATAACTCAGTTGCAGCAAAGATATGCACAGTGCTAATTTCCATTCGAAAATGTGTGAATTAATGAATCTATCATGAGGTTCAAAACAAACTACAAAATTCGGACGATGGTTGTGAAAGTGGATATTTCTTGGCGTTTGAAATATATACAGGAAAAGTGGTGGAAAAATTTGAGTGCACGTGTATTTAAGCAGTTGTGTAATAGCTTAGAAAACAAAGAACATCATGCTTGCTTTGATAATTATTTCAACAGTGGGGAACTTATGTAAGATTTAAGAAAATTAAATATTTAGTTGCGGAATAGTCAACAGTACAAGAGAAAATCCGCCAACATTTTCCACAGATAAAGAAATGGAAAATGGACTTTTGATTACTTTGTCAGTAAAAGCGGTCTACTTGCTATTAAATAGAAGAAAAAAGCATTTGTTTGCTCTCAAATTATCGCAATCCTCAAGATTAGTTTGGTTAATAGCCCTAGCGGTCACGGATATTTTATGTCAAAATCTTCTTTATGAAGAAAGCAACCTACGTTATATAGTGATACTATAGACCAAAAGAAATGACTTCACCCGAAGCGCCGTCTATTTTATCCCTTAGGATTTAAGGTGGCAGCCATTCTCTAGAAAGACGGATAAATCGTTTCTCTTGATAAATGATCAACACTTTAAAAAAGTCAAGACTGCAAAAAGTTCTATGAACTAACAATTTCTGAGGAATTGCAGTTTGTTTTCGTTGAATCAGAAATATTTTTTTGCATCCTAAATAATTTGTTACCATATTGTATACAAGATAACGTTTATAAAAATCAGTCAAGTAGTTTCCGAAATAATATCATTACAACTAAGGCCGCGATTTTCAAAATACGGCACCGATCGCAATCATTGTATAAAGAAAGACTCGCGAATGGTGATTGCACTCGCACTGCACGATACCTTTCGATGTTAAGTTAAGCCCGTAAAAAATGTATTCACAAATCGAAGCATCTATCGACTGAATTTCATTAAAAGAGTACGTTCCGAAGACTACAATGATGAAGCGCATGGATTTTGAACAGCACAGGAGCTTCCATACAATGGGGAACCTCATATTCACCTTTTTAATAAAAAAGTTAGTTCTCATTTTGTTTGTGATATTTGAAAATGAATAAAAAGTACCAATACCACATGAGAAAGCAGAACAATTGAAATCCGGTGGTAGGTAATTCCAAGCTTCCTAATTGGTCCGATTCTTATAGAAATATAAAAATAATTCAGAGCTATTTCAATTTCTGCGACATGTACTTCTGATTGATTTTTCTTACTCTAATATGGTGATAAATGTTAATAACCAAGTATCTGCTACTGATTATTCTTGTACCGATATTGCTGGAAAGACAGTACAAATGCATATGAAAAAACTGACGGTCGACTTGTGTGGCACGTTAAGGATATGGCTGAGCATGGGGCTACTGAAATTCTGGTTAGAACTTCTGGCACAAATGTTTTAGTCTTGTTTATATCATACTACCAATTTCCGAAAAAAAGTGGCTTTAAATAAATGTGGCTACTCACGGGTACAGCTAATCAACGTTGTTATGTAATTGCTTAGGGTCCTGATAGTTCAACTGCTCTTCTGGTTTTCACGCTTTCACAGGTTGCGTCACTACAACTTTTTTTCACTTAAAGGGAAAAAATCTCATTACGAGACATGGTTGGCGCACCCTGAAGAAGCTTCAACTTTAGAGTCAATTTCAGAACCTCTGGCGAAACAGTAGCTCTGTTAGAAAAGTTCACCTGCTACCTGTACGACCCATAAACAATGTATTCGTCGGTAAACGTGGTAGTATGCAGGGAGCTATTTGCAGCAAAAATAAAATTTTTATTACTATCCCACCTACTTCGGTCACCTTGCAAAAACACCCGCTCCCTTCTACCTACTACGTGGGTCACTTATGGGTAAATGTCCTAATTTGTGATTACATTTGTTTGCCATCTCCATCCTCTTGAGACTGGAAAACATCCTATGGTGATTGGATACCATAATGGTTAAAGCTAGGGAAATATGAGAAGAAATATCATGCTTAGACCATTGTAGATGCAAATCTGGATGTGGAGCGATGCGTTGTACGTGCCGAAGTGTGGCCTTACCTACACGCTAAAATGTATCTACTGCAAGGGAAACTGCATAAACGATAGGTATGGTCTATTTTGGATTTATGATATTCGCCTGTCTGATCTACTACTAAATACTCAATTGTGATTAGACATATGATTCTACTATGTTTTTGAAGTTTAACCACGTTCAATGCAAACTCAGAAAACGAGGCATTTTGATCTTTTTTTTTACATGTACGGACGGTTATTGTACTTCTCTCTAGAGAAAAAATGTGTTGATAGGGTTATACGAATACAATTAATGTAACGAGTTTTGTTCATGCATGGCGTGATAGAAGTGTGCTGTTTCTTTTTTTATGCTTATATTTTTAATAAATGTAAGTCTTGTTAAAAGTTAAGACTATATTTGATTATAGATTATCGACGATTTAAGTAGAATTGTAGTAACGTAAAGATTTCTACTGTTTAGTAGAGCGAGGCAATTACTACTAACAAGTTGTATAAGTGGAATTGCAGTCTTGTGTAACATAGGCTTATATCTCCCGGTATGTTTGTTGTGGTTTGTTTTGTATTTTTCTTAATCTTCTTTGGGAATAAAAGCACTCACAGTTGTTAAAATCCTCTTTATTTACGTTTCGATCCATGACCTAGGATCGTTGTCAAAATAATAAAAATTTCAAGTTTGACATTTATGACAAATTGAAGGTGACTTAGATTTATTAATGTTTGATTTGAATACATTAGGTAAAAATTTTAAACTTTGGAAGAATGAGTGCCTTCAATTTGTGTTGCGCCATGGGAGCGACTTTGAGGTAGCCAATACGCTTAACATAAAATCAACTGATTAATTTAAATATTGTGAAATTTCATATAAATTCAATAACTTGAGGATTTGAAAACATTTTTTAAATTGTTTCTATTAATACGATTGAAGGGATGGTTATTAAAGAAGTGTACGATCAGGTTATTGTAAGGCTTAAGCAGTCGTTATTTTATATTTATCTTGAGAAAGAAAACTACCCTATTTCCAATATATTTAGTCATATGTGAAGGGGTTAAGTAGCCTTGCGACTACCAATATCCCCCAACACTCGAACATTTTAATGTGGTTTTAACAGTTCTATTTAAGATAATAAGTAGTTATCCAATTTAAGAAATATATATTTAATTCAATGAAAACAAACTGTCAATATATAAGTTCTTTAGAAATTGTAATTTCTTTACAATTTTTTTTGCGATCTTGACTTTTCTAAAGTTTTAATCATTTAAAAGTTGTAAATACAAATTGATTGACACCTATTAATCGACAAAATCGTTGCAGCCGATTAGACATTATGACTTTTTTTGAAAAAACCTTTAATTTGGAAAAGTCCGACATCTTGTTCTAAGAGATGAAAATTGCGGCGTTTCGGGTGAAATCGTTTCTTTTGGTCTATAGTATCACTGTGCATAACGGCATGATTTTTTCATAAACTGCATTTTTATTTACTAACCACTAGGGCAATAAACGTTAAAAAAATAATGAGAGTCTTGAAGGTGTGCCTTGTTCACAAATGCTAATTGACTACAACAAGTAGATAAGTTTAACCAAATGAAGTAGTCATAAAGGGTGGCATCAGATTTTCTATTATTTACTCTATTCCTGTATTGTGAAGGCATTTTGCAGTTATAAGCAGCTTGAGTTACCAAAATGGTCATACATGATTTCAGAATTTCTGGAGTTGAAACTCCCATCCAGGTTCCGAAAAAAACGAAATTCACTACTAATCATTCTAGTGACAATAAATAAACATACGCTTTATGTACCGTAAGAAATGAGAACTCGTAATACCGGCGGCCATCGACTTGTTCACGGGATAAGAAGACGATGTGCTCTTTGCATCACAAAGTATAAACAAATTTGCACAAATTGGCAGTGTGTGACATGCCATGCGTCACTATGTTAGTCAAAATCAAAAACTGTTTTGAAATGTATCATAAATATTTTTGGGCTAATATGTTCACTGTACGGTGGTCTATTAGTTGAACCACTGTTATACTTTCTTTATAGATTAATTTTTTTTAATTTAGCAGTGTGATTGATATCTTCAAGTCTTATCATAATATATCTGCAACTATTTTTCAAAAACTTTAATTTTTTAGTGTTTGCCCACATACGATAAAATTCTCTTAAAATTCCTGCCCCTGAGAGAGTTCAAGTTTTACTCATTTTCGTTTACTCCAAATTTAGATTTTTCGAAAGTTGAAAATATTTTTCTACAAAACTCAATAATAGTTTCTGTACTATAATTCTTCGCATAATGGATTTCAGGTCATTTAGTATGCGAATCCACTAATAGAAAATAGTGCCCGCTATTAAAAAGTACAAAGATATCGAAGACATACTAAGATACGTAAAAGGACATGAAAATTTAATAATTACGGAGGTTTCAATGCAGTCGTAGGTGAGGGTAAGAAAGGAGCGACAGAAGGCTTATTTAGTTTAGGCACGAGAAATGACAGGTGAAATAGGCTGCTAGAATATTGCGACAAGAACAACTTAACCATCACAAATACATTATTTCAACATCATGCTAAAAGACGATTCACGTGGAAAATGCCAGGAGATATAGGAAGATATCAAATAGATTACATTATTGTTAGACAACGGTTTAGAAATGAAGTAAAAGCCTGTAGAAGCTACCTGGAAGAAGATATAGACACTGACCACAACATCGTAATTATGAAAGCTGCACTAAAATTAAAAAATCTGAAAAAGAGGAACGAAAAAAGGCACTTTGACTTTGAGAAGCTAAAAGATAAAGATATTCACGAAAGATTTGAAAAGAATTCAAATGAATTGCTAAAAGATACCGGGAAAATTTCTGATACTAAGGAAGTAGACACAGAATGTAATAACATTGAATCCAGCTTAGACATGGCGGCTAGAAATATTCTGGTGTATACACAAAAAGAAAATGAAAAACCATAGATATCAAAGGATATCCTGAATTTAATAGAAGAAAGACGAAAATACAAAAATAGATCAGATGAACAGGAAAACAGAGATACAAAGTCATAAAATGGGAAATTATTTGCAAATGCAGAATAGCTAAAGAACAATGGATTGATGAAAAGTGCAAAGAGATATAAACTAAGATGCAAATAGCAAAGACAGGCGAAGCATACAAATTAATTAGAATGAATTTTAGGGATATAAAACCACATAGCAAAAATATAAGGGACGAGGGAGGAAACGTCATTATAGAAAATGTAGAGAAAGTAGCTAGATGACAGGAATATATAAGGAATCTATATTCAGGAGAGGAACTATCAGCATTAAAACAGGAATCAGACATTGAAAATGATAACCTGGGATAACCTATACTTACAGATGAGTTTGAATTAGCATTAAAGAGCCTGAAAAATGGTAAGGCACCGGGTACAGATAAGGTGCTAACAGAAACTCTAAAAGCCGCTGGACAAGCAGTAACAGAACCTCTTCTCCGACTTGTAAGCTATATGTATGAGACAGGCGAGATACCCAATAATTTCAAAAGTACCATCATAGTAACTATACCAAAAAAAAGCGGCGCGGATAGATGTGAAAATTTTCGAACAATAAGTTTGACCAAACACGTGTCAAAAATATTAACTAAAATTGTACAATGGAATGGAAAAACGAGCTGAAGAAGTACTGGGAGAAGATCGATTTGGGTTTAGGCGAAAAAGGGGAACACGGGAAGCTATTTTAGCTCTGAGGGTGATAATGGAGAAACCAATAGAGAAGGGGGAAAGTGTATATATACGATTTGTAGATTTGGAAAAAGCATTCGACAATGTGAAATGGAAAAAAATGTTCGACATACTCAAAAAGATTGGAATGAGTTTTAGGGATAGACTAATAGTACATAGCTTATACAAAGAGCAAACATACCGCTGTTTGCTCTTTGTATAATTAGAGCAAGAAAGTAGAGAAGTAAATATTAGGAAAGGGGTAAGACAGGGATGTGCCTTATCCCCATTAATTTTTAATCTATACATAGAAAAAGAAATGAATACTGTCAATTGTAGGAAGATATTTGGAATTAATATGCAGGGACAAAAGATTGACGTGCTTAGATTTGCAGATGATATAGCGGTACTAGCATCTAGCAAAGAAAAGTTAGAAGCTACTCTTAATGAAATGGAAACGGTTCTAACGGAGAGATATGGTAAGAAAATTATCAAAAATAAAACTAAAGTTCTAGTATGCAAAAGAGGGGAGAATAAATCAAAAACAAGAATACAAGTAGGTAACGAGAACTTACAAGAGATTAAGGATTTCTGCTAACTAGGAGGTCAAATAACGCAAGATAGGAAAAGCACAAAAGATATAAAACAAAGATTAGCACATGGTCGTGCTGCATTTAACAAGAAAAAGCAACTACTGTGTTCAAAGACCACAAACATAGAAACAAGGAAAGGATTGCTTAAACATATGTGTGGAGCACAGCACTGTATGGTTGTGAAGCCTGGACAGTAAAAGAAACAGACAAGAAAAATGTAGAAGCCTTTGAAATGTGGTGCTACAGACGTATAATGAATATATAGTAGACAGACAAAGTTAAGAACAAAGAGGTACTAGAAGGGGTAGGGGAAGAAAGAAATATGTGGAAAACAGTAAAAAATAGTAGAGATAGGATGATAGGCCACATACTAAGACATGAGGGAATAGTGCGGAGTATATTAGAAGCAAATATAGGAAAAAAGAGAAGTAGAGGTAGATCTAGGCTAGACTACTGCACACAGATAGTGAAAGATGTAGGTTGCAAGAATTTCAGGGAAATGTGTAGGCAAACTCTGAATAAAAATCAGTAAAGGTACGTTTCCTGCCACTCGCAAGATGGAAAAACTAATGACAATAATAATTACTGTACTTAAACATGGTGATTACTATAAACAACTACAGATATTGCTTTTGCAACACTCTCAACTAAGGTTAATTGTGCGAAAGGATTTACTGGAAACTATTAATACGACAAATGTCTAAGTGTTGGGGGATCCTTAGCAGCCACAGGCTGCTTAACCCCCTTCACATACAACTGAATCTCGGTGCAATAAGGTAAATAATTAGAAAACATTAGAAGGGAATCGAGTTGTATATAGGCTGTTGGAAGTATTGCAGGGTACTGTGTAGGCTAGCTTAGAATGTAAATAAACTGAGGTACAAGTCCAACCAGTTTCAAGACGTAAAACCCAATGACGAAAAAATAAGTGTTCTTAAATCTGATGAGTATTATAAACAACTACAGGTGTTGGTTGTGAAATATTTTCAACTAATGTTGATTGTGCGAAAGGATAAATTGGAACAACCATTAATTCGACAAAGGTTCAAGTGCTGCGGGAACTCGGCAGCCAAAACCTGCGTACCCCCCTTCACATACAACTAAATATCGGGGTAGTAGCGTATATAACTGCAGAACAATAGAAGGGGAGTGAACTGCATCAAACAAGGAAGAACAGCAACTATGTTCAAAGACAACGAACACACATACAAGAAGAAAACTGTTCAAAGCATAGTGTGGAGCACGGCACGGTACATCTATGAAATAGGGGCAGAAGAAAAAGCATACAGAAAAAGATAGAAGCTTTCTGGAATGTTGTGCTTTAGATGTATGAAGATGGTAGCATGGTCAGACAATGTTAATAACAAATAGGTTGATGAAATAGTAGAGGAATAAAGATATCTTTGGAAAACGAAACAAAATAGGAGAAATAAAAGGACTAATAGAAGGACAGGATACGTACTAAGACATTTTTGGAAAATTGTACGGGATATATTACAAGCAGAGATAGGAAAAGATAGGTAGAAGTAGACCGATATCAGACTTTCGCACACAAATAGTGATAAATGCAGACTGTGAAAATTTCAGGGAAATGTGTAGATTGGTTCAGACTCGGAAACAGTGAGGGTACGCGTCCAACCAGTTCTAGGACTGAAGACTTGATGATGATGATGATGATTAAACAGTCCTGCGTAGTCCACACGTTTCTCGAACATGAGTTTTTGCTCTTTATACATTGTTTTTTACTCTATTACATAGGTAGCAATTTTTTACAAGATTTTCGGTATCAGCATTGAGTTCCGACCACCAACAGTAACTACGGGCAAAGGCCTTCATTTTAACAATACCGAAATGGTCGAAGTGGTTCCGAAGGTACCTTCTTGCGTAATGTTTTAGGTATTAGGACTTATAGGCCACACAAGATGCATTCCGATTGTACGGTAAATTTCTTTTGAGTAATATTAAAACGATATTTGTTTATAATCGCATTTCCTGATTGTAAACTTGCTTACAGTTTTTTAAAAGGTTGGTGTAAAGCAACAGCTACAGCTATCTCTTCGACGGTTATAGATAACGTTTCAATTTGACAGATCTTTAAAACATCCGCTTCACGAACATATACAAATCCGTAGATGTTTGTGGTAAACTCGACATGGATCTGAGTTTAATGCAACGACGTGCTTCTTTATTTTACTTCGTATTGAAATTGCTTTGAGAAGGCAGTACAATGTTGCATTATGGATGCGTTTAAAATATGTAAGCTCATTGTAAGTGAAAATATTTATAGTAAGGAATAATGGTAGGTAAGTAGAAGGAGCTTTCTACCGTACAAATACTTGTAAAAGATTTTGACGTCGTATATGACACCATAAGCTTCTTTGTCAATTTGAGCGTATATTTGCTGTTTTATTTAAAGTTCGATTTGCGAATTGTAATGGTCTCCTTGTACCATCCGGATACCTATAGCTGAGAACTGCTTGTACCCCATGTGGTCAGTAACCAAAATGATTGATAATGAAGGGTCAAAATGAAATATCCCAAGCTACTTTGCATATAATTAGTTTTATTAAGCCATTAGTTAGCTACTAAATTTCTTTCATAGAAATTTAGTATGTTGCAATATATAAAATTCGAGTAAATTATATTTGTTTTTAACTAAGAAAGTCGCAATTGTGTTGTTATAAATGTGCATTGAACTTCTATAGAATTGTATCTACGTTAGGAAGTTATCTGTATTCTATGCTCTAGGATTAGTGTACACACTTCACTACTCGTGTATGTTAGCGTCGGTAGGTCACTGTGCTGCATCATTACATTGTTAAAAGTATACAATAGGGTTAATCAATAAACATTCATTATAATATACGTTATATTTACATTATTACGTACAATTACAACATGTGTTTTGATGAGACCTCTACAAACATTAATTTAAACCCGTAATAGTAAGAAGTTATTGCCGTTTAACGTCTCCAAATAATTTACTCAAAATCTAAAACCGGTATGGCGTAGATATAGCAGTGCTAAAGCAAGAATATGTATTGTAACAATGACGCAAAACAAGATAAAATCGAAAAAGGACCTCATATAATGAGTATTTCTAGATGACTACCGAAATGCGGTAACTATTTAGTTATCTTTATAAACCGTAGGATCAGACGGCTAGGGCTGCTTGAATATTAATCTACAAATGACAAAATAAATTGAATCCATTGTTTAGATAATACGCTTTGTGTTTATATAAATTAGGATATATCATTTCAAACGGATAAAGGCGCAGGCGAGTTTAGTAATAGATATAGTATAATCGTGTTGAGAAAAATTTTAGTGCAGTATACACTATTAGTAATTATAGACAGCAATAGACTTTTATAGATAGATCCAGTAGAAGCGTATCTATATTAAGACACTTGCTTTGTGAAGCATATTTTTAGATTATAAATAAATGTTATAAAGTAATCCATTATCTTCTAAAAGTAAATATAAGATAAGCTTTATTACATCGTCATAGACAATATCAAGCTTCATTGCGTAATACCTTAAGTTAGAAAATAAAATGCTTTAATAAAGGCTTTAAAAAGCAGCTTACCGACGAAACGACGCTATATTTGATTTAAATAGAGGTGTTTCAGTTTGAACAATATCTACTCATTTGGTTCACAAATCCCTCCGTTCGTATAATATGCCTTGCATGGCATTTGAATCTCATTTCTGTTTTGGTTTCGCATTTTTCCGCGAGCTCGTTCTACAACAACGTTAATATATAGCGGTAGGATGTATACCAATGCTAATGCTGCCGATAAATTCCGCAGTTCGGGTAGGTTCAAAAAGTAACCGGTGCAGTCACCAACGCACTAACTGTTTTAACGATTTTTCGTTTTCTACGTTTACATTATGTGATATATTTGTAGAATTCTCTTGGAAACAGCAGGGATATAGCTTTCTAATTTAAGTTAACAAAGGACTATATTTGAAATGCTAATAATATTTGATGAACATTGTTCCATGGAAAAATAGATTTAAATTATACCGAAGATATTACAGAAAATGCTTCAGATAAAGAATATATTGTCAACATATGATTCCTACAACTAAAAGAGCGCTCCGGAAATTAACCACTTTAGGGAAATTAGACAATCCTGGTTTAGGTTGCAGTGCACGAAACGTATGATGGTGTTACTCCTCATCATCCTTTCTTCTATACATTGAAGAGTCCTCGCGCCAACAAAAGCACTACCATAGCAATGAAATTTCTCAGTCTACCTTACACCTTTATTGCGAAACTCCTGTTTTACACCTAACGATAGTTATCTTTCTTTGGTCGAATTTATTTGGTCCAGCATTCCGTATATTTCCATACGAGCAGTAACCAACGCGTTGCTGTACAAATTCTATGAGTTTCCAAAAACACTCGATTGCATAGATCATATTATACTATTACGTGTTAAATTGACGTTAGTTCCCCGAATAAAATTTACCCTACCGAGAAAACGTGTCAGTAAAATTATGCACCAACTAGCTTTCAGTGGTAAGCGCTGGATTCTATAGAAGCAAATTCAAATCGTTTTAAGGGTATACAAACTTAAACACCTTCACTTCTGCCTACCAGGAAAGGTCTCTGATCTTTCTGCCTAATGCAATTTTTTGGTCGCCAGAACATCTGGATTTTGGTGTCACTAGATGATGGGTGGTCTAAGAGACGATTAAATAGCTTTTTCTTTCTGCCATACTGGCAAATAGAGCCTTGTGTACACTTTTTCCTTTCCTACTAATTTAAACTGAGCATAAACTAAGAAATCTAAGCATAAACTAAACATAAATTATAGTAAAACTGATAGACCCCTCATAACCTATAATACAACATGAATATAATTGTATTTAACAAACGCAACCAACCCAAATAAACTAAACTATATCCCTAATTCACCAAAAAAAAGAAATATTTTAAATTTATTCAATTATATTTACTCAGCCAATTTGATTTGTATGTATATATATATATATATATATATATATATATATATATATATAAATATAGTTATTATGTTTTTTGGGATACACTCGTTCGTAAAATAATAACTATCGTGTCAAATTGTAATTTATGCTCTGACGTTTCGGCATGACATTTATGCCTTATTCATAGACTGAAAATTGATGAAGATGGTGATTACAATATTTTAACAAGGTATAACTAAACTATTTACACAATTACTAATGACTAAAGTTGTAAATACATGTACTAATTAATGACATAACTATGAGTGATTGAAAATAAAAATTGCATGAAATCAATTTTCAAAGTTGACTATTTCTAATAATTTAAAATCGTAGCTCTGCTGTAGGGATGTTAAAAGGAGGTACAATATGTAGATGTTATTTCTGGTATTTTTGAAATAGTAACGAACAAGATGATTGGAAGACGACTATATTATGGATAATTTGAAGGAGATGCAAAGGATCTAATGTGTCTGTCTGCGGAAATGGTTATCGTTGAATTTGTAAAGCGTTGAATACACTACACTCAGGTTATTTGTGTCATGTTTATTGTTGATAGGATTTGATTGTTGTTTAATGTAAAAAGATTCTAAGAATAGCCTCTTATGGTAGTTGCTTTCAACGTCTAGAATTTTGGTATCTTCAAATTTTGCTATGTGACTTGTATGAACATTCCATGATTACCAAAATTGAAAAAAATGACTTAACAAAAAACAACTGTATACCAGGCAAATATTATGGTTTGCCAAAAATCCATAAAATTAACATACCTCTAAGACCGATAATCTCTTGTATTAACACTCCAACATACAATATAGCTTCTTTCTTGTCCAAAATTTTACAAAATTCTTTTCCCCTAGAAGGTTGGAACCTAAAAGACACGTTTTCCTTTGTTGATAAATATCAAAATTTTCAATTACCTCCTGACCACATTCTTGTATCTCTAGATGTCCGTTCTCTGTTTACCAACATCACCATAGAGTTAGTTATAAAAATTATCACCGAAAAATGGAATACTATTCTACCACATTGTAACTTTGATTTAAATTCTTTAATATCAACCATTAATTTAATATTTAATAACACTTACTTTACTTTTAATTCAAATTTCTATCTTTAAATATTTGGCACCCCTATGGGTTCACCCCTATCTCCCATTATTTCTCAAATTGTAATGGATTATATGTTAGAATCAGTCATATATTTATTACCGTTCGACATTCCCTTTATAGTCAAGTATGTTGATGACATCTTATGTTCCATCCCTGAGCATTTAATAGAATATACTCTATACATATTCAATAGTTTCAATTCGAAATTGGTTTTTACTTATGAAAAAGAAGTTAATTACAGTATCCCTTTCCTTGACACCATAGTCAATAGATCTCCTACGAACAATTTGTATTTCGACATATACAAAAAACTTACAGACTCCGGTAGGTACTTAAATTATCATTCCAACCATTCTTTCAATCATAAACTTAATATTATAACATGCTTAAAGGACCGGTTTATTATCGTCTTCATAATTTAGTGGTCGAACAGCGTACATTTACACATTTTAAGAAAAGCTCCAGGTAATAAACCGTTATTAAAAAGAAGTAAGCAAGGACAACCATACAACATAAACAAGGTAGGATGCATGTTGCTTAAATTTTTTGGTAGCTGTTCAAGGGCGTGCTAATATAAAGGGTGGCGTTGTTCCTGTATTAATCCAAAAGACGTACAAACATTTTTTATCACTGTTTTGGCATAGCATTTTCGTGCCTATGTGTTTTGTTTTTAAGTTAACTGATTTTTAAGTATAAGTTAAGATAATATCTGATATTTTATTTAATTTAGGGCTACGATAGGTTTATAAAAAGTTCTCAACCTTGGCTGCTGTCTTTAGACGCGCAATTTTTAAAATTTTTAAGTATTTGTCCCAGATTTCTTTAAGGACATTATACCTGCATTGAGACTCGCTTTCTTTTTATTAAATTTCTGCAAACTAGATATCGTAATTGCGAATTTAATTAATTAATAAAAATAATAGACAGATTAAGAAAATTTTTAATAACCTTGACGCATTGTTCAGCGCTTGTCCTGTGTCTTAGTGGCGTGTGTGCAATTAATTTTTTTAAGTTTGAGGTAATCATAATTAACCATGTCTACGTTAGGGGATATTCCCACAATCAAAAATTCCATTTCGCGCGCTAAGGTATCCGCTGTTAAAGCACTACATGTAATCTGTTTTGGAAATGAAGGTATACCTAGAAAAGAACGAAAAGCATTACGTGAATTTACAGGTTTCGAATTCAACAGCAATTCCAAAGAGTACGACGAAAAAATCAAAAATATTACCGAACGATTGAAAATCGCCGATTTAATTGCTATATGTAATATTCTCGACTTGGACTATGACGGCTCGCTTCAAGAAGTTACCCACAGAATATGCACTTTCTTAATTGATTTGAAATCTGAAAATGCCGAGTCAGAAGACGAAGACGGAAACGACGATAATGAAAATTCAGACGATAACAGTGCTAAAGAAGAAAGGCGGACGGACATAGAATTGAGAAAATCTGTAGAATTCCAGAGACGTGAGAAGCAAGGAGGCTTTTCTTTAACCTTTCGAGATGTAGAGGACAGTATAAGGCCGTTCTCGGGAAAAGACGAATATCCAATCAAAAGATGGATTGAAGACTTTGAGGAAATTGCAGAAGTCACTGGTTGGAATGAATTGCAAAAATTTATCTTTGCCAAACAATCATTAAAAGACCTTGCGAAATTATATATTCAATCACAGAAAGGCCTTAAAACGTGGTCTGTATTGAAGCATAAATTAATTGAAGAGTTTGCTACGAAAGTAAGCAGTGCGCAGGTTCATAAGATGTTAATGAATCGAAGGAAGAAATATGATGAAAGTGTTCAGGAATATGTGCTCACGATGAGAGAAATAGGAAGCCGTTCCAACATAGAACCTGAGGTCATCATCGAGTACATTATAGACGGGATACAAGACGATTCGTCCAACAAAATTGTTCTATATGGCGCTCGTAACTTTGTTGAATTTAAAGAAAAAGTCAAAATCTATGAAAGTATTGTTAAGAAACGTTCATTAACAGGGTCTATTAATTCAAAACCAAGAGAATTTGTAAAAGAAGAAGCGAAAAGCGACGCGAATCAAAAAGAAAAAAATTGCCTTGTAGTATCCTATAGGAAAGGGAAAGGAAAACCTCCTAATTGTTTCAACTGCGGTGAAATGGGACACATATCTAGGGAGTGTCCTGATAAAAGTAGAGGTGCCAAATGCTTTAAATGTAACACTTTTGGACACTTAGGTACACAATGCCAAAGAACCAAAAACATTTCTAGCCCAAGTTCTTCGACGAATGTCACCACAGTAAATGTTATTCTAAAAAATGCTATAGCTTTAAAATTTGATAAATTTACTTTGACAGCTTTATTAGATACAGGCAGCGATATAAGTATCATAAGACAAGACGTATATGAAGGTTACTTCAACGATGAACAGTTATCATCAAATATTATCACTTTACGTGGATTGGGGATTAATACAGTACAGACGTTGGGGTCATTCAACAAATGTGTCGAAATAAACTCTGAGAATTTTGATATTTTATTTCATGTTGTAACAAAATTTTTGTTACATTTCATATCTCCGAAGGAAAAACAGTTCTAACTGTTATTATTTTGCGAATCTGTCATTTAGCGTGTAATCGTTAATTAATTTAATGTACTAAAGAAGAACAACTCTTTCCGTTTATATTATTTTTACCTATAAGGAGTATTTAACAGGGACTCCTATACTTTCGATATCGTGGATACCTTGAACGTAACTTGAGTTACATAAACTACAGGCGTTTTGACGTCCGCTAGAGCAATTGTTAAACATAACGCCTGCGCGAAAATGACGCAAGGGCTAAGAGCGTTGGCAAGTAAGGAACACGCCCAGTCAACTTAAGGCAACAGCTACAACACGTGGTGAGGAAATCCATTAGTGGTAAGCACCGTGTAATTAATCAGCCGTGTTTAAAACTAATACCTGGTTCAATCTCTTTAGCAGGTTTGAGGAACACGCTAAACAATGGAATTAGATTTTGGTCGAGTATTGTGAAATTAGTTGTTTTAAAGCTGTCCGAGGAATTATGGTTAATGCAGGCATGTTTTGTATCTTTCGGAATATCAAGCAGATGGAATGCTATGCGTCCTAGTTCATCTATTACGTTCGTCAACATCGCCGTTGTAGAATTAAAACATAATCTATCAGGTACTTATAAACTTTTTACTGAAAATCAATTTCGTGTGCTAACTAAGGTTAAAGCTTTAATTTACTCTCTACTAAATCATGGGAAACTTTCGTTAAATAACGTAAATTTCAAGTTTGTTTGCAAAATGTGTTTATGCTCATATATCACGTAAAATTTAGTTTGAAAATATAATCTAAAAATTTAATGAGTCAAATATTTTTCATTCGGAACTAGATTGTTTTATAAGAGAAATTTTTGAACCTTTAGATGATTTAAAAGTTGTTATTCAAAGTGCATTTATGATGCACATGTTAAGTGATAAAAATATGTATAAAGTCCACCTTTGGATGAAAGATGTTTTCTAGCAATTTGTTGTGATTAGTAGAATACCTAAGCTGCTTTTAACATATGTTGAACTGACTTTTATTAATTTCATGCTTAGACCATATGAACTGTTTATGTAACAAGTTCTTTAGGTAAAAATCTTGTAAGCCAGAACAGATCTGTTTTATGGATGTTTAAGAACCTAAACTGTATTAAATAACTTATAAATGCTAATACCTCTCTATGTAGAGAAGCATATTCAGAAACTTCTGTAACTTACTTAATGTTGATAATTTTGATTATAGAGGAACACTCTAAGAAAGTTTTAAAGCTTATTATATATTGATTAATAAATTTTATTTACAAGTAATTTTTGCAACAAAAGAGAATCATATTTCAATTAAACTTTGAATTGATACCTTTGTCTTTTTATTTCACTTATTGAACTTAACATTGCTCAAATTAGATCAACAAAATTTTAAATGTGGAAAAAGTTGATACAGTACCAGGTAATAGAAACGGAATAAGTAATTTCCAGTAGAGTATTTTCTCATAGGTAAGGTGTTATTAAGGTTTTGAAGTCAGGCCAATCGATCTATAACGATCGAAATATTTTGTTGTTGTAAGGCACAAACGGTGTCTTATATTTTATTTTTCTGTGTGACATCTTCTTGCAGGTCCGACATCGCGGAAGCTGGAGCAGAAGTCCAAGAGGTTTCCAGAGGTATTGTTTATTGTGGTTTGTAAGTTTTTTTGATAATCATTATATCCTATAGGTTTCTGCGTCTTCCTGTAGGATACTTTAGTTTTGCTTGTTGTCTATATAGATGCAGTGGCGTCCATTTACCTTTTTGTTCCCGTTTGTAGTCGAGCCCACCATATACCCACGCCCAAACTCATTGCTCACCCATGGGGTAATTCCCAGACTAGACCGCGAATATAGTAAAGAAGGGCTTTACACCTTATGACTAACCAATTAGAAAAAAAAACTATTAACATTTCAATGTCGTACCTAAAAATCAGTCTAATTTTCAAGTCATAGTTGGAAGCAATTTGCTCGAACAAGCAGATGTTCAGATTGGAAGTCATGGAATTGTAGTCCACAAGAAAGCAGAAGAAAACTTCTTAATGCGAATTACTATAGATAAAGAGATGTCGAAAGTTAGGGACGAAGTGGAGGTTAGTCATCTAAAAAGTTCTAAACATAAGTCGATAGTTAAAAGTCTAATGGAAGAATATAAACCACAAAAAACTGCTACTACAGATATTAAAATGAAAATCTTACTTACATCAGATGCGCCGATATATCAACGACCGCGCAGATTGTCCCCTCCAGAAAAAGAAGAAGTAGATAAACAAGTTGACGAATGGCTGAAGAAGGGAATTATAAGAGAAAGTTGTTCTGATTTTGCTAGCCCTATCGTTCTGGTCAAGAAAAAAGATGGATCTACAAGAATATGCTGCGACTACCGTAAACTAAATAAAAATATTATTAAAGACCGTTTTCCATTGCCTTTGATTGAAGACGTTTTAGATTCATTAGAAGGAGCCATGATATTTTCCACAATAGATTTGAAAAATGGATTCTTTCATGTAGAGGTAGAAGAAAGTAGTGTGAAGTATACGTCCTTTATTACCCCCACAGGCCAATATGAATTTCTTAGGTGCCCTTTTGGTCTCTGTAACAGCCCTGCGGTGTTTCAAAGATTTATTAGTCACATATTTAGGCGACTTACGATACGAAATATTGTGATATATTATATGGATGACTTGGTAATCCCTAGCAATTCAATAGAGGACGGAATTGAAAGACTGAAAATAGTCCTAGCACTAGCTAAGGATTATGGACTTGAAATAAAGAAGTCCAAATGTCAACTCTTAAAGGAAGAAGTAGAATTCCTAGGATTTAAAGTGCGAAATGGTGAGATACAGCCGTCAGATGAGAAAACAGGTGCAATAAGAAATTTTAGCGAACCGATTACTAGTCGACAACTTCAGTCTTATCTTGGATTAACGGGATACTTTAGAAAATTTATCCCTGGTTATTCAATAATTGCAAAACCATTGAGTGATTTACTCAAAAAAGACGTTTCATTTAAATTTGGACCTATGCAAGTGCAGGCGTTTCTTAAATTGAAAGAGCTATTAACAACATACCCTGTATTGCACATTTTTGAAAGAGGACTTGCCACGGAACTACACACAGATGCTAGCAAACATGGTTATGGGGCATGTTTACTACAGATATCGAACGAAGATTCAAAACTACACCCAGTTTATTTTTTAAGTAAAAAAACTACACCAGCCGAAGAGAAATACACGTCATATGAATTGGAAGTTCTAGCTATCGTTGTTGCTCTGAAGAAGTTTAGAATTTATTTACTAGGAACTAAATTCAAAATTGTTACTGATTGTTCAGCGTTTCAAAAGACGATGCAAAAAAAGGATTTAAATACCAGAGTAGCTAGATGGGCCATTTTACTGGAGGATTATAACTATGAAATAGAACATAGAAAAGGCGATAGACTTCCTCATGTAGATGCATTGAGCCGTAACCCTGTACTAATGACGATCATAGAAGAAAACGGTATCATACAACGAATAAAAGCCGCCCAAGAAAAAGACGAAAACCTAATGACGATTAGAAAGATATTAGATTCAGGAAAGACATACGAAAGTTATTCTATGAAACATGATATCGTGTATAAATATGTTGACGGAAGGGAATTATTGGTTGTACCAAGAGCAATGCAATCAGGAATAATAAAAAGGGCTCACGAAGAAGGGCATTTTGCCATAAAGAAAACTGAGGAATTAATACGAAGAGAATTTTTTATTAATAAGTTGACGGAAAAAATTCAAAAAGTTATGGCAAATTGTGTTCCATGTATTTTAGGAAGCAGGAAAGAAGGGAAGCAAGAAGGATTTCTTCACCCAATATTGAAACAAGAAGGGCCACTACATACCTATCATGCAGATCACATGGGACCACTATCATCGACAAACAAGAAGTATCAATATATTTTCGCTGTAATAGACGACTTTTCTACATTTACATGGCTTTATCCAACCAAATCTACCACAGCCAAAGAGACGATAAGCTGTATGGTAAAACAACACAAAAAATTTTGGTAACCCGTGTAGAATCATTACAGATAAAGGAACTAGTTTCACTGCTAAAGAGTTTGAAGACTACTGTGATGAAGAGGGAATTTCTCATGTTACGATTACGACAGGTGTTCCACATGGGAATGGACAGATTGAAAGAATTCATAGGACAGTCATACCAGTACTTACTAAGCTAAGTATCGACGACCCAACAAAATGGTATAAGTATATAGACAGAGTGCAGAGAGCGATTAACAGTACCTATCAACGTAGTATCAACACTACACCATTTGAAGTACTGGTAGGAGTTCGAATGAAACGTAAAGAAGACACTATAATCATCAGTTTGATTGAAGAAGAAGCACGAAAGCAATTGGTTGAAGAGAGAGAAGCTTTAAGGAACCAATGTAAAGAGCATTTGCTCAAAACACAAGAAGAGAATCGGAAAGGGTACAATCGGAAAAGAAAAAAAGACAACACATATACAACAGGAGAGCTTGTAGCCATTAAGCGCACCCAATTTGGAACGGGGATAAAAGTTCACAGAAAGTTTCTAGGACCGTACGCAGTAGTAAAGGTAAAAGGCAATGATAGATATGATGTGTTAAAAGTCGGAAACCACTAAGGTCCGTTACGCACATCCACATGCTCAGAATTTATGAAGCGATGGATTCAGAATGATACCGATTCCGGGTCGGAATCATAATCAGAATGGCCGAAATGTAGGAATAATCCTTAATATTAATTTAGTAGAAGTAAGTTAAACTTTTAAGATACACCCATGCGTAATAAGAATACAGGATAGGGTTGAGCAAACACCACTGCTATAATATTTACCTGACCTTAAGAACACAAATGGAAGGGAGGCTCATAGCAGGGGATCATTCATTCGAAGTTGAGCTAAGACGAGATTAAGACGTGTGTCCTAGGGAAAGACGACCCTAGAACATATCTTAAAGACGAATGCTAGATTGAGCCGCAATCTATTTACGTGTTTATTAGCTACCTGTATTTATTAAGCAAGTGTTTTCAATTCCTCATGTTACGGTTAATTTCGATGTAGTAAAATTACATAGTTCTAAACATTAATTGTGTTTATACGTTCACGGAAACTGTATTATACCTGTTTATTTTATTAAATGCTTTATATGATTACGCGAGTGAATTATCTCAAGGAAGTATAAAAGTAATAAACCCCTGGACAACGTAAAAACAGTCTACATATATATATATATATATATATATATATATATATATATATATATATATATATATATATAAACACACACTTCAGTAACAAGTAATAATATAATAAAGGTTGTTAGTTATTTTTGGGATATTATTTGTTAAAAACATACAAAGTTAATTGATCATTTGCTTTAATAATTGACGTTTCGGTTGACCTTTGCAACCTTAATCATAATTTTAAAACTTGATCTTGTCTAGTATCATAAAATAGTCCAAACATGAAGCACATTTAAATATAACAAACACAAATTTACATATTAAAATTTAAAATGACATGGTACGAGCACATTGTAATGCAGTTGTTATATTACTTGTAACATAACAACTGCATTACAATGTGCTCGTACCATGTCATTTTAAATTTTTAATGTAAATTTGTGTTTGTTATTTTAAATGTGCTTCATGTTTGGACTATTTTATGATACTAGACAAGATCAAGTTTTAAAATTATGTATAGGTAAATCATATAAGGTCATATTCCATATATATAATTTATATAACTACAATAGTGGTGCTTGTTTATATTAGAACTTTCTATTACTTTACGCATGTAACTAACGTAAACGTTTGTATACCAAGAAATTCGATGTAAATAATTAGATATGCCTCAGTAAAATATGTAGCATTTGAAAAACAAAAGTTCTATTACTTGGGGCTGGTTGATTGAACACAAAGCCTAAGCGATCATTTCGTGCAGCACAAACTGGCGTGTCAGTATCCATTAATCCAACTGTTGTTGATGTAAAGTATTCACTCCAGAAGCACTTTTACAATGTAACGGTGCTTTTCTCGAATTTGCACGTACTTTCGCGTTTGGAACTTATTCCACTATAAACCCGAATTTTAAGCTATCGTTGCAAATTGCTTAACCAGTTCACCCACCCGACGGCGGTGCTTCTTTTTACATCAACTCTAGCTAAAAGCTTATATTGAAAGATGTAGATGGACCTGAATGATTCCTTCTACTATTCTGTGGGTATTTGTAAGCTATTTTAGAGGATAACCCGACCTGCTCTGTTCACACGGTTTGCACGATTTGAACTGTCTTTCAGTTGAGGTCGAGGATTTTTTTGGTGCATGAAAATATATGTATGCCCACAGCTTTTATTTAATATCGACATCTGTGTCATAGAGTGTGGCAGTACGCCCTAAATTGTTATGGTTTCTGTCTGGTTGGGTAATTTACAACGGTTTTGGTTTTTTCAATACGTGATAATATTTTCAAATACACTTCTATAAGCTTTTAGTTTACGGAAATGTGTCGGTTTTTTTTAATTTAAATTAATGTATCTACTGTGTTGTCTCAGTTTTAATTGCTGGTTGTAAAAAAATTTACTAGCTGTTTTACTATTTATGTTCTATTTTAATGCTATGATGAAATAGTTATGTTAGTAAATTGTAAATCATCCAAGTTTCAACAAAATTTTAGAAGTTTTTTACGATAACGTTCTTTTAACAAGCTTTGACTAATAAATGTTTTTCTATTTACAAATGTATGCTTAGTTACGAATTAGCGTTACCGTACTTATAAATAAACTACAGTAAGAAGATATCCGTGGACATGCAGGAAAATTACCGGAATCCTACTTATCAGATAGGATGCAGTATATATCTATAAACAACGAGAATTCAAAATTACTTTTCATAACAATAGAGGTGTCACACGTGTCCGGATTATGACCAATATTTCTATGCTATACATTAGCGAACTACCTAAATATTAAAGCAATTATGAGAGCGTGCTATATGTCGATGACATCACTTTTTTAGTAAATGGTATACATAAAACCCAAGTAAAAAAGAAACTATAAAAGTTAGAAATTAATTTGAAAACTGGTTTGCTACAAACATAGTACAACTGAATCCCGAAAAGACTCAAGCAATGATATTTTTAAGCAATCAAACTTTAAATTTTGAAGCTACAAACACGTCACTAACTATACCTTCATTAAGCTCTCTAAAGCTGTCTTTCTCTTAGGATAATTAAATCAGACTCTGCCTGATTCCAAATTGTTACTAGTGTGTCGCACGTTATTTTATAGTGCATTTACTTACGGAATACTTCTCTAATAACAAATAGCTTTCTCGGGTAAGTTATTAAGGTTTAAAAAACAATACGTATACTAAGCGGAGTCATATCTAACACTTCGTGCAAACAGCTGTTCATTAATTTTAAAATAACCCCTCTACCTTCATTGTACATCAACGCTACTGTGTTAGAAATTCAAAAAGTATTAAAAAATGTATCGTTTTCTATTATATTTACACTCACAATACAAGATCAGAAAACTTAATGGTTCTGTCTTACAACAGTGTAGAAATTTTGCATCAAACAAAGTTAATATTGCTTTATAGAATAGGTTACCTAATTAAATGTGTTACGTTTAATTTTATACTTTTAAATATTTTTGTTCGATTTACGACTTTTTCAAATATTTCCACACTTTCACTTCGACATTTTGTACAACCATCTGTTATAGTAGACGCCCCTGCTCACGTATTATAATTTAATAACTCGATTTGTTCGTACACATTCCAATGCAATCCCTGCATCTATTGTTCTGTTAAACTTTTTTTCTGGCGATTCTAACGCTTTGACATTTTACTTTTGTACTTTTATAGTACTAGCTATTCCTAATTCACTATTATCGTACATTATTGTTTGAATGCAATTGTTTCTATATTTATCTCATTCCGACCTCGTTTGCGTTTAAAATCGCTTTCCTAATATGGTTCAATTTTCTGAATCTACATGGCTCAATTACTTTCTTCGCTTAATTTAGGAAGTTGGTTAGTTGAAAACAAAATTATAATTTGACGTATTGATACATCAAAATTACTACTTTTGCTTTATTTTGCTTGAAAATATCGAAATTTCTTTGGACAATTTTAAACTGTTTGTGCTGTATGAAGTACTGCGTAATTATCAATTTTTTAAAATTTTGTAACCGTTTAAATTGTCTCCAAGTGCCCCGGCTATCAACTCAATTAGCATAGATTCTTATAATCACGGGGTAAGATTCATTTATTCCCGAAACTGTCTCACCCGGGTTCATTGTCAGACGGTTTCGGTTTCTTTACCTCGTGCTCTCTACAACGACAAACCTATCCTGAGCTCCAACAAATCGGGAACAAATTCGACAGATATTGGCTCTAGTCAATTACCAATAACCTCAGTTATAGAAAAAAATATGTGAACAGCTAATTTTAGTCGGTGTATATACCTAGTAAGAAGACCTACTGTTTAGATTGAATACCGATACTTTCAATCCTCAGACTGCGTTCACGATTTCTTTCGAGTCCTTTTCAAGTCAACTACCACAATCTAAACAAAATGACTTTATAACTAATTTTGTATAAGTAAAATATTTTAAATTTAAAATTTACACAAAACTGGATACTTTATAATGATTTTGTTATTCCAAGCTTCGAATCCAAACGTTAGTACTTTTACTCTGCACCTAGTATCCAAAATGACACTGCTTTTAGAGACGCCCTCCTGCTGGATTCCGAATCTTTCATTTTGCTTTGCTTATTCTTAGTATATTTGATTTGCTCTGTTTCTATAATCTTTACTGTTTTAGATTCAATAGCTTTTTAAAATAAGTACAGAATATTAAATGAAACTCTAGAACAACTCTTTTGCGTCTTGTTTTAATCTATATTTTTGTGTGACTATCAAACAATCATAATATCACTTAGATACATATTTTCATCCACCCCCAGACGCCAACTATATACAAATTTTAGTGCAGTAACCTTAGATTAGAGTTCTTTTACAATCTACCTACTCTATCTACTCCGACAATATTATTGGTCCATTTCTATTACACTTTAAAACTTTCTCCAAACTCTTCGAATTACTTTTTCTTCGGAAAACAAACATAAAATTTGACTGAAATAACAAAAATTGCTTCCAAAACCCTGTAGCGTTATCTGGTCGGTACAACGGTTGGCTATTACAGTTTTAATTCAACCTAAAGAATAAGTATTACATCTTTCTAACGTCCCTGTTCACATGTACTGGTTCTATATTAATTCTACCTCTGATAGATCTGTATAGTGTGGGTTTTTATTCTATACCCCCTCCACAACTTTTATATACGTTATAATACATTGATGTGATAAAGACGTCACGATAGATTATGGAAACCAAAGTTACATAAATAAAACCCACCCAAATAGAAGTAAACAGAATAAAAATTTTAATTTCCAAATACTTAATGTCGCTTCCCTGTATAATACAAGCGTACTTTTTTGCCATTGAAAGCAAAGCTCTTATTAATTATATAATTAAATTTTCTGCGTGTGAATATAAAAGCATAGCAAAGTATATTTCCGTGTAGACTAAAAAAAAGTCGCATGCACAAAGCCATTAAACTCACTTTAATAAAAAGCATATTTTTCCATATATGAAACAAATCTTTTAACATGTGTGTGAATAAAATCCCACTTAATAAAAACGAGTTTCATTATTAAGAGATAAAACACGTGTTTATTCTATTTATCAACATAATAAATCAATTTTCTGTTCAGAAAGACGCATTAGAATTCATTTTATTGCCAGTGTATAAAATATTGCTTCATTTGTCGTTAAAATACAATATCAATCTTTTTGTATTTGCAAGCAATTGAAGAGTTAATTACTACAACCTGTAACTTAATTAGTATACCAATCAACCATAAAAAAACAAACGCCTACTTTAATAATTATCCAGTGGGTGTATATTTTAAAATTCAAATAAAGAGTTTTTCTCAAATTTTTTTGATTAATAATGACAAATACGTCAAATACTAAGAAATGTTTTTAAAAAGCATTGAATAGCTACTTATGAACAAACCCGTATTCAAGGAACTCGCGCGGCAATTAAATAACCCATAAAACCAAAGAATTATTTTACAGTTTCCGTGTCTCAATAAGATAGAATGCGTCGCAACCAATAACTTCGTTTATTAGAAAAAGATAAACGGCACGTTTTACTACATAGATAAATCACGCCATTTGATATAAATTAGACCATAAAACGCGTTGTTCTGGAAATATTGCATCTCCAAGGTAACATACAACGGTATTCAATTTAATCTTGTAAGAAAATTGATTTACTTAAATTTGTCATGAGATGATGGCTACTTAGATACTTTAGTACAACTTCTAAACGTTCCACATGTACCCCATCACTTGGTCCCAAAACTTTTACATCGTCAATGAAGACCCCTTTCAATACCTTGTAATATCTTTTGCATATCACGCTGGAAAATAGCGGTATCAGATGCATTTCCGTTCAGAAGTCTTGTACACACGTGTATAAGCCTTTGTGTGCATTAAGTGTTAGTAGTACATGAACGGGCATATGTAAATATGCTTTGATCTTTGTAAATTTCTTGCCACCAGCTACTGTAACAAACAGTTCATTTATTGTGGGTAATAGGTGTTCATCGATTTGCAAGTATTGACTTAGGGTATACTTAGCATTAATACAAAGTCTAACTTTGCAATTTGATTTTACAACCGGCACTATAGGCGTAGCCCATTCAGACGTATTTACTATTTTTAAAATACCCTGTTCAACTAACTACCGCATTAATTTCTTGTTCAACTCAAGGTAGTAAAACAAAAGGAAAAGTGCGTACCTTTTTAAAACCGGCCTTGTATTTGGTTTTAAATTTAATCGTGTTTCTTAGTTGGTTATGTATCATCTACCCGGTTTCGTAACATTTTTGTATTTTTGTAATAAACATGAAACATTGCGAATGCTAAGTAGACATATTCTTTCCCAGTCTAACTTAATTTTGTGAGGCCATTCTCGGCCGAATAAAGCATCCCTATTCGTAGGAACAATATAAAGATTGAAATTCCCTGTAACATCCTTGTGCGGAGTGTTTTATTAACAATTAGACAGTGGTTAACTGGAGATACCATGCATCAAATAATTACCATTGAACCAAATTTTTCGAATTCAAAAGTTGATGGTTTAAGAAGTACAGGATTTTTAAAGTTATAATAATTTTATTTCCATTTTTTGGCATAATTCTGAAAATATTTGGTATCGACTTGAAAATTGGCACCTTTGTGTTTTTTTTGGTACATAGAACCTTCTGCTTGAAGATAATTCCACTAAAAAATTTAAAGGTGCCGCGTCATAGTGATTTCACCAATAGAGAGATGAAAGTTTTTGTGTAAACAAATTTCAATAGCCGCGCTGCAACTCTAAGGTATACCCAGTTATGTTCCAAAGAAATAACCGAGTCATAAACTGTTTGGAAACTTGTACAATCGTTTAGACGGAAAGGGTTGACTTTGTCTCAAAAGTGAAAGTAACGCTCCAGGAAATATCTCGGTTGAGTAAGAGGATGTGGTATTGGTTAGACTGTACGAAAATCTAGGTGCAAGTACTCGTCGTCTAAATGCGGCAATGGGCATGTTACTCAGCAATTTGGAGAATTTTCAACAAAGAGAAATTTCTTCCAAAAAACTTTACTATGAAAGCTTTTATTGATTTAACATATCACATATAACAAAGGTAAAACTAAAACCTTAAAATTATAGTATATAAAAAATATCCAAAAAAGTTTCAGAGTGAAGAAAGCTTCCCATGGCTGAGGTTGCATTCCCTCTCTGATTGGTGATTCCTATTCTTTGAACAACATATGAACGAGATTTTGCTTCCCCGGTATGTAGAGTTAATAAACCTCCAAGTTTATTTGTGAATTGCTTGGCTTTATCACACCAGGGTTCTAAAGTTTTAACGGTAAATGAAAGAAAAATTAAATTATGTTCTCGAACTGAGCTATACTTCCCGATTTTCGCAGCGGCAGCGTTCTTTGCTACTACACCCGCTTCTTTTGATGAAGTATCTACAGAAGAAGGGGCAAGTGTATCAGAGTCAAATACAGTGACGTCCCAAATTAAGCACTGATCATTCTCTCATGGAATTAATCTCATCCCATCGGCACATTTTCCATCTTTTCTAAAAAGCCCACACGGCTCCAAGCGGCTTAATATTTTTAATAGATCCAAGTCTAGGCATGATAATGTTGTTGAGTTTCTAGTGTTTGTAGTGTCGTCCCGCACTTTTCGAACAGCTTAGTCCGTAATTCCCATATTCATCTACCTTTTCCCCACAAGAACAGGTGTGTGGTATGTAAAACTTGCACCCACATGCATCCAATTGAAATTCTAAATGAATGACTATCCAAGAGTGTCCCCACAGAACGAGAAGGGAGTGCAGTTAGCCAAGCATTTGATTCAAACTTTCCTAGAGCAAGCCTAATAGCTCTCTGGCGGTCTGAAGAGGTTCTTATATTTGTTGAAATTTTATCCAAGTTGATATTATCTCACATTCGCTGAGCAGATAGGGCTGGAATAGGAATCAAATCCAGATTCAGAAGTGACTAATTTGCCATTGCTTCATTCATATATGAGTTCTGGGGCTGCTAATCGTCAGGTAATATTAACATCAATTTGACGAGATTCCAGATAAAAAGGCTGGCAAATAAAGATCTTCTATTCGACGGATTTCAATGCCAGCATTACGGATGAGAAGTGAATCAAGCAAATATTGTTCCGATAATAGAGTGCAATTGATAAAAAATTCCATAGTTGCTTTGACTTTGTTATCAATTTCTTGTATAAATGAATTTGACCGTCAAAGAGGCGATGTCCGCATTAAATAAATCAATTTGGGTATCGCAAAACAATGATGTAGAAGATAATAAGCCATATGATAGTTTTTAAGTAATTCGAGTCTTTCAAAGTGGAGGTCTATCTCGGCTAGCTTTCAATTATAAATGCTGGCACAAGATCCTGGAGTGATGGGGAAACAAAGCAGAAATACATCGGTTATGATTTTTATTCCAGGCGATGTAGTGCCAAAATGTTGATGAATGGAAGAGTTATATTTTCCAACAAAGTGTAGCTTGCATTTCGAAGGATTAACAGTGAGTCCAAACTTTCCGCATTCTTTAATTATTGTGGTATAGTCTTTCAGTACAGATTCCGGTTGTCTAGCTATAGTTCCATCGTCCAAGTGAAACATGACTAGCTCTGGTGAATAGAAAGTCTTCTTGCTGACATCCGGAAGCAGATAGTATTGTCCATTTTCCGAAAGTAAGAAGAGTTTGGATTGAATAAGCTTGCCAAATGAAATAAAAAAATTAAGGCTCTATTTGTTTCACAGCGTGAAGAAGCCTATCCCGGTGAACCGTATTAAACGCGTTTTTCAAGTTTATTTTCAAGAGAAGTTTGTTTCGCTCGTGGTTGAGGTCCAAAAAGGTTCGCAGCCACATCTGGTAGCGAGCCCAAGTTGAAGTGATTTTAACTTTGCGGCCATTTTATCTCGAACTGCGTAGAATCCAAGTTTTGCTGTCAGCCTGCGCATTCATCCCAACAACAATAGGGCAAAATCCGCCATCTTTTTATGGAAGGCGGATAGGTTTACTCCGTAAAGAACAGGAGTAATCAATTTATTCGCTTGACCAACCAGAAGAAAATTGTAGAATTTAGTTAAGGAGGTCAGCAACCTTGATCCCGCCTCACCATTTCCAGAGCAAATCAGATACTTTACATGCTGTGGACGAATTTTGCCAATTCCTGATCTTGTCCCACTTGAAAAACTAAAGACTGCTTGTCGCACGTCCTTTTCGGAAATTAACATATATTCCACATTCTCAGGTAGGCTCGGAATTTTTAAAGTTGAAGACGCTTCCGTATGTTTTTCCACGAGTTTATCATATGTGTCTTGGTTGAGAGGAGCGATTGTTTCTGTAGAAGGAAAAATTTTCACGACACCACTGATGTCATTCTCACTGACCTTAGATATTACTCGGTTGGACAAGCTCGTGCTTTTAGTTTTAAGCTTCAAAGGAAAGGAATTTTCGTTAATATTTTCTTTCACCAGTTTTGCTTAGGATTTGCCCTTGGAAAAACAAGAGACACAAAGGCAAGAGGAAACGAAGGTGAAAGCGCAGGTCCACTAGGGAAGATTGTTTTTAGTTGTACAAGTGTCCAAAATTGCAGCAAGTTTTAGAGCGGAAGAAAATCTAGCACCTTTCGGAATTCGTTTTAGGACTTGGATTGAACTTTTCATATTTACTATTTGATCGATGATATATTTCGATGACGGCAAAGACCATTGCGATACGAGTAGATTTCTGTGAGTACGACTTTTGTGAATTTTGAGACCCCTTTCTACATTGTATTTTTTATGAGAGAGGGAATCGGGACTATGAGGGCACGGTATCATTCCAGAGGAGGAAGTGGAAGATAAAGGCTGCATGCTTGAAGAAGCGTCGCATTTAGGACAGAGCCAAGTGCCATCAGACAAACCAAGCTGCTTAACTTCTTCATCATTAAGTCCAGCGAGGATAGAGTGATACCAAATTAAACATGTGTCACATTGGATCCACTGCTCTGATATACCTTCTTTTCCACAAGGGCACAAATCCTTATTGTCATTCATTTCATATGATTGCCGATTTTTCTGATTTACTTGTATTTAATTATGTCGTATGTATGTACATTTAATAATCGGAATTTGAACATGTATAGCTCCTTTTGTTAGGTCAATTATCATTAATCCGTTGATTCTCCATTATTAGTTCGTGGTGAAATATAAAGGTGGTTACGTGCAAATTTTAAAAAATTAATTATATGTTTTGACAGTTGTCACTTCAAATTTATAACTATTGCAAAATTAAGTTAGGAACTGTTTCTGTTATTCTATTTTTGCAGAGTAATCATAGGGTTTAGTTCAAAACTTTGGCCAGTCTTTTAGTAAATAAAACACTTAATGATTACAAAATAAATAATTTTTATTGACAGACAAACACACTGTGTCATAAATATTTTAAGTTGTTATTTACTTCTGTTTAAAATTTGTTGCCGCAAGATCGTCCAGCTTACTCAGTTCTTGCAGGAGCAGCAAAACGTGGATCTTAATTTTTTAATAAGTTTCTCTTTATTGATGAGGCAATGTTTACTCACAGTGAAGGGTTTAACTGGCGAAATAATCATTTGTGAGATTAAGAAATCCACCATGTCGTAAAAGAAAAACATTTTGAACGCGACTATAGGATCTGTGTTGGGTGTGGTATTACTCCACATTTTTTTATTTGGTTTTTCCAAGTGCCACCCTCTCTAAACAGCACATTTTATTTAATTTCCTTTCAAGAGAATTTAAACGATTTGCTTGAAGAAATAGGGCTTAATTTGAGGGTACACATGTGGTTTATGCTAGATCTCTCTCGGCCGTTACGCGAATATTGAGACAACGTCTTTCCACATCGGTGGATGGGTCGTAGCAGTGAATTTTCTTGGCCACTTCAAAGCCCCACTTAAGTCCTCTGGACTTTTCAACTTGGTCTCGAATAAAAGTCATGGTGTATAAAAAACTGTTGAGCCGCCTGAGAAGTTGTGGGGAAGAATACAAGCGACTGCAAATGAAGTCAAAGACAATCAAGCAGCATTGTTTAGAAACAGCTAGTCTCTTAGAAAACGTTGCACAAAATGAATCCAAGTAAATGGTGCACATTTCGAAAACTTATCTTAAAATAATTTCTTTTAGGCGTTCTAACGAACTAAAGCTGCCAATTTTCAAGTCGGTAATCCAAAACTTTTCAGAATAATGTCAAAAAATTTAAATAAAATTCTTCAAAATTTGTACCTTTTAAGCAATCAATATTCGTATAAGAAAAGTTTGGTTCAATGGTCATTATTTAATGCATAGTATCTCCAGTTAGCCGCTACCCTGTATTGTTCCTGTACAGTCTTGTATCTCAATTCATTTATTCTAGTATTACAATAAGAAATGAGTATTATATCACTCTTTTGCAGAGGTTTGTCACCAAATAACGGTTGGTAGTTGTAAAACTCATAACAGTTGTATAACCCATAATTGAAACAGCAGGGCCTGTATCCAATTCCAAGGCTTCTATAACATCCATCATAATTTTATGTCTACGGTGAATCTTAATTTCCAGAATAATATCCCTTGTTTCTCTTTCAATGTTTGTAACAATACCAACGGTTTTAACCCGATTGGCCTCTTTGATGCAAACGGATTGCATATACCCCTTCGTATAACAATATGTACTAGTAATATTTATTTTATGGCATTTATTTCTTAGATGACTTTCACTACTACAGCGAGAGATCTGACTTTGGACCACTCGAATTTTTATTTGTAGGATTATCTGAAGCAAATGGTTTCTTTACAGTCCCCATATAATTGATTTCACCTTTTAAGTTCTTGTTGTTCATGAAGTTGTCTTGAATCCACCTTCGATAGCTCCGTACCCGTTGCTATTTCAAGAGCTTTGTCCAGGGTTAAGTATTTTGTTTCCAGTAACATAGACTGAATGCGTTTTGAACATGTACCGTACACAAATTGATTGTTTAGTGCTGTTTTTAAAAATACACTTGCAGCTAATTACTAATATTTGTAGGGCATGTAAGAACTCCTGAATTCGTTCATCCGCGTGCTGCTTCCTATACTGGAACCGGTACACTATACCGCAATTAGGAGCGGCACCGGATTGTAAAACTGATCTACGAGGGTAAGGTGAAAAGTTCTCGGCCTACAATGAAAGACTGCAATTTTCAGTAAAAAAAAGTGATTTTATTTTTCAACATAATCCCCATTAACTTCAACACACTTGGTCCAGCGTTTCTCCAACATCAGTATTCCCTCCTGGAAATGAGAGTCTGGAAGGCTGTGAAAATATTCGTCTACGGCCCTCTCAACTTCTTCACTGGACATGAAGCCCTTCCCTGAAACAAATTTTTTCAAGTTTGGGAACAGATGGAAGTCTGAGGGCGCCAAATCAGGGGAATAGTGGGAATGGCCGAGGTAGCCCTATCCCAAATCCGTCAATTTTCCCATCGCCAACGCACCCTTATGTGAAGGTGCGTTGTCGTGGTGAAAGATGGTTTTTTCTTCTTCAAGCTAGGCCTCTTCGCGCGAATTTTGGCATCCAGCTGGTCTAGAAGCGTGGAGTAATATTGGCCTGTAACTGTTCTGTCTTTTTAAAGGTAATCTATTAACAGAATCCGTTTCGCATCTCAAAACACGCTGACCATCACCTTTCCGGCAGATGCGATTGACTTCGCTTTCTTCGGCGCTAAGCAACTGGCTTCCACCCACTGCTTCGACTGCTGTTTCGTTTCTGGCGTGTGATGGTGGACCCATGTCTCATCCATAGTGACAAATCGACGCACAAAATCGCTCGGATTCTTATTGAACCGGGCCAAACATTGCTGCGAAACTCGTTTTCGCTTTTGCTTTTGATCGGCATTTAGCAAATGCGGCATCCTTCTTGAGCAGAGCTTTCGCATCTCTAACACTTTGTGTAAGATGTTTCGCATTCTTTTGTCTCATATCCCTACAGCCTCAGCTATCTCCTTCACTTTCACTCGCCTATCGTCTAACACGATATCATGCACTTTTTCGATCGTTTCCGGTGTGGTTGTGGTTTTTGGTCGTCCTTTACGTGGGTCATCTTCGAGAGACGTGCGACCACGTATAAATTCAGCTGCCTACTCTTTAACGGTTGACAGGGAAGGGGCAGAGTCTCCGTAAACTTTTTTCAACTTCAGATGAATCTCCTGATGGGTTAATCCGTCCAAAACGAAGAATTTTATGACCGCACGATATTCAAGTTTATCCATCTTAAGGAAACACGCATAAGAAGTCTGCTTGAAAAAATTCGTGTAAACAAACTACTTCAGATAGCAAGTTGAAACTTGTCATACGAACTAATGACATGTGCACGCAAACGGAAAGCACAAATTTTTGCTGATTGAAACGTTATCTCTGTGACAGGCCGAGAACTTTTTACCTTACCCTCGAAATATCTGTAAGATTCCATTGTAAGATTTTGTGTTGGGCTTCTCTGGCAACAATTTGTTGCAAAGTATATCGTTGCAATCACCACCCATAAAATGTAATAAACAATGTACATTCAGTGTTTTGCAACATTGAAAACTTTGAAAACATCCTCTAATTATTTAACCCAATGATTCCATTTGGTAGGACCTGCATCATACTGTTCGACTCTAAAAACTGCTTGTACGGAAGCATTACAAATTTTTGAGCATATAGGGTAGGTTGTGTAGATTGCACGTTTTGCATATTTATGCCTGTACTATCTATAGGTATTCCACTAGTAACAGAAAAAGTTCTTAACAAAAACGTAGCCGTCGTTTTTGTAGGCTAAGATTTTCTTTTCTCACTTTATGCCTACCATTTTATATGTATAAATTTGCACTGTGGATACATTACATCCTTGTCGCCGAAATTGCTATGTTTGTATTTTTTTTAGAGGCATACTGCGGAAAAGCAAAATACTATGTAGTCATCAATTTTAATTTTATACAGCCACACCCAAAAAAGTTCATTTTACACACGTCACCTAAAGTCGAATCTACATGTATCATCATAGACAGCAAAATCTGTTATTGGTCATTTTTGCGTTGGAAATATCTTAGTATTGATTCTTTTGGTTTGAAGTTGACTACAAAGCCTTTATTGCGGTTTTTAATAAAGTCACTTAAAGCACTGATGGTGAATGTGGCTAAACTAGGTGTTGAACTTTTAAATTCCCTTTATCTCTAGACTACTTAGAGAATCCTAGCTGTGGGTTTGAGATACTTACCTATATAGAAATCGTAGTGAGCTTTAAGTCATTAGAATTAATTATCTCTTGAATACTTACATTTACTTTAATTTCCATGCGTCTAGCCTTACACATGCTTTCTAATAAAACCAATTATCATACCTGTTTATATTTATTTTATGTAAATATAATATTTCACTGAAACGAAAAACAGAATCTTCTCAATGCAAGAACAATCCTTGTGATCAGTTTGAGCTTCAAAAGACAAATAGAGTCGTTTAAACATCGGGTATTTGTGAAATCTGTTAAACTTGAACAGTATAGCATTTTCTCTAATTATACTACACAGCTCTGTCCGTGTGTTAGAAACGTTTAACAAGAAATGCAGTAAAAGTTTGTTTGTTTACCGACAAATATAACGAAGTTTACTCAACTTTGATTGAATTAGTTCTGTGTTGAAGCGGTTAAAATTTAATTATTAACACTAAGCCAGCTGCGCTCACCTTTGTTTCAAATATACGGGAACTATAAACTACTTGGGTGAAAGGACTGTTCAGTTTCAAGCTCGTGATGGGTTATAAGAAGGCGGTGACTAACATACATAGGATAGCTGTATTGTTCTTAGTCAACTCCATATCAAAGATCTTTAATTTAGTATCATTTCAACGTTTTTATTTCTGGTAGAATTTCTGTTAAATAAGACGTTTAGCAACAAAGCTAGGAAACCTAGTGGGTCATAGTTCCTAGCCACCTTCAAAAGAATATTATGTTTGGTACATATTGGGTTACAAACTCGAACTTGAAAAGTGAAAACATACTTTTTTGGGGACTATAGCAGTGTTAAAATCTTAAATGACTCGTCGGAGTCAACATTAAATGGTTTTATCGTACAATGTTTAGGAGGAATGTCCTCAAAGATTTTAGAACAATTAGAACTGCACTTCCAAAGTTGGAAACAGAAAAAATTATCAATGGAGGTAGAAATCGTGAACGTATTTACGCGTAAAATTTATTAAGAAATTAATGAAATCGCAAGGCGCTTTCGGTATAAACGACCAGTGCCTTTTTACAAGTAATTGAAATAAACTTGATGTACCACAAGATAGGTTAGAATAACTTACTTTCCTACTTTATAAAAGGTCATTATCAAACTCACTACAATTTACATTCAAATCACAATTAAAATAAGTCAACTATTGTTAATTGGCATAGAAATACCTATAAATATATTAAGATGTTTACTTACGTTGGAAAACCTGAAAGTGTGTACACATCTGGCTATGGATAAAATCATCAAGGTACAGATTTGACCAAATGGCCTCAGCGGCCAAAAGAAATCTTTCTCCTACTTCGATGGGGAATTGTGAAACGATTTGATGACCAAATACGGAGATGATTTAACACCATAGGTGAGAGTCTGTAATTGATAAATTTGTACAGGGCCACATCGAAAACCTCAGAAAATTAAAGGACTCCTTTTATGTTCGCTTACAACATTTGTAGGATGTCACAAGCAAAGACATAGGGATGAGTTCCAAATTTTGATAATAGTTGTGATATGTCGCTTTGGAAACTAGGTTCCGCCAGTTCAGTGTCATTGAGAGATATTTCATGTCACAACTATGCAGAGGCGTCAACGACTACCCAGAACTTTGATATATTACCTCCCAGCCTGACAACGGCCTAATGGAATGTAAAAAACAATCGTTTCTGGGAAACCAGAAATAGACACGGTTTATGTGACTTGATTCTAGGTATTTTTTGCATAAAATAATGATATCGAACGTATAAATCAAGGTTGGCGATAATTTACGTTCAACGAAAATAGTCTCCGTAGCGCAATATCTTATGAATCTTCAAAACTGAGAATTATATCGTTAAAAGATAAACACACGATAAAACGTCTTGACCCTGTATGTGAATATATAGATTCAAAAATTTATTTGCCTTCTATTTTTCTGGAGAAACATAGAACTTGGTTGGGATTTTTCAGTCTCCCAGAAACCTCTAGTGGTTCTCTAAAGCCTCAACTTTTAATTTTCTAATGCTCCGTCAGAATACTACACTGCACATGTCTTTCTGCCAGGTAATTTTGACTTTTGCCGAACCCTTGATGTTCCCAACAAGTTAGGAATCTTTAACCTCTCATCCGAACGAGAGCGTATTTTTGTGAATAATGAGATTTCTCAAGCGGTCCGTGTCGGGACTCAAACCCGGTGCCTTGGGTTTAGCAGTCACTTACGAATGGACTAAGCCGCGGAATCCCCTGAATCTCTAAAGCCATAAAAAAGTCTGGACGGCGTCAGACGGCAGACTTTGTGCTTAACCCAAAATTGTCCGGCAAAAATGGTATTTATAGCGGTTGATTGTAAAAATTGTTTTTGAATGGAACCCGCATTAATAATAACGGAGCATATCGATTTAACCGGGTTTATCCCATACAAGCCTTTATAGTGTGCAAAATTACTTACAACTCAACGACATGTAAATCCCCGAAAATTTTTGATAAGATAATGGTGGTGATTTTTAAATATTGTTCAAGCCTGGATCGTATAGTACAACTAGTGGCACTTCGACTAACAGCTGAATTCGTTTGACTAAGATCATAGATAGGTAGGTACTTGTGATCGACGCATTGGTAGCATTAATTTATTCACACATTTGTGACGTACAAAACTGGATGCGAGTCAGAGCCAAGAAGAATTGTGACTGCCTTAATATTACAGATTCTGTGATTCTGTCTTGAACTTCTACGAGAGCAGTAGAAGTAAAACAGCAACTCATTCCCGACTATCCGACATTGACAATGAGGCTTAAGTAGGAACAGCTGAAATGGATTGCGAGTTAGTACGTTCAGGAGACTGAGCTTGAACTTCAAAATGAAGTAAGTTGGGGTGATACCTTTCACAAGTACGACTAGTAAATTTTGATTTCCATAGGTTGAACGCAAAGAGACCTAAGCGATTTACATAAAGTTTTAAACTTCTGATACTATTTAGTCGGTTGTTCGGCTCCTTGGCTAAAAGGAATGAACACCGAGAAATCGAATGATTACTCTTGCAAACTGGACATATTGACGCTTCGAGATCGTCGTGCTCGAACATTTGCAATTTCTTAGAAGCATTAAATTTATTCAACGACACCACATGAGAAGTAAATTTTGGTTTAAAGGAAACCCTTGTAGTTGTATACTCTGCTGTAATAGTTTGTATTATAGTAGGATATGCAAGGCTAGGTATTAAGGAAAAATTCTCTAGCGCAGTGCACTTTTCATAAAAATTCTCTTATGCGTGTCAAATTCTGGTTTTTTCTTAGGATCGCATTGCAACACAAACCTGTTGCTAGTGCCGGGATCAAGCTTTCTAGGCAGTAAATCGGCCAAAATAAAATTCCACAGCTCAATTTGAGTTTTTAAGAACTGCTATGTTTCCACAAAAACAATCCACAAGTGATCTGAGTAACCCGGGATTTTCAGATTTTATGGATGACGAAGATTTACTAGCTCTCCAATAAAGCACTGCCAACAATCTGGGATTGCTGTACCTTGTTCTTGAGGGTTTCGTAAGCAATCTAATAATTTTATGATCTTAAAGAAATGGTTTTAAGTAATTGTAATGGCTCGTTGAATTGAGATTATCAAATAATTGAATTGTTCGATATCAGACAAAGAAAGACTGTTATGTACCAAACATTCGAATAGATTGATATACGAATGCCAAAAACAAATCACCCTGAAAGTTTCCAAACTTAAGGGTTGAAGATTAGTATAGAGGTCAAAGGTTGCATAATTGCCTAGGTTTTGTTCTTCAAGCACAGCTGCTTGTAATGTGTCCAACATAAATAGTCAATTAAAATAAGCAATATCAACATGGCTTTGAAAAGTTTGATATAATTGCCCTTCCAGTTCGGACGAATGAGCAAGGACCGTAATAAATACCGCAGTAAAATTTGCGTAAACCTGTGTTAATTATTTACATTAAATCTCAAATAACCTTGTAGATTTGGGATGTGTTTCTAATGAGCTACTTAAATCAGAAATATCGTTAATTCAATTTCTATGAAGATTTAATTGAGTAGTTTTGGGCTTTTTTGGTGTATTTTAAACGTATAACTAAAGATCTAGAAAACGCCAACTGTTTGTCCAGCAAAATTTAACTAGCATAAACTCGTATAATCTCTGTGTGATAAGGGACACGCAAATAGAAGACAAATTCTTATATGTTTGTGGTCACGCTCAAGTTAACTCGATGGTTACGTGTGCTCAATACAACAATTATAGATATAATACCTGCTTTTTATTACGTTGCTATGGTTACGAATTGAAAGTAACTGCATTTTTAAGCTGTAAGGACCGAAATGACAAACTAAAATGGAAATTACTCATTGCTTGTAACATGAAAGCTCAAACGCTTATTTTTAATTGGAAGTCCGCTTTGATTTTATTACTATATAAAAAGCACATTAAAATTTATGTTCGATGTAATATTAGTTATAATCGGAAGACTCCAGCACAAACCTTGATCCATAAACAATACACGTTTGTCGATACGGGAAAAACTGGGAACTTTTAATATAAAAACATGATGTATTTATCATAGTACTAATTCAGATGCAGCTCGGAAAAACCAAATTGTTCTGTTTTAAAGAAAATAGTGTAAGACATCAAATTAGGACCACCTCGATGATATGAGATTTTGAGGAGCACCTTGTACGTTTATTTTCGACGATATGTGCAAATACGTCCTTTTTGTGGTAATTCGTTCTTCATTCACCTAGCTTCTGTTTCTGTTCAAAACCTCATCCTATATTTTTACCTCGTTACAATAGTTTGCGCAATCATAACGTTCCCTTCAAATCTATTCATTTTAAAACAAAAATTTATTCGATAAATTAAATAGTCAATACCTTGTTTTAGGTATCCGTTAATTTGTTAAACATTCCGAGAACGTATAATTAGTTTCTCTTGTGTTTCCCATTTAAAGACGTCGAAATAATATATCCTACTATTAGTTGAAAGCGTGTTTTCCAGTTTGCTAATTGCGCTTTTGATAACCCGAGCATTGCAGTTCAAACTCGTGTTATTTGAACCCATTTTTAATTTGATTCTGCAGCTTGTGCGTTGAAATATTTTCTACATTACTTGTCCCAGTACTTCAAAAGTGATGTACGTTTTTTTGTTAGACAAATAGAAGGTATCTTGCGTGTATTGCTCTTAGTTGAAGGCCAAATGGGTTCATTAGTTATGTAGGCCTAACTGTTCTTTGACGTAGACCAACTGCTTTTGTCGGTAGACCGCTGCTGCGGTGGCAGACAGCGAATGGATTCTAACTATCTTGGCGTTGCTGTGCTGACTCAGCCCCGATGGCCTGCAAGATAAGCCTCCCGACGCATAGAGGTATGTGACTCGTTTTCTTATGCACATCGAGGATTATTATTTATCAGCGGTTGATATTGTGAAACCCGTTCCCCATACATGTTTAAAAGCTGGTTATATTTCTTTACTTGTTACTACAACTTGGTCTACATTTAATGCTTTAATTTAACACACTTGCTATGGAGAAAACCTACATTGAATACTTTAATTTAACATACTTGCTATTGAGAAAATCTAAGCCTTTTATCAATGAGTTTTATTACATGTTAGTTACGAAATGCGCACTTCGTGGATTCATTATAAAATTTGTCCTTTACACTATAACTTAAATTTAATACTTTCCTTTGTCCATGTGAATAAAAAAATTTTAATTTATTTTTACTGTTAATAGTTAATCGTGGGCGTTTTTTTTGTTTTTTGGTATGTAGGTGAATCTCCCCACTCTCCGAGTTAGGTAGTTAGCCTGGTATTTACTTTTTTTTTCAGTTACGTCTAGGTAAGTAGCAACCTTTGTTATGCATGAATATTTTTTTTATAATACAGTGGATGCGGATAAATACCTTCTTTAATATACTGCGATGGCATTTGCTATTGTTGTTGTTGAAACGGGAAGAAGTGTCTTTAAACTTGCACTGAACTGTTGCTAAAGCGCACACATATACTTAAAAGTTACAAATAGAGTTTGGTATCTTGCATTTATGTGAAAATGTATAATATAGTTTTACAAGATGGAACAAGTTTAATAATCCTAATCCTGTGCTATTGAATTATAAATCAATGGATGAAACTTGTATGTCATGTATCAATTTATACGAGACAACACATAGTTTAATTTCATATTTTAAGAATATAATTGATTCACTATTAAACGTCAAATATATCGAACAATGAACTACTTTTAGCAGATGACGGAGGAATACATGACTCTTCTAATATATCAGACGGAAATACATCTAGCGACCTTTTACTACTCATATGAAATTAATATTCTAATATAACGAGTTTTGAACATTCGCGGATTTCAATACATAGTTTAATCCACAAAGAGCCATTTTATTTGTTTGAAAAATATAATCGCTGCACACACCCAACCATTTTACTAGAGGTTATGGTAAAACTAAGTAAAATTCATGAATCGACCGGTTCATTTTCTGAGATACGTCAAACAAATAAACTCACCTAGGCAATACCTTTGAATAAAATTAAGATTGTAATAAAATCTTAATGTTTTATGTTAACTTTAGATATTGTATTTTTATGTTATTCATTGCCTGTTACGGATACACCATGTCACAGGATTCTTTCGAGGTTAAATCAATGAGAAGATTTATACTACGACCCTTTAATTGAAAGTCGTATACTTGCTCGGTGACTGTTCCAACATTAGACATTTGAAGTGTAAAATACTCTACCTTCTTAATATTTTTGACGCCTAGGTGTGATTCTGTTCATAGGAATATTTGTATTATCAGCCAACGATAGGATGTCAATACTTCAGCAGCTATATGTTTCAGTAACACTTAGCCACTGCCTACCAGCTGAACGAATAAAGTTTCAATGTCTTCTAACACAAGTCAAACCATCACCTAAGTTTGACAATTTAGAAGATTACTTGAGCGACTGTCGACAATCGACATGAAGAACTGAGCGTCAATGCTGTAGTTTTGGCGCTAAGTCCAGATGCTGATTTCTGATGTGTAAACTTCGTTATTAATTAAAATATCCGATAAAGTCTAGAATAACTTATTTATTATAAATTTACAATTCCACATCTGTGAGTACTATTCACAGCTCTTGCCGTGTATGGTGGAACAGCTTCAAATAAGTACTGACTTCCTATTTCATATCCTTACTTATTATACCTCAATATTAGGGAAGTTTACCCAAACATATTCAGTTTTATGCATAGCTAGTGTTCAACATTACTCATAATTTCTTTATTACAATAATAACTTGGTTACTTCATGTTTCAAATCTCGTCAGTCTTTCAATGGCGTGAGGCCAAATTCCTGAATACATAATACTATTTGCATTATTACATTACTTTGCAATCATTAATTACAAAATATGCATTCTACCAATTATAAGGAAGAAGCTTATTTCTTATTTTCGGAAGCACATTAAATTTCCTACTTGTAAAATATATAATTTTAAATCGAATCTTAATTGTAATAGAAATCGTTAATTTATTTAAAATAGGTTTACAAAGTTTTGCGAACATCTTCCCGGGTGTACAAAAATACCTAATCTATTATATCATTCATTTGTACGTGTTTAACTACAATCTTAGTTGTCCTTTTCAGGGATGTTCCGTAGCACAAACTTCTCGGTTTCTTCATCATTGTCCGTGTCTCTTGTTAGAGTTGTAGATTTAGCATTTTTCTTGTTTCCTCTACATCTCCTCCCATTCACTTATAAAAAGAGTACCGCAAGCGTCAATAATAACAGTTGTCGATACATTTACCAATATTGAATGACTATGTTGTAGTATTCCAAGTCTTTCTAGATGCTTAATTGTTGATTCATCAGTTCTGAGAATTCAATTGTGTGTATTTTTATCATTGCTTCATATATCTGTGTAAGATGTTGATCTATTCCTTGTTCCCATTCGAACCATGCAGAGAAATCGTTTTTTAACAGGCCGCAGATACTGTTACGGGTTTATTTTCAACTTAGAGATTTGCATGCAATTTACAAAGTATTTGTAAAGAATTCTATTTTTAATTCCACGCGCGATTCTACAGTATACTGCTCTATGATTGCTGTTGCTGTTGAAATGAATGTCAGTAACCTTGATCTTAGTTGGAATATTTGGTAAGCCTGCTGTATTCCGTTCTTGCATTATTGCACATTAACATACATGTGGTATTTAGTAAAGCTTGGTTATTCAATGTTTTTGTTACATTAGTTGCATGATGGTTGCAGAGATTCTAATAGCATTTATTCATTTTGGCTTTGTTATAATCTTCTTAGGTGTGGTTACAATTTACGTTGTGTTAACAGACGATTGGTTATTGTTGCCTGAAAATTCAGGTTTATGGAAGTTTATTTCAAGTCCTGTGTAGAATTGGTTAAAGATAAGATGGAAATGGATTCCGCTATTCTTTCCACAGAGTATGATTTTGTTGGTCGTAAAGTTCAGAGGGGATTTCGTTCAAGTGGAGCATTTAAGTCGTTTTTGTTGACTTTACCGTTTAGGATCTTCCACTAATTCCTCTTGTGGATGCCGATTCCGTTTTGATGTCGCTGAGGTGGCACAGTGAGCTCGAATACTTAAGGATTTAGAATATCATCTTCTACCTCGTGGGATACTGTCCTCTGGCGAAGCCGTCATTCCAGTACATGTTAGGAGACTGCTGCTGTGCTACTGTTTGCTGCGTGATCCACACGTTAAGGTAATTTTACTTAAATATCTTAGTTTAACAAAGGAATTCAAATTCAGGTTACTACAGTAAAATATTTAATGTGATTATTAAGTTTAATTATTACTATCAGCTGATGCATTTCTTATTTCTGAAACTATTATTGCGTTAGATTTTACCGTCAGCATGTACATCCTACCAGCTTCGATATTTTCGATATCATCTTCTCACCCCAGAACCTTCTTATCTACTAGTTAAACGTACACAAATTTATAGACCTAACCTTGCTGCAGAAGTTCTTCTGCATCACTAAGAATAAGTCTTAAAGGTAAAGCTGATCCTGAATACTACTACCATTGTTTGTCTCAGACAAGCGATTGTAAGTCATTTAGTATAAGGTACATTAAGCTAAGCCAACAGGTACGGTATTGAAGGTAACTATACGCTTTTTCTTATAATTATTAAATAGCTGAGTTGTAAAATCTCATCAGCAGTAAGTATATATAAATTGTATTTTGTTCGGCATACAGCCCCCTTTTGTATTTTGTTTATATTAGACAAGTAAGTAAATATAATTAATTTGAGTCGAGTAGTATTTCTTTCGATACCGTTAAGATCACCACCTCCCCCCTCTCCCGACGGTAATTCAAATAGTCTTATTTGAGCCGCAATTCGTAGTAATAAGTTGTAATAATACTTCAATATTAACCATTATTGCCGGGTGGAGGAATTGTTGATCCGTCTAAAGTATGCATTCTTGCTAATTCCAAATAATTTCCACATCGTGGAACCACAATTCTTTCCGGCATTCAGGGCGTATAAGTGATGCCCGTGTAGATGCATTCACTATATATAACCAGTTTTGAAGGCTTAGTCCGTTCCACTAAGCTGTTTTGTACTGATGTTACTAAATGTACAACTGCTAGCGCTGTCTGACCTATGGTATATTAGGTCGATTGCACAATTCTGATGAGCGTTAATATTGAAAATCATTATAGGAAAGCGTATGTATATTGAGCTATTAACTATTTTCTTAAACCATAGCTGAGTTTTTGAGAGCGTAAAATATTTTTGTAACATATAGTTGATTGCCATAAACAGCGTTGATATTTCTTCTGTCCTGTAATGCCCTCACCCTAATATCTTTGGTATTGGAATGACCTTAATTATTTTGCATTTCTGAACTATTTCATTTTGTGTAGCGGAGATATGTCATGACCATTACGGATGGGTGTAACTTTTGACGTGCTTGCTCTAGTATTTTTTGGATTTTCAATGATTTAAACAATGTGTATAAGTTTCCTGCCTCTGTACTGAATATTTCTAATTGTTTGTATTTTGCCAATACTTGCTGTAGATAATTATTGACTAAGAGATATGTCCTTAAGGTGTGCATTTTATCCTGTTCTTGTCAATAGAGTTTCATAACATCTTTGAATCTTTGTTTTACCTTCAACTGCACATGATTCAATCGTTTGCTTATTCGAAACTCAATTTCATTTATGGCAAAATTGATCGATACCATGACTTTTGCCTGTTGTGATGTAATCTCCCGCAATGAAAGCTGATTTGCTTCTAATGTGTCTATTGCAAGATACGCATCGTCATTTAGCCCAAATACCAATGTCAAAAAATGCCCTAAGCTTCCTCTTTTTCGCCATCTCTCTACGTTTATAACTGAACTCTGGATACATGAGGAAATGTGTTCTCGCTGATTTTGTGTGTGACTGTTTAGCTCAACGTAGCGAATCCCGCACCGGGCGACTTCTTTGGATTCCACGCATAATTTTTCCATCTTCTCGATTATGGTGTTTACATTCCAATATTCTTTGCATATTTCTTCGATTGAGTGATGCAAATCGATATGGTAGTCTCGTATTTATTTTTGCATCGCCAACATTCTCCACGTAAAGTACTTGGTTCAAAGTCTGCATGATTTTGTAACATGTCCCTACAATGCCAGAAATAGAAAACTTCCATAATATGTATGTTTGGAATAAATCCCTTGATCTTATTACGGTGGTGGTTCCGTGGCGTAGTTGGTATACGTGGGACTACTACGCCTAAGGTCCCGGGTTCGAATCCCGACACGGTCCGCTTGAAAAATGTAAGGCGAGCATTTTTCACAAAAATACGCCCTTGTATAGATGAGAGGTAAAATGGAGGTCCCGTGTGTGAGTGTTGTCACGCACGTTAAAGATCCCAATCTTGCTTGGAACAGCAATGGTTCCGCAAAATTCAAAATTTTTCAGGCAAAAAAACTCGCTTCTTTGCCAACGTATTACCTTCGGGTGGGGCATTGGAAAATCACGTGTAGGTCTTATTACGGTTGAAAGTACATGCTGCTTTATCTTCCTTTGCAATTTTTGTTAGATTATCTCCTTGGAACTGTTATTTCAGATTTCCCCCCTTCTATGTAACTTATCTTTTCCTTCTTTTTCGGAAACTTTCATTACTTTTTGTCCGCAATTTTCATTCGGTTCTCCCACTACGTTAGTATGGTATTTCCTAGGAATGCCCTTGAGGTTTTTTGATTTACTATGAATCTTCCAACACCTTTCAAACTCAAGTTTTTGTACAATTTCAAACACATGTCCTTGTTCATCTTCCATATTTCTACTAACAACTTCTGGCAATTGTTTTCCTTCCCTATATTTTTCTAGTCCATGCCCTTGCCTGCCTTCGCTTACAGTTTTAGGTAATTGGTGTGCCTTCCATAAGATTTTATAATACCTTTGGTCGTTTTTTATTATATGTATTTGTATATACATTTTTTCAATGTCTACAGATACGATAAACTGGTGTTTTCGCCAGAGTACCAAGATGCTTTTTAAATCCTGCTATACCTTGTACTCGATATCTATTGAGTCGTTTAAATTTACTTCTGTGGAAGTTCTTAAGGAGGCATCCAATACTAACCTTAACGCGGATGTGCTGCTTGACGTCCATACTGCATGATGAGGAACGAAATAACTGCTATCTCATCTTGATACGTCACCTTCCTTCATGTGACCCATTTTGATGTATTCTGATACAATGAACCCAATTTCTTATTATATCTGAAATGTTTTCTAATTGTAAGGGTCTAGACATTGCAGTCCCTAAATTGCCGAATTCCACTGCGCGATCTTTCGTGAAGGGTATAGCGATGGTGTATATTCCTTACTTTTCCCTTGTAATATACTACGTGAAATATTTTTCACAGAATGTGTCTTGATGTTCCTCTTCTACTTTCTCATCTACTTCCTCGAGTTTCCGGAACTTCCATAATTCGTCCCTTTGAATGTTTTCAACGCTTAGACCTATTACCTGAGTAGTTGAGTTAGCCGGATTGCCAGAAATTATTTAGCCTAACTCTGAATCCTGGCCTATTTCCTCATTCTTATTACATATCCCTTGCTTTATTATATTTGTGTACATATTTATACTTAAAATTATATATAGTGCGCTTGTGGAGTTATAAATTCCGGGCCCGTCAAGTACACTGTGTTCCATATACTAAAGACCAATACTATGCCTTTTCGCGGTAACACTCCTGTTAAATCCTTCAAATCCAATATCCTGCTTGGCGAAGAGAAGCGTATTGATTTATTCTTTGCATTATCAGTTGTTGTTTTTCCTAACACGTCGATCGTAACGTATATTCTTTCCTTTCGTAATGCCAATCGCTGCACCACTTTTTCAGAGATGAAAGATGCCCGAGCGCCTGTATCAATTAATGCTCGTCACCATTGTTTATTTCATGTCAATTCAATAATTTAACCATTGCTGTTGGCAACATCCCTTCTGAATCTTGGTCTGTGTCTAGGCAGTGATTGTTAACTGTTTACTGCGTTGGTGTTATAGCAGCTACTTATGTGATAACTGCCATTGTGTAACATGGTATGATGTAAGCTACTGCCACATACGCTATACTTATTGTGGTCACGACATCTTGACGCCTGGGATGACTCAAACATCTCTTGCATAGCTTTCACCTATTAATTGTACCCATTCATCTCCTAGGAGATTGTCTCATAAAAGTACTGTACTGAAAAACATCATGGTTTTCAACTCACACCATACATGAACACGTATGTGACAAAAACGTTTTAAACTGCACTTCTGTCAGAACTTGCGCTTTGTTTATTCTGCCCCTTTGCCCTGGTTTTGTCCCATTCTTGCTCTTTGCTGCCCGACTGCCTTCTTACTTTCCTTCTGCTATGCTACCCTTTCCTCAACCTCTGTTATGTAGTCGATGTCTCACTTCTCCTTTTGAAATACTCGTGACTCTTTTCGAACTTTGTTTCTAGTTTTTTATTATTTATTACAAACTCTTCCCACAAAGAGTGGGCTTTCTCTCTTTTTGTAACAAAATAATTTTCAATTTTCCTAATCGCTGGATTTTTCTTTATATTAACTAGCATCTTTTGCAAGTCTCTTCCAATCTTTACTTGCTCCTTTGCTTATGCTACCGTTTTAAATGTATCTTTAACTAAATTTCCACCAAAAAGTAATACTTAGCCATTGTCTACCAGCCGAATGAATAAAGTTTCAATGTCTAACAATTCTAACACAAGTCAAACCATTACCGAAGTGTGACAATTTACTAGATTACTTGAGCGACTGGCGGCAATCGACATTAAGAGATGAGCGTCGATGCTGTAGCATTGACGATAAGTTCAGATGCTGAAGTCTGATGTTATCTTCATTATAAACTAATATAGCTGATAAAGTCTAAAATTATTTATTTATTATAAATTATTACAATTCCACATCTGTAAGTACTATTCACAGTTCTTGTTGTGGATGGCAGAACAGCTTCAAATACGTACTGACTTTTTATTTTTAATCCTTACTTTTATGTCTAAAAAACAGGAGAAGTTTATCCAAACATATTCAGTCTTGTGCTTAACTAGTGCTCTATATTATTCATATCTCCCTTGTTACAATGATAACCTAGTTATTTCATGTTTCACATCTCATCAGTCTTTCAACTGTATGAGATCAAGTTCCCTAGTACTTGACCCACCGAATATAATACTATTACCTAGCATTTATTAATTACAAAATATGCGTACTACCAGAAATAGGGAATAATCTCATTTCCTATTTTCTGCAACACATTAAATTTTCTACTTGTAAAATGTATGACTTTTAACCCGAATCTTAATTGTAAAAGGAACCGTATATTTACCTATTATATGTTTGCAATGACTTTGCGAACAGCTTCCGATGATTTTCATACACCCTTATACACTGCATTACGATTAGAGACTATATTTTGGGTAATTTCTTCATTAATATTTTTTTCCTGTCTCAGTCGCATTATTTCTTTGTTATCAAACGCATACAAATAACAATGACAAACTCACAAATTAAAACCAAAGCAGTCAGACCTTTCTAACAATCATTCTTGGTTTGAATCAGTTCCCACTAAAAAGAGAAATACCACGGCTAGTGTTTGACATCGAAACGGAGAACGATTATCACATACTTTCCTCGTCTCACTACGCAACTACACACCAAATACCTTCCCTACGTTGCAGTACTCAGTTTCTATCTAAAATTACAATTGTATTTTTCTTAAAAAGTTTGCACTCCTTTTAGACATGAATTTCCGATATAATCAGCACGAACTCTATTATACTTATACTTTACCGCTTTTGATAGAAGCAATGCATTGAAAAACTAGACTCTATAATACTTAACATGCTTTTGAATCAGAAAAACAGAACAGAATTGAAATAATCTAAGACAAAGCTTTTTGGACTCAGCGTTTAGAAACATTGGAAATGTATATTATTGATTTTTTTATTAATCAAATATTACACACATCCCACTACAGAAAGCTATTTTTAAGATGAACGAGGCGCTCAGAAAACAAAATTTATAAAAAGCAGTCTTACTATTTTAAGTTCCCCATTGAGGCTTTTTCATTCAACCATCTTAGGCGTTAGAAATAAAAAAATGTCAATATGTACGATGACCTAATACAGCTTAAACTGATCTGTTTTAAATAAGACTTAGCCCTTTCAGAGTAGCAGGGCTGAAGCTAAATCTGACCCAGAAAAGCTTTTTGCTAGTAGTCTCGCTACAAAAAGGAAATGGAATGTATGACAAATATATAAGAACATGATAACGTTTGATGAAAGTTCTGCTGACTTGGATTAAAGATAGCTTATTTCAGCGTACGCTTCAGTTATCGAAGGATTATCTATTGCTTCGGAAATTGTTGCGACTGAAAAATGTTCTTCGCGTTAGTACACATTCACAAGCTTTCTAAAGATACTGTTTTTTAATCTTTCTGCTTTATCAGTTTAAAGGAGATGCTTATGCAAGCAACGACTTTTATTTTTAGTTTTTATCGCACCTTTAACTATAAATTAAATACGAAATTGCTACAATTCCTAAAATGTTATCTATACGAACTCTCTACGGTACTAATCATAACCCTACATGTAAAACAGTACTTTCAAAAAAGCGTTAATTTAACAACCTTATCCTACATTTTAAATTAATGCTGAAGGATAAAATATGGGGAAGTAGAACATTCAGATGAGTAACGCCCGAGAAATCTAGAAAGTTTTTGCTATTTAACCTTACTTAAAATATCCTGTTATTAATTCACATTTAAGTAGTAGCTGCTAATTACTGCTTTGAATACAACTAATGTAGTGACACGTAGGTGTCACTTAATAACTGAATGTCATACATTTAAAAGGCCAAACCGTTTCGAGTTTGTTTGTAAAAATAATAGGCAATGTGGAATAAATGGGTGCATATTTAAGCACCATGGACTACTGCATATAATAGCAAACAAAACGATACTTCAATACATGTGACTATAGGGCAACAATCGAATTGCAACATTCACCACAAAACACAAAAATTGATCTTGCTTCGAGTGATATTTAGCGTTAAAACACTTACTTTCACGATGAATGCTAGTCAGTAATGCGTATAGAAAAAATTTAGTAAAGTAACTCTAGCTTAAAGGATCTCTCACATTTTTGCTTAAAATAGACTGGAGGGATTGTTTGAGGAGATGCGTATTCCAGAAAAATATTTCTAGAAATATTTGGTAATGATCCTCATGCACGAAAACTACCTATTGGAATCAACAACTCTTGAAGTGCTCCAAGGTAAATGGAAACAACTGGTTGCTACAAGTACTCGTCTTCTATGGATATTGCATGGGTTTTATGGTGACAGTTTTCATCAGCGTGAATGCACGTCTACTGACTGGTTACGTCAGAAAGTACAAGAATTCTTCTCATTGGATTATTTGGTGTCACACACCGAGAAATGTCATTGAATCGGAGAAAATAAAAGGTCACGAAAAATACTAAAGTCTACCCAATTTATAAAAGTGGTCCTTATGAAACCGGTCTAATTTGGAAATACAAGGATGTTAAGTTACCGAATACCATTGGCTTGGTACCGAGAAGGTTAAATTGTCTCAAAAAACAAATGTAACGCATTTCAAATTAGGCATTCGCCAAACGATACAAGTTCTTGTTCGGAGATGATATATTAGGAAGTATACCATCGGCAAGTTAAATACTTCACGCTGTCGTATCTTGTATTTGAATATTTTTCCGTGACAATCTCAACATATTAGAGAAGCACAGAGCCTTGTAGAATGTCGTGGATAAGGCTAATGGTGTTTCTCTAACTTCAGCTGTACTGTAAGGTACTGATATGGTGGCTTCCTTAACTAAAGTATTGTATAAATTTCATGAACGACCCATAGCAGTGGCATGCGTCATCACAGAGATATTTTATCAGACATTAATTCTATAAAACGATTAACATGTTCAGGGTTTTTTTATAAAGAGAAAAGACAAATGTGCAATCTGAGATTTATATTACTCAGGTTGTGACGTTTAGAGTAACATGCTCACTTTGTACACCATAATTTGTAAAAAAATCTCAATGCTGAAAGATACTACAATGCGTCTCCAAGATCGTTTAAATCAATTCTGGCTCGCTACTATGGAGGCGATTTGATAAATTGTGCCAACACCCCCAAAAAAAGCAATCTAACTGACTGAAGCAGTGATATAGATTTATAGTCAAGCTGGTTTTTTCGCAATTAGCAATAGAAATCAGCAACAGTCTAAAATTCACTAGGCAAAGTATTCCAATAGTAAATAAGGCATTTAGGGTATGGTTAAGAATCGATTGCAATAAACGTACTGAGAATGCAGCAGATGGCATAATTGACCTCTTTACTTACTCTTTAATTTTCAATAAATTAAATAAAGAAGTGTTTTCGGGGTTGCGTCGTCCAACAAAACGCGAAAAGTTATGTATGCTAAGATCATCCTATGACCCTTAGGTTTTTATTAGCGTCATCTTAGATGTACGTGAAAATGCTGTTACAAAAGGTCAGGACAACTGTTTTGAACTGGGATGACCAATTAAGAGAGACACTTCACAAGAAATGGATAAGCTGATTACGCGTTTTGCCTAATATTGAGAAAATTACTATTTCAAAGTGTAACACGCGTCATATCTTCTTTACAATCTTCAATTCACTATATGTCTATGTCGGCTCAAGTAAAAACGCTTTCGCAGCTGTGATCTAATTTAGATTGGAAAGCATGCAGATGTAGAGTACTGATTAGCTGGTGCGAAGACCAAAGTAGCGTCCTAAAAGTCAATGTGTGTTAACGGTCTTGAATTCCAAACCGCCCTACTTGGCGCTAGGTTTGCCAAAAGTATTTGTAAAGGTCACTCATTTGAAATTAACAAACGTTTTTTTTTGTCGCAATTCTAAAACTGTCATAACTTAGTTGCAAACTGAACTTAGAATATTTCGCCAATTCGTAACATGTAGAATCACAGAAATCCTGTAACTAGGATATGCACTAGAATAGTATTGGCTATCTACAAAACTTAACATTGCTGATGATGCTACAGGATGGAACAGGAATTTTATTCTTGATACGTCGCTGAATAATATGACAGAATTCTTAAAGCAACCTCAAACATATTGGCCAATGGAAGCTGTGGAGAGAATAGCTATTAGCGAGAAGGAATTGAGACCGTTGCAAATTTCTACTAAGATTGTGGATACGCAACGCTTTCGAGTTGGCTACCTCTACATCGTACCGTAGCCTGTGCTTTGAGATCCATTTACAGATTTTTAGTAAATACAAGAGGTACTAACAACAAAACGCATCATAAACCTTTTTATGCTAGAGAATTGGAGAATGCCGAAAACGACATATACAGCCAAACACAATTGGAGGTTTATCATAAAGAAACACTGGCTCTTCAAAGAAATCGAGGCGGGCATAGTACATTTACTTTCATATACAAATCCAGTATAATCTAAAGTTGCTCCCCACATCTAAACGAACACGGAGTCCTAAGATTGAGGGGGCGTATCGACGCAGTGCCAAAAATAAGCTTCTACGTGAAAAGACTAAACTTCTGCCAAATGATCATGGTATGATTTTTATTACAATTCACTATTAACAGCGCCGATGCCATCACCACAACGAGTGTTATTAATGAAATTAAGCAAAAGTATCAAACACCCTGTATCCGTGTGGAGCTCAAGAAAGCCACTAATGGATGCCAGAAATTTAAAATTAACAGTAAGCCCGGCTAACACTGTATATACCACCTTGCACCTTTATTGGCATTTACTATTTCGGACCGCTTACCGTAACTGTTGGCAAGCGAACGCAAAAAATAGTGTGTGACATCTACATGCTTGACCATGCGTGCTATACACATTGAAATTGCCCACAGCTTATCTACTTGTTTATTGTGGCATTGTTGAATCTCTACGTAAAATGTGGAATGCAAAAAGATTGTTCAGTGATAACAACACAAACATTCGTGGAGCAGATGTTGAAATTCGGAAGTCTTCCCAAATATTAACTAGGAATTTTTAAAAGATTAATTGTTTTCTAGTTTAAATATCAAGTGGAATTTTAAACCACCATTACAGCTTTACATAGGAATAAGCTTAGAATGCCTTCAACGTTCCGTAAAAAACACGTTGGGGTATATAATGCAGACTAGAAATCCTTCTCATAAACCGTTACGGGTCTGGCTTATGGAAGTGGAAAACATCGTTAACTCACTGCCAGTTACAAACGTGCTGTCGGAGTCAAATATCGATAAAGCCATCACCCCTAACCATTTCTTATTAGGTTCTACAAATAGTTATAACAACCTTTATGAGCTCATTGGAATTGGAAATTTGTTGAAAAAAAAACAGAAAGCATTGCAGTAACTAGTTAATTCATTTGGAGTTCATAGGTTGCGAGAGTATTCATTCGATCTAGAAAAGCGGACAAAGTGGTGCCATCAAATTGCACCATTAAAGAAAAGAGATGTTTTTGTTATAGTAGATGAGAAACAGGTGTGGAATTATTGAAAATGGGGGATTGTGATTGACACGACCACTGGAAATCGTAGGCCAGCCCGGCAAGTTACAGTTCAATTAGAAACGGAATTCTTGTTCGTCCTGCCAAAAAACTTTTAGTCGTGGAAATTCCTAAAATTGAAGATTATGCAAGTTGTATCCAATAGAAGGACTTACCTGAGTGGAGGATATTAGTTGAGTTTGTGTGGTTTACAAGGGATATCTCTTATATTCTGCATATTGCCACATAAAGGGCGCCGTTAGTCAAATATCAATGCTAGAAAATAACATTCATCTTTAGTTAACCTAAATCCGAAGTTTCACTGCGATACGTATAGTGCTGTAACTAAAACGAACTATCAAAATTAACAAGTTAGTAGAAAAATTGAACTACACTGTGGAAATTTTCGCGCAATAATTTTTTATAATTTTCAAAGACAATATTTGAACAAAAATGCCTTGTCCAGATGGTTTGTGTATCGACAATAAAGCACCACATCTATCAACAATTTCTCGTTGGTATGAATTGAAACGTGAACGGACTAGTCGTAGTAGGGATACACGAACAGGTGCACCAAAAACGGCAATCTTGCTCGAAATTCAACATATCGCGAAATTGAGGCTCATTGGGGATTTCAAACACTTCAATTCCAAAAATTTTGCACTAAGAGTTGTGCCTAAAAATATTAATTTCTCGTCGAATACTGCATCTGTTGACCAAAGAACATAACGCAGTTAGCGTGACTTCGTGTCAAAAACTTCAATGGAAGAAACTATAAAAACGTATACAACATCGTAAGTAGTGATGAATCTGGGATTTTCTCATACGAGCCAAAAAATAAACACCATTTGTCTGTTTAAGTGTTCCAAGGTGAAGAAAAGCCGTTATCGAAGTGTCTGCAAAGAGATGATCGCAACATTTGTCTCGAAAGCAGGTAATGTAGAAACAACACTTCTATAAGGCCAATGAACTGTTACTGTTGATTGATACATACCTCTTTGTTTATCACAAGTTATCGAAAAGCTTAAAAAAACTCACCACAAACGACGATTCATCTTCTTCCAAGTTCGCAAACAGTTCGCTAGACAATGCATTTCTAACGCAACAAAACGTAGAATTGTTAGGCTATCCTCGGTAAAGTCCCAGCCTAAGTCCAAATGATTTCTATACGTTTTCAATAATCAAGTATAGACTGCGTGGTCAAAGGATACAGTCGTCAGAAGAAGCTGTCGATGCTTCAAAAACACAATTTTGACTGTATTAGAAAACGAGTAAAATAACTGCTTCCAGAGTTGGTTCGAGCGGATGCAAAGGTGCAGGCGGCTCCGTGGCGTAGTTGGTATGTGTGTGACTACTACGCTCAAGGTCCCTGGTTCGAATTTCGACACGGTCCGCTTGAAAAATGTTAGGCGAGCATTTTTCACAAAAATACACCCTTGTTCGGATAAGAGGTAAAACGGAGATCCCGTGTGTGAGTGTTGCCACGCACGTTAAAAATCCCTACCTTGCTTGGAACAGCAAGGGTTCGGCAAAATTCCAAACTTTCCAAGTAAAAAAAATTCGCTACCTGTCAATGTAGTACCTTCGGGTGGAGCATTGGAAAATTACATATAAGGCTGCAAAAGTGCATTAATTTCGTAGAGAATACTTCGAAAAACAATATAGTGCTTAAAAAGCTATCTAGTGTTTTATTTCAGCTCTATATACAAAACTGAAAAGACAATCCTTGTACCTTACTATTTACTCGTGTTACTAGCTGCACAATTTTTTATGTCAAAATAAAGATCAAGTGTGGATTCATCTCTTAGTGGAAGAAAAGAAAATTTGGAGTTCATCATGATGTTCGTAATATTAATTCAAGTTGTACAAGGTTGAAACTTTAAGTAATTAGCGTAGATACACCTTACTGTAATATTATTCAACCGAAGATTATTCATATAGGAAAAAACGAATAAATTTGAATTATTTGGATTGCACATACCTACTGTGTTTTTCTTCTGACAAATTGTTCTCCTAACAGACCCTTTTTAACTCCCTGATTATGTTATTCGAATGTTAATTCTGCTTCGCTTTTGGTCATCAGTCAATTTGTGTAAATTAAAGCGTAAGCACATTTTTTGGAGGTCCAAATGGGATAAATTGACGTTTTATAGGTATTCAATTCCATTTCGATTAATTTCAATTAAGATTTTGGTTGATGTTTGGTGAATTCACGAACAACTTCAATGGCATCTTTGATTATCACAAAATTTCCTAACGTGTGATTAGCATTTACGAATCTTCATGGCCATTTTCAAAAAGCATTTACTACCCATCACCATTAACATGTTTCACCAATTGAAGCGTTTCGGAGAAAATGTTATAGATTTTATAGCGCAGCTTTATGTTAGCTTGTCCGAAATTAATTTTAGCTTCGATGCAACAACTAAACTGTGGCCTACAACACAATAACTCAGCTTCTACACTTCTGATTGTCATGGACGTTTGACAGGATGTCAGTAAAAGATTTCCCTCTTCTAGCTTGAGCAACCATCAATAGGTGACGCCACTATAGAATGTGCTTTTTAAAATAATACTGTTTACTTAGGAACGCAGGTTGTATATAAAGTATAAGGAAGGAGCAAATTTAACGAGTCTTAAAAAAACACAAAACAAAAAAACTTATTGACAAGTGATCCATATAAACCCTAATAAAGGCGAAACGCGTCAACAGGATGCATTTGTGGCTTATAAGATATAAGTTAACGCATTAACTCCCTTCTTTTATAAATGGTTAATTTAAAAATCAAGCTCCTGTCATAACTTTACCTGAACACCCGTTTATATTAAATGTTACTTCTATGAACTTATCGCGCTATCTATGGCGTAGAAATCTATTTGAGGAAAGCTATTTACCTTCTTTTCACGAGTTGAAGTAATAAATCAGACGGGTCTGAGAATCTACCACGCAGAATGTATGAAATTTACATAGGAACTACAAATTTTCATTAAACCTGCGTACACAGAGGCGTACTGTATATCTAATAAACGAGCTGAATCTGTCAAGAGTTCGTTTACGTAATAAAGAAAGTTTTGCTGAAGGGATTATTTAGTATATAGTTAGTTGTTATGTAAATATGACGTTATCTATTACAATTAGATGACGTTTTGGGGTTAAACGAAAATCTGAAAAGACAACTTTAACGATTTTGTGTAGTTTCTTTTAATAGCTTTTATTAATGATTGCTGAAACATAGAATAATATCAAGTGCTGTTAGAATTGAAAACTCTTTAAAAATGTTCAAGTGAGAGTCTATACAAAGCCGTTACCTCTTGTTTAAATTTGTACACTACCTAAATTTCGTTATATTTACTTCTAGCTCTTTGGCATTCACAGACTACAATTACAGCAGTAGATTATAGCTTAGTCATTGTGTTAATACTATTTGCAATCAAAATGAAGCATATTTGCATTTTATACTTACAATATAGGTTTGCCTCGAGTAATAGTATATTATCTGACTACTAAAATGAACTGACACAATAACAGTTAACAAAAATACACAGGAAAGTCCTCAGGTAATTGGAACCTTACACCGCGCTAACCCGGCTTATGCACGTACGATTGCCATGCGCGTGTAACTAAAAGTCAGCGAAGGATGTACCTTTTCAACTCAGGTAGTCATCAATAGGTGGCGCCACTTGAACGTACCATTTTGAAAAAGCCCTGACTATTTTGAAATGTACTTTGTAAACTGAAGTACTACTACCTAAAACAACAAATAGTCAGTATAGGAACTCAAGGAACAGCGTACACAGCACCAGGACCGGCTGTGGGTTTTGCGGGGCATCGGAAAAATATTATATGCGGGCCCCCCTCCCAACAAAGAAGAAATAATACATGGACATAATTTTATCAATTTATTTAATGAAATATTTATTTCATGAATATATTCAATAATATACATACATAAACATAATATTTTTTATTCCTATTATGTACAAACTTTTTGTACTGTTAATTCCTCGATAATATCATCAAAATTTATTTGTTTTGTTACCTCCTGCTCTATTGACAACATAGCCACCCCCTCTAACCTATTTTGTTGCATAGGTAATCTTAGATAATTTTTAATGAACTTTAATTTGGAAAAACTACGTTCGGCGGAAGCTACTGAAACAGGCGTTGTTAACATAGTTTTCAATACTATATATGTATTAAGATATGCATTATCTATATTCTCTGTGCAAATTTGTTTCAGGCAATTGAACAATTTGTGGCAAAAATTTTAACTCATGAAATTAATTGTAACCATCAATATCCGAATTTTCGCCATTTTGAAGAAATACATAAAGATCGTTGCAATATTTTTTTTAATTCATCATCGTTTTTATTTTTTAAATTGCCAAAGTTGTGTAAAAAACCAAATACATCATTATAACGAGTATACTGTTCAAATCTTTCATCCAGAGCAACAATAGCACAATCTACAATTTTTAAAAAATAGTCTACTTTAAATAACTGTTTTGCATCGTTTCCAATGTCGTCATTATTTTCACAGGTATACATTTTTGGTTTTTTGAAAATACGTTTTGTTTTAAATTCTGGTGATATATTTATACTACTACATATTTCACCACTACTAATTATCGTATCTTCAAACCCAGAATGTCTGTAACTTTTAAAAAAAATTAAAAGTTGTTTTAGGTGTTTTAGAACTTACAGAAATTTGTATTCCATATTTTTGAGAAATTTTGCTTGTAATATTGACTTTATTTAGTATTTCATACCAAATCACCAATTCCATTACGAATTCAAATAACATAATGTGTTCAATTATTGACAAAACTTCTACTTTTAAATCACTGGCAACGACAGTAGCTACTTCCTCCAATGTAGCTATTACACCGGGGAATTGCAAACGAATTGCCTTGATGCTTTCAAATTGGCTTTCCTATCGTGTTTCCGATAATGGTTTAGGCTTTAAAAAGAGTGCATGTTTTTAAAAATAGTCCACCTACTGACTGACCCACCAAACGTTGTAAGGATTTTTCGTATTAACGAAAAGAAATTAATGGCTCGTTCAAACGACTTGCAACAATGCCCAAGAATTAAATTTAAATTATGAGAAGTGCACGGCAAATAAAAAGCACGAGGATTTTCTTCTCTAATTAACGCTTGGACAACCCTATTTTTCCTTTCATGTTGCTACCGTTATCATAAGATTGATCTCGGTAATTTGACAACAATAAATTCTGTTTCGTAAATTCATTCTTAATAGATTCGGTTAAACTGTTACCAGTTGTTTCGTTGACAACTATGAAATTAATAAAATGTGCGACAATTTCAACATTTTCATCTTGTCTATCTACGATACGAATTATACCAAATATTTGTTCCAAGTGACTAATATCTGGGGTACAGTCTAGAATGACGGAATAATACTTAGCTCGTTTAGTTTTGTTTATTATAGTTTTCCTTACTTTCGAAGCAAGAGTAGAAATAATTTCGTTTTGAAATGTATGGTTAAAGAAAAGCATACGATTGTTTTTATTGATAAAACTGTCTGTGTGTTCATTTAAAACTGCATCAAATTTAGTCAGTAACTCTATCAACCCAAGAAAATTGCCGTTTTGAGGTTCATAAAGTTTATCCGAACTTTCACGAAAAGTCAGATTTCTATTTGTTAAAAAAGAACTATTTCTACTAATCTTTTTAAAACATTTTCTATTTTTTCAATTTCGTTGTCTCATATTTTTATAGAAGTCTGGTCAATTAAATTTTCGTGTTTCATACCAGTTTCTAACAAATTCAGTTTCATTATACATTCATAATGTCGTTGAGATGTTTCGTGTTCTTTTAGTCTATCACCTACATGTTTCCAGTCATTAAAACCATTTATAAAAAAATTATTCTGAGTCCTATTATGAAATAACTTGCAAACCAAACAATATAGTTCATTTGTTATTTCAGAATTTACTAACCATTTTCTTTGAACAATTTCTCCATTAGGCAACAATCTATTAAAGTATTTATTACCTTTATCTGCTGCAGAAGTTTTCATTTTATCGCTATTTAATTTACGATTAACAATTTCTACACGCAATTTATCAATTATTAAATCGGGCCAATTGGAACTTTCGAAAATATTTGATTTCGTAGAATTCTGTTCGGTAGATGTTGAGGTTGAAGGTTGATCTTCCGTTATTAAATCAACTTCACTTAACTCTTTTTCATCCCCGTTTGAGCCTGCTTCATCTGCATCTTGATTATTCTTCGTTTGTTCGCGATTCTCATTTTCGTTTTGCACAATGAGTGTGTCTACAGGTGTAAATTGTTGCACTGGCATCAAAAATTTTTCTAGTGCGCCCGACTGCGACTTAATTTGTCTCTTCCTTCGTTTGTTTAAGCTCTCTCTTTATATTACCGTAAATATACCTTCTTCCTCTATCTCGATCGCAACTACCACCACCAGTATGCGACATGATTTTACGGATTAAAATTGGAAAAAAATTAACAAATATTTAAATAATTTTAGATTTTTAAAAAAAGATATACCTATTTTTTATACCAAGCTCCTTGAAATTACTCTCAACAATTTTAAGAAAACGTATAATACTAATTACGAGGTGAACACACGGTCTTTGTCAGCGCCTTTATGTGTGCAGCATTCGGCTAAGGAGAACGGAGTGCGAGTGGTGTATATGCGCAACGTGAACATTGCTCTTTCACTTTAAACAGCAGTTGCAGGAGACAAGGAGGCAGCAGACGAGCTGACATGCAGATGCACGATGCACAGATATGTACAGTGTGTCCCAAATTCGTTGCAAAACGGGGTTATCTCGGCTGTTATTGTAGTTAGAGACTTACGTTTTCGCGAACTGTTGCTATTTTTTTTGTGAAACTTACAATGCCGTTAACAGAATTTTCATCGTCTTGAGTTACAGGGTGAAACTGAAGTTTTGCGCTTATTAGAGGACTTCTATATCTCATTAACCGTTTAAGATTGTGGAAAGGTAAAAACTGTGTTTGATGAATATTTTTACGTAAAATTCAGTGGCGTACCTGAATATTTTTCTTGGAGGGCAATCTTTCAAATACGACATAAACATATGGTTTTTATAATGGAACATCCTGTACTTTCTTGCACCAATAAATAGGTGCAATCTTTCTCACTTCAGTGATATATAATAGTAAATACATTTGTTTTTTAAAATATGAAGAATTAAATAAGTTTGATTATTGAATGGAATTTTTAAATATTTTAGTAAGCAACTATTTACCAGAACAAAAAAAACTCAAAACAACATAACAATCATATAATTATTACTAGATCCAGACATCCCCTGCCATCTATTGTTAAATACCCTATCAGTTTTGTATTGCACACTACTGCTGTTACTACCACGTCGTTGAATATTTTAATCTTACCGAGCGGGATGTTAATGCAGGGAAAGACCTACTTTAACATCCGACTCGTAAAAAACGTTGCATTTGGTGTCAAAAACTTGCCCTATCTACTAATAATTTTTATTTATTTATTTGTTTCAACGTTTCATTACTAGGTCCATAGTTTCCATAGTTTCAACCAGTACATGAAGTGCAACATGTGCGGTAGTTCCATAAGCCTCCGTCGGTCGCTGTAAAACACTTCCTTGTGTACTGTTAATTTTTTGTCTAGGTTTGATTGTGTTAAGGCGATGTCCCCACGCGCACGCGGCGTATGATACCATAGCACCGAGCACACTGTTGAGATATAGCCTTACGCAATTAAGTGGTATTTTATAAGTCCTTTGGGCCAGCATTGCGATGTTCTGCATTGCAGAGATTGCACTTGCACAGACGGTGTTTATATGTGTAGAGTAATTCTATTTTTCGTCTAATGTTAAGCCCAGATATTTTGCGTTTTGTGTTCTACTTATATTTACACCGTCTAGTTTGGTGGTGGGGTTCTTTGCCAGGGTTCCCTTCATCACAAGATATGTAGTTTTTTGTGGTGTTATGGTCATTTTTTTGGTTTTGCACCAACTTTGTGTTTGGGTTAGGGCGATGTTAGCTTTACGTTCGATTTCCCTTCTGGAATTGCCTTCAACCACCAGCAAGACGTCGTCGGCGTATGCAATCGTCGACAACACTTCGTCAACGGTGTCCAGCTTTTCCAGGATTTCATCCATTACAATATTCCAAAATAGGGGCCCGCATATGGACCCATGCGAGCAACCTTTATTTATATGTTTGGTAATGCTGTCCCTGCAGTAGCTCCTGAAAGAATGGTATAGTTGTGATGGACAGTTTATGATCGTAAGTCTTGTAAAAAGTGAAGGTCACCAAGGGTTATTAAATGCGCTTTCTTTGTCCACTAATATTAATAGGACGTATTTTTTGTGTGATTGCTTGATGGTTTGTATTACTTGGTTTACGGCGTCCTCGCTGGATTTGTTTTCTGTAAAGCCACATTGCCTTGGATGTACCTTTGTAGTTTGTCTGTAGTCCTGCATTCGTTTACATAATAGTTTTTCATACGTTTTTCCTAGCGTGTTCAAAAGGCATATGGGTCGGTAAGAGCCTGTGTTTCCTTTTTTAGGTTTTGTAAGTGTCCTGTCCATTGAATTGTCGTTGTGTGTCGTGTTTTCTGTTGTTTTGGGAGCAGCTGCTCCATTGTTCGTCCAATTGTGTTAGTGAGTAGTTTTGTATACTCGTGGACGTTTGCGTCTGATCTTATGTCTTGTGGGGGTACAAATGTGTCCCTCAGTTTGTTCCAATTTGCATGTCGTATTTTGTATCGTTGTACTTTGGTGAAGATTAGTGGTCTGTCAAATGGCCTGGTTGTCATGTCAATGTTGAACGTGATTAGGTTGTGATCACTGACAGTTTGGTGTTCTAATACCTGCCAGTCTTGTATATATCTGTGCGCCAGCCCATATGTCAGTGTAACGTCTATGTTTGTTCCTGTTCCTGCATGGGTGTTGTATGTTGATGGGTTATTAGGAAGGTTAATTACTTCGAGTTGTAGTTTGTTAATCAAGTTTTCGACTTGTTCTCCGCGTTCATCCGTGAGGGAACTGTGCCACATCGGGAATTTTCCATTTACGTCTGCCATAATAACCATTGTTTTTTTTGTTGTAAGTGTGTAATATGTTGCGTATGTTGTTTATGTACGGCTAAGGGTCCAGTCTGTAGTGGAAGTAGCTTGTTACCAAGATCCACTTTTCAAATCCGACCGTTTGAGACCTCCAGACATGTACAGTGTTCTCCGGTGTATCGTTGGATTGTCGTGATTGTCAATGTGGGTTCAAAAATGACCACTGCCGTTTGCGGGTTTCTACTTGTATGTATTTATCTTGCCCTGACTCGCATGCTTGGAATCTTCCCATGCACCAGATAAGGTTCCTGTATAAAAAGTGCATGTAATCGTAAGGTTTCAGCTAGTTGTCTAAGGTCTTTCATTATAGTTGCACAGTGCATGCCATTTATTTGGCCAATTCTGATCTTGCCGTCGTCCAATATGGGTAATAGGTGTCTATGCTGTATTTTGGTTGTTGCTTGTGTTTGTGTGAGAGGGTTGTGTGTGAGTGTAGGTTCGTATTCCGTATGTGCGCGGGTTTCTATTTTGCCTGTGTGCATTTTCTCTTGTATTGTTTGTTGTAGATGTTGTCGATACATGATTGCCCTTGCTTTGTCCCTTTGAATTTGTGAGGGTTGTTTGTGTTTAGTTTGGTTAGGTTTACTGTCCATAATCGGTATTTTGTATGAGTATGTCCATTAACATTTTGTGGGTTGGGCAATCTTTAGGGTTAGAAGCGCACTTCTTGTTACGTTTTAAGCATGGTATGCAAACTGAAGGTTGTCCGTGCTTGGGGCAGTCTGCCCTTTTGTGCTTGGAATCTTCTTCTCCACAGTGTCCACATGTATCGGTGGTGCGTGTGCAATGTTTCGCGACGTGTCGTAGATCGAGACATCGTAAGCATTTGGGTACTACTAAAAAGTATGTCACTATAACACAGCGATATTCGATATAGAGTTTCCCTAGATTTATTAATATATTCCTCACTTTGCCACTTACTGCCGCAACATGATGTTGAGTCGGTTTGTTTTTTGGTCCTCTTTTAAAACTAAGTTGAAAGTCTTTATTAAAATCTACTAATCTACTAATAATTGTTAGAAAAATGAAATATGAAAGCGCGGGGCCTCTTTAAGCGCGGGGCCTCGGGAAAAATCCCCGAAGTCCTGACCTCTAAGCCGGTCATGCACAGCACATAACAATTGTTGCATTGATCTAACCTGCTATATAAACCGATTACCTTTAAAGCAACTTCAATGGGTTGAAATTGATCGCAAAAGGAACGAAACATTTATTTTTGCTTCAGAACACATCACTCAAATTTTACAACTGTGTTATACTACGTAGGACATCTACAATAGTTACAAGCTAGTAATTTTGTTAACTATTGCATGCACGTACTCCTAGCCTTTGTATTTTTATTTAACTAAATTTCTTTGGTACTTGTTCCAACATATCTAGTTTGAATGGTTTGTACCATCAGCGGTAAAAACCTTTGAGTAACAGACTTCGAAACTGCTTTTTTTAAATGCTATAATGTTCGACCATTTGTCACCATATATATGTTTGCAGTGTTTGTATTAGAATTTAAAACCTCTAAAAAACCTAATTAATTGAATATCAGTAGTAGGAGGTTTTAGCCAATTCTGTATAAAAAAAGACTCCCATTTAAATAACATTGTCATCTTAAATTTGACTCCCATAAGCAATACACATGCAAAAAATTGCATAAATCTGATATTTCGCACAATAGTTTTCTTCGACTAAGCATCTTTTGGCGAAAATCGCAAATAATTTCAACATTTGCAGCGAATTCGCACACTTAGTAGCAAAAATCTGCACAATAGTTTTCTTCAACTAAGCAATTTCTAGCCCCAGGCATGGCTAATTTAATTAAATTCTAATTTACGCAATTATTCGCACATCGGCGAGAGTCAGCACCCGATCTGGCACGGATCTTGTTCTCATCTGGACCATCTACCCTTTAATCGGCAAATATTCGCCTAAATTTGCACAATAGTTTTCTTCAAGTAAGCATTTTATAGCTCCAGGCATGGCTCGTGCTAGTCATCATAAAATTTGACTCCCATAAGCAATACACAGGCAAAAAATTGCGCAATAGTCATCATAAATTTGACTCCCATAAGCAATACACAGGCAAAAAATTGCACAAATCTGATATTTGCACAATAGTTTTCTTCGACTAAGTATCTTTTGTCGGCGCCCTGATCTGGACCGTCGGACCCCGGCATCCTTCCCCAGGGCCGCCGGATAGGCAAATTCTTCCGCTAATTATTTAATCTTTTAAACTAGCTAGTCATCATAAATTTGACTCCATAAGCAATACACATGCAAAAATTGCGCTAATTTATTTAATCTTTTAAACTAATCTAATACATAACTAGATTAATCCATTAACCCTAATGCAATCTTTTGCAAATTAAATTTTATTTACCACAATCCACCGTCGGGGCCCCGAGTCAGATAGGCAAATTCTTCCGGATTAAGCTGATTAAGAGTTAATTTAATTACATCAATTAATTATTTATTTATTAAAGAATTACATAATAAAATACAAAGTCATCTTAAATTTGACTCCCATATAACAATATGCATAACAATTTCTAAATTTGCCTTAATCATGGCTTGGGATGCAGAGATGATTAAGAGTCAATATAATTACATCAATAAACTAATCTAATACATAACTAGATTAATCCATTAACCCTAATGCTATCTTTTGCAAATTAAATTCTTATTTGCCACAATCCACCGTCGGGGCCCCGACAGGGCACCAGATAGGCAAATTCTTCTGGATTAAGCTGATTAAGAGTCAATATAATTACATCAATTAATTATTTATTTATTAAAGAATTACATAATAAAAATACAGTCATCTTAAATTTGACTCCCATATAACAATATGCATGACAATTTCTAAATTTACCTTAATCATGGCTTGGGATGCAGAGATGATTAAGAGTCAATTAATTACATCAATTATTTATTAAAGAATTACATAATAAAAATACAAAGTCATCTTAAATTTGACTCCCATATAAGCATATGCATGAGGATACCTAAATTTCCCTTAAGATGATTAAGCTGATTAAGAGTCAATTAATTACATCAATTATTTATTAAAGAATTACATAATAAAAATACAAAGTCATCTTTAAAATTACAGACACCAACATTTCGCAATAAGCGCAAACAATCGGCTACCATTCTTTGCCACACAGGTTTAACACTGTATCATTTAGCACAAATTTGTATTTTATATAATCCAAGTTTACAATAAGTATTTTTGCATGCATTTCGCACAAACATTTATGAAATGCAGCTTTAGGTCTTCTTTTATCACCAGTATAATTACTAGGCTTAATAACCTGCTTGTGGATAAAGTATTTTTTAGTGTAAAAAAATTTGCAAAAACATATTGTTGAATGGCAATGTGTCATATGCAAAACAATTTTATTTGTTAATACGTTTCTGTTAAAGACAGGTTTCACGCGTAATAAAATACAGTTCTAGCTCAAAGCGAAAACATTAGTTTGGATAATGATGTAGTTAATATATATCTATAACCGTTCTAGAGGTGTATTTAATGAATATTGTGGTACAAGTTTTCGCATCCATTTAAACCTAATGCGAACGCTTGCAAATAATTTAGGGACGACTTAACAGCATTTGCAAACTATCATTTTGAGTTCATTATTACGTTTATAGCACTAACCATATTTTTTAGAATGTAATGAAATGTAATCAATAGTTTATACAGTTTATTCGGTATACTAATCATTAATAGCACAAATTTGCATTGCAAACTATTTTATTTGTTAATTGATGCAAGAATAATAATTTTAAACTAAAAAAGACTTACCTCCTGCTTGTACCTCGTTCTTCAGAAGTTGAAACAGATATTTTTTGAACTAGAAAACCCTAGACCAATACTTATATGAATCGACGGATCCTTTCCAATCAACATAAATCCTGTTATAAAAACACGACCGTCGACTTTGATACCCTTTCACCGAACGCAGTACTTTCATATTGTTTATGGAAAATTCGAAAATGTTTCTTAACCTTAAGGTATTTTTGATGATGTTACATTAAATCGCGATAATTACGTGGTTTTAAATGGAGGTATTGCCAAACTAAAAGCTGCTAAAATACATATTGCAAACAGTCTTTGAGAAGGATTCGTACTTTAGATATATGCGTAAATAAAATTCAAACTGTAACAATATCTAAACCAAAAACGCTCCATATTTAAAATGAAATCTTTCACGTGAAAACGCTATGGTAATTACATCACATCCTGATTTTCCCCATTTTCATTAACGCTTCAACAGGATGGAATTTGTAAAAATTAGAAGCAGCGTGTTTATTGGAACAGAAACTCGACCTGCCCCCAAATTATATTAAACCAGATTATATTATATGTCATAATTCGCGAAGAAAATTATATTCAAGCGAAATAATAGAAATTACATTTACAGTATTTTTTAAATGATTGTAATTATGCCAAATCACCATAAATAAAAACCAATAGACTCATTTTTTAGCAATATTCTACGTCATTAGAATGTAAACAACATAACTGGAAAAATTTGTTGACCGAAACAAATTCCTTTCATACTTATGATACATTACTTGTTAGATATAAATTTGGGGGAAATGTTCGCATTAACAATAACATTTTTTACATAGAAATGGATTTTAATTGGTGCAATTTGAAGTAAAATATGTTACAAACGAAAACCACAATATTCATTAAATACACCTCTAGAACGGTTATAGATATATATTAACTACATCATTATCCAAACTAATGTTTTCGCTTTGAGCTAGAACTGTATTTTATTACGCGTGAAACCTGTCTTTAACAGAAACGTATTAACAAATAAAATTGTTTTGCATATGACACATTGCCATTCAACAATATGTTTTTGCAAATTTTTACACTAAAAATACTTTATCCACAAGCAGGTTATTAAGCCTAGTAATTATACTGGTGATAGAAGAAGACCTAAAGCTGCATTTCATAAATGTTTGTGCGAAATGCGTGCAAAAATACTTATTGTAAACTTGGATTATATAAAATACAAATTTGTGCTAAATGATATAGTGTTAAACCTGTGTGGCAAAGAATGGTAACCGATTGTTTGCGCTTATTGCGAAATGTTGGCGTCTGTATTAGATTAACGATGCATTCCTGTAGATGATACTACTGTGATGTCACAGTCAAAATTGGTGCCTTTTCGGCAAACTTTGGTGTGGTTTGATTTGTGTGGTAGTGGTGAAGATCTGGGTGTGTTAAGATGATGAGGGTGAATTTAAAAATTGCCATGCATATGCTCAAATGGGAGTCAATTTTAAGATGCCTTTGTATTTTTATTATATAATTCTTTAATAAATAAATAATTAATCGACGTAATTATATTGACTCTTAATCATCTCTGCATCCCAAGCCATGATTAAGGTAAATTTAGAAATTGTCATGCATATTGTTATATGGGAGTCAATTTTAAGACGACTTTGTATTTTTATTATGTAATTCTTTAATAAATAAATAATTAATTGATGTAATTATATTGACTCTTAATCAGCTTAATCCGGAAGAATTTGCCTATCTGGTGCCCCTGTCGGGGCCCCGACGGTGGATTGTGGCAAAAAGAATTTAATTTGCAAAAGATAGCATTAGGGTTAATGGATTAATCTAGTTATGTATTAGATTAGTTTAAAAGATTAAATAAATTAGCGCAACTTTTGCATGTGTATTGCTTATGGGAGTCAAATTTATGATGACTAGCTAGTTTAAAAGATTAAATAATTAGCGGAAGAATTTGCCTATCTGACTCGGGGCCCCCGACGGTGGATTGTGGTAAATAAAAATTTAATTTGCAAAAGATTGCATTAGGGTTAATGGATTAATCTAGTTATGTAATTAGATTAGTTTAAAAGATTAAATAAATTAGCGCAATTTTTGCATGTGTATTGCTTATGGGAGTCAAATTTATGATGACTAGCTAGTTTAAAAGATTAAATAATTAGCGGAAGAATTTGCCTATCCGGCGGTCCTGGGGAAGGATGCCGGGGGTCCGACGGTCCAGATCAGGGCGCCGACAAAAGATACTTAGTCGAAGAAAACTATTGTGCAAATATCAGATTTGTGCAATTTTTTGCCTGTGTATTGCTTATGGGAGTCAAATTTATGATGACTATTGCGCAATTTTTTTGCCTGTGTATTGCTTATGGGAGTCAAATTTTATGATGACTAGCACGAGCCATGCCTGGAGCTATAAAATGCTTACTTGAAGAAAACTATTGTGCAAATTTAGGCGAATATTTGCCGATTAAAGGGTAGATGGTCCAGATGAGAACAAGATCCGTGCCAGATCGGGGTGCTGACCCCTCGCCGATGTGCGAATAATTGCGTAAATTAGAATTTAATTAAATTAGCCATGCCTGGGGCTAGAAATTGCTTAGTTGAAGAAAACTATTGTGCAGATTTTTGCTACTAAGTGTGCGAATTCGCTGCAAATGTTGAAATTATTTGCGATTTTCGCCAAAAGATGCTTAGTCGAAGAAAACTATTGTTCGAAATATCAGATTTATGCAATTTTTTGCATGTGTATTGCTTATGGGAGTCAAATTTAAGATGACAATGTTATTTAAATGGGAGTCTTTTTTTATACAGAATTGGCTAAAACCTCCTACTATCAGTTTGTTGTAATTTAGTTTCTAAACGTAGTTACTGCACCGTTTCTCTTGCAGTTCTAAAGCTCAATTACAAAATTCCATGCACATCTGCCCAAACTTCAAATCTTTTTTCCTTTTTTATAGTCCAACCCATTTAATTTTATAAAAAGGTGTTGGAAGCACGAATTATTGAAATGGCTTTGTTCTCGGTTTCCTCTATATTGCATTAAAATTTATTGCAGCAGTCTGCATTTATCGCCGCAGCAGATAGTTTAGAAGCTTTCATCATGCACTGTCATTTCGAATAAATAATTTGCTTTTCAAACATGCTGCTGCAGTTTGATATCTAAATATTATGTTTGTGATATCAAAACTATGAATAATATACGACCAACCCTGTGAGGTAACTAATCCAAATTGGTTTTCAATAAGCTTAGTTCATAATGTCGGTGGCGTATTGCGGTATTAACTGCGCTCACATTCATCCAGGCAGCAACTTAAAGGATTTAAAATAACGGTAATTCAGTATCGATAAGTTTGTGCTTTTTGAAACTTTATACTCATTTGCGATGAATTGCACTTGTTTACTTCATCCGTTTATGGTGTAAAACCCGTACACCATAATAAATAGCTTTGAATGGATAAATAGCAACCACATGAAATTAGAGCTAAAGGGATTTGAGTTGAGGAATTTATTCGAGAGCGTGTTTATTATTAATTATGTTGAAAATAAACGTAACAAACTAATATAAAACCTATTATTTACATACTCGTTTATTTGGATATGCGCGACTTAATGAACGCACTGTATACTACCAGGAAATAGCAAGCGTTATCAAAATAAACGAACTCTCATTCGACTTTATTAACGAACCTAAGCATTTCAATGATTGATGAATAACCTCCTCATTGGCGTATAAAATAAAACATCCAGCCTATTTAAATGAAGTCATAGTATTTGGAAGTTCCGATTAGGAATATATAAACAGACGAAACACAATTTTTGAAAGAGCAAGACAAAATACTTTAAACTACAAGCAGATAAATCTGAATTCGTTCATATTTAACAAATTTTGGTTACTTCAAATTGCTTTTTACGTAATATTCTGGTAAAATGTATCTACGTTATACTGATTAAGCATTTTTTTGATAATTCGCATGTTCGTTAATTGCAATACAAAAATTACATTACGTTACAAGCATTGCGGTTTTAGAACACTAAGTTAATTCGTAATGGTTAAGTTACAATTACCCCACTTTAAATCTATTGAAGCATCGGGCAAACCTGATTCCAAATGCTTGGCCTGCAGAAGTCACGTCCTGGGACTAAAAATTAAATCTAAAGCTCGAATTAAAGTAGAAACGCCCGAGAAAACTTTTCAGAAAGTTTATATGAGGGAATATGAGAATGGCGCAATCCCAAATGCCTAGCTGAGGGATTGAACCGGAATCCTTAGAGGACCCAACAGGCTAAGGCTTTACGGCCTGCATTAAAACGTACTAGTTCCTAAGTTAAAATAAATTATTCAGGTTTCTGTGTTACGTGATGTACTTCCTTAATAAAACTCGGTATTAAAATCGTTTGACGTTTTATGCGCGCTTCGGATTTACTCAAAATAAATGTAACTCTGTGCTACAAGGAGCCGCAATTGTGGTCTAGATAAGCCCTTTTTTAACCATCTACACTTCTAGGATCAATAATAGATGATAGAGTGAAACAATATAACTGTTATTCATAGTAGGCTTCCAATAAATTGCGCTTAAAACTAATTTTTCGTACAATGAATTCTTAGAACTTTTAAATTGCATTCCAGAACTCAAAATAATTTAGTGGTTTCAATTATACATAATCGTTTTTTAAAGTACCCGTAATTTGAACCAAGTCCAACTTTTAAGGATTTGCACAGAGAAAGTATTATGAGCTAACCATTATCATAAGTCTTTAAGACTGACTGGTTGCTGAAACTCTTTTAAATGTAGAGCGCGTTTACTTGCGTTATGACCTGCTAAAAAACTTAGTTGCTACGCAAGGATATTAGTTAAATTTTCGGACTAAATGCCAGTGGTACGATATTAAGGTCGAGTGAACAAGCAACAATGGCGTTATTCACTGACCAAAATTACTTAAAGTATTGTTTAATTTGATAAACGCCTTCGACAGGATATCATGTGACATACAATTCTCAAAAATTTTATGCATAGGTGTTGGAGACCAACCAAAAATGTTAAAAGTTAAAAGTTAAAAACAGTTTAAGTGTGACAAGTTGTAACGGACATTTTTGTAGTTTAACACTTTACACTCCCTTTCTGTTAGTGTACTTAAAAATACATCGTTTTTTTGGGATCGCTGTTTGTATAAAGGAAATACTTTAGAATAATTCAGAGTTGTATGCAATTTAACTCGCGTGTATTAATTTTAAAAGTAGATTAATTAAAGATAGATAATTTGAAGGTTGATTTTCATTAATAAATAAATTGCCACGAAGTTTTAAATTGGATTATTCGTAAATTGCTTTCCGGCTTATCGAAAATGATAAACAACTGTAATTAGTTATTAGATATGATGGTGCATTCACGTTTTGTATGTGCCTTATGTTACTAACGAAGTCGGGATAGTCGTCGACAAGAGTTCATGGTAACAACTAGTTGAAATAAACAGATTAGAGTGCAGAGTTGTAGTTTGTTCTTGGTTGCTATATATTAATTCTGTTAGAAATAAAAGTGATAGAACTTGTCGTGCGTTTTACGGACTTACTGAGTGATACGCGTACTTTACTAATTTGTGGTTTTAGTTGTTTGTCTTGTGAAATAAGAGTTGTAGAACTTGCTTGCTAAACTTGACCGATTCTTTTAGGATTACTGTGTGTGCGATCTAGTTTCGTGGTCCTTTTTTATCAGAGTAAGTGCAATAAACTTGTACAGAATTTTTAAAGGAGCCACTTTAGTCAGGTTTTAAACTCCTTTTTTTAACTCATGCCGTATTAATGATACGTTAAATTTACCTTGCATTTAATAATAAGTAAATAAAATATGAACGTACATTTTTTTTTAAAGACGAGATTGTGAGAGTGACCGTGTTTTTAAATGTTTCCCCGTATTCAAACAATGCCTTTACCAACTGAAATTAGCTCCAGAAGTTGACGAAGTTCTTTCTGCTGAAGCAAATCCGCAATACGAAAAATTCTTGACGGATGTTTGGATCGGAATTATACTAACTTTAATTGTTCTTATTTGCGTGTGCTACATAGTTCCATCAGCATGATAATGTCTGCTGCGAACACCAGTGAAAGACGTAGGTGTGATTAGTGTAAAGTGTAAGAAATTCCATCAACACCCTCACAGTCCAGGGTGAAGTGCTTTGTTAGTGCAGGACATCGTGAATCCCACACTTCAACTGCAAGGAAGCGTTACTGAAGGACTTTTTGTAAGTTGAACTATTTCCTACTTGTTATCACTTTAAATATCTATCCGTTGTTTTGCCATACCTTCGTCGCTCTGATACCTTTTACAAGAGACTTGCATGCTATTTTAAAACATAAAAAAAAAGAAAGAAAGAACAATCAATACTACTGAATTACTCATACCTATTGTGTCTTAGCTATTTATCTTTTGTTAACATTTTGTCTGATTTATGTTTAATTGGTGTGTGAGGAAACGTTTCTGCTACTCCCCAATAGTATCTCACTTTGTACTAAAAATTTTTATATTGCTTTTACCGTTGTTATATTATAGAGATTATCCAAACAGTTCTTTTTTTTTACATTCTACAAGGTACTGAATAATTTAGACTTATCACTGCTGCTATGCTTATTCTTTTTTTTTCAGGTTTGCTTAACTATTTCTTGCAGGTATTGTCACTAACTCCTTACCGCCGTATACATTATACGTTAGTCTGCTTTCTACAACCCCCCCCCTAATCTCCGATTGAGCCCGGTCATTTCTTTGATTTTCTTTGTGTTACGCACGGCTACGAGCCAACGTAGCATAAATTTGGCGCCCAATGTGGCTACCACGGAAAAAAAAATGTAACAAAGTGGATTGGCGTTTTGTTCAGCTTTATTTCTTATTTTCATTAATAATTTATACGATACAAATGCAAAGATAGACGTTATTTGGGGTTGACACTGTATTATAGACAGACATGCTGTACCATGGTTTTTTTATGAATGAAGCTGCCCTCATTTAGTGTAAGAATAACTCTAAAATTATTAAATAAAAAGTTTATATTCGTATTTTATATACTAAGCACTGCTAAATCGAGTGGCCTTTTTATGCGTTGTATTGGAGTAAAGCTAGAAACAAAAGCTGAGAAACGCAACATTTAGCAGCGTTATTTGAAATAGATCGTACACATTCGATTACCATCAACGCTTACGCACATTGTAATTTTGTACTAAACGAGTCACTTCTACTTCCTAGTTCCTTGTAGGATGCGTTTCTTTTTACTAAATGTATACGATTTAAATCAGTTACCAGTTTCCAATTCATAAAATAAACATTTACATTTTTAAAAGAATTAATAATACGCCGTTTTCATGCATTAGTTGAGTATGGGAAGCTCTACAGAGATTAATTAAGAGTACATTTTTTGTGGCAAATTGTATGAGGAATAATTATGAGTTTTAATTTTTATAAAATACGGGGTGTGCAAAAAGTATTGGCCAAAATTGTTTGATAACCCCCTTATACTACGCTAATGGATTATCCTAATTTGTCGAAATGAAATGTAATGATTCGTATTAGTAAACAACTAACGTGTTCTGTTATTCTCCCTTGGAGGGAGGGGGCGGTTACCCTGGGTTGAACTACACTAGCCTCTTTCTGTGACTGAAGGTCGCTAAAAAGGAGTTTCTTCCAAACTAACTCGAGGTCTATTCCTGCGGACGCATGAGACATGCAAGGCGGGGTCTAAAATTTACTAAGCAACTATATCGCTGACCTGATTGACATAAAACCAATATGGCGCCACTGGGTCTGATTCAAATATTTGATAATTTAAGGGAAAAGACAGAAAACCCTCAAATATTTCCTTTAACACTAAAATCTCAGATCTCAATAAATAGAGCACCGCTGCTATTATCACGGGATCTGTAATAAATGCATGATTATAATCATCAAAAAAATCAATTGGAGCACCCTTTGTGTCCCCAAACAAAACAGAGACAATCCCTATTAGATCATATCATCAATAGGCAAATCATTTGACCTTTGTATCGTTAATTTCAAACGTGAATCCATACTGAAACAAACACGCTAACTTAATGTTTCTCTATTAATTTCTCTGGTTATTTACAGATACTTTTACAAAGCGTCAAACTGTTATAGGCAAATAGAATTAATCCTTTCACTACTGAAATGATTTCCTTTTTTTATATTGCACTACGATGCAAATTTAGTAATGTTTTCCACTAATTTATTAATGAAATGCTAAAAGTTACTGAACCTATCTCATCAATGATTTTTGATAAGAATGCACATAACTAAAAAATATAAGCAGTGCAATATATGTAAATATTGGTAAAGCTATTTCATAAACAGATTATATTATGCATAAGTTTAAATTAAGTTTCTCAATTGGCGGTTATAGATCGACCAAAATTGAATTTGCTTTTGAATTTACTTACTTTTATAAATTCAGAATTTTAGTGAAATGTACGAACTCTACGCATATTATATTATAGACTTTAAATTCATTCGATTATCAATAATTAAAATCTCAAAATCAAACTTCAAACAAATAGCCGAGTTCTGCCCTATCAATCAAAATGTAATTTCGAAACACAAGGATATACCTGCCCTCTACCATGTAAACGACGACGTATTCATGCTAAAAAAATAGTAATCTATTCAACATGAATTCCTTTTTTTATTAGGTATTGCTGTAAACACATTACCTACATCCCAATAGAAGCGGGCCTTGACCTGATGCTTTGTCCTTACACTTGCGAATCAAAACATCTGTTTCCATCGTACTCTACGCGGCGAAATTTATTAAACTGTACCAATATGTTTAAATTACAACATAACTTTAACGAATGGGATATCTTACGTTGGGTGTAAAACGACCAATTTTATTACATACGTCAAATTTCACCAAATAGCTGCATTAACTAACAAGAACGAAGGATTTTTCAGCATATCATATTTAATTTCGTAGAATAAAACTTCAAAGGACAACAAAACTTGCAACATAAAAAAATCTTCTATCGAAGTTCGATAAGCTACAAGGCTCACAAGACTGACAAGGCTCGCATCAGCTCATAAACCAAAAAAAGAAAAAACTCGCTAAAACAAATTTGAATAAATTTTCTTGTTTTAATACTTTATACCAACCAATTTTAAACTAAAGTATGTGTATATCGATACCTATTGTAGTAGCACATCACCACTATTTTAATAGCAATTCTCATTTGCCAACGCCAAACACAAAATCATTGTCTTTCTTGCACGGAATTGTTATCGCTTATCCTGAATACACCTGTAATGCAAGTCCTTAAAAATACTTATATCTGATAACGTTATTTCTTGTGTGATTGGGGGCATAAGCTATCTGCAACATTGGCAGCGCCTATACTTTCTGCAGTGTGCTTTATTGTAGAGACTTCCATTGAATAAGTATTTTTAACGCGGTTGTGGACGAATAACAAATTTTATTGAAATGAACCGTAGAAATTGGACACGGTTTACCGCCTCTCTCCAAAAAGAAAAAATTTATCCAAGCAAAAGTGGCAGTGGAGATAACTATTTTTTTAATACCCATCACTTCCGACGACAAGAGGGAAAGGAAAATAATTCCAACTCTAGTCTGCCTACACTAACAATAAAGTAAACTACTCACAAGACCATACCAGTTGAACATCATACTGATGACAGTGTCAATTGAGACTGTAAATTAAACTAATTCAAAGTTTGGGAGGTTGAATATTGGAGCGTTGTGGTAACTGCGCGATCCTAAAGGAGACACAATGGGTAAGGACACTTCCGGTAATGACATAATCGAGGAGGTTCAAAATCGCTCCAACATATTCAAAAATATGGCACTTGCCAACCATATGGGCGGGTAAAGATAAAAAAAAAACAAAAACCAAACCTACGTCTGTACTTAGTCTAACCTAACCATCATCACATATAGTAACTATATCTAAACTGTACTAACTCTACGGATCTTCTCCACTCTGTACGAAGTTTTACACCACCAATGATCTTAAAACATCGGCTTTAGCATTAATCTATTGCTGCAGGTCTGTGAACGCAGGGAATCTACCGTGAACTCAGTAAACCTCAAAGCGTATGTGTATTTGTCTCTATACACATTTTCACTCAATCACATAAACTTTTTAAATTACCAAAATATACTATGTTATGCTAATCTACTAACCTCAAACTACAAAATTATTTAGGTCCGGTGACTTAACAAACTACAAACCTTTAGGTCCGATTGACCGAGCAATCCAAAAAATAAGGATAAGATCTTACAGGCCTACCAAAACCTTTTTAAATGTTATTAACCTAACAACTGCATACCACAAAAATTCCTAGGTTCTCTGACCTACTAACACTCAACACTAGGTCTCAATAACCCTAACAAACCTTAAAACCTCAAAATGTTGCTAATTGCACTAGTAGTGCACCTAATAACCACTGCTAAACAAACTCCGCATATTATCAATATGCCTATAACCTAAAATATAAACTGCAAAAATTTCGTAGTCTTTCATTTTAGTTTAAAATTACGGGTTAACTAAAATATACCTACTAATACCTCTCATAATTAATTAATCTTCATTCCTTTCCATAATAGCAGAAAATGGCTTCAGATCCTTAACGTGCCACTTTCCAGCTTTACTATCATCTGAATTTATTAATCGATACACCAAAGGCGATATTTTTTTTTTGAGCTTTACATAAAACATATTTGGAGGCTAACTTTGAGGTGAACTTGTCGCCTGCGCTTGAAAGTACCTTATTAACGCTCCAAACTATCTCTTCTTCTTTGTATACAATATCCCTCCTTCTTAGATTATACCTTTTACATGAGTTTTCTTAAGCTACATGTAACTTCTCACGCACATCTTTAAAAACTTCAAACAATCATTGACGATCTGAAACGTAAAGTGGTCTGCTACCTGGTATAATATCAATATCCTCCTCCGGCGTAAATCCAGAACCATAAAACCTTTCTGTAATTCGAACAGTACGTCCAAAAATCAAAAATGTTGGGGTGTGACCCGTGGTTTCATGCTTTGCTAAATTAATTGCGAATTGAATTTGTGGCAACTCAACATCCCAAGAGTCATGTTCATCAACATAACAATGCATGGTGGTACCAATGGTTTTATTAATCTTCTCACAATTTACTTGAGGCGAATAAACTGCATTGTATCATACTTTTCCAATCTCCTACTTCGCACTTAAAGATTTAAGAATTCCACCTGTCAACTGTGGCCCGTTTTCACAAATCATTAATGACGGTACACCAAACGCTAAAACTACCTTCTCTTCCAGAAATTTATCTATCGCATGAGCTTTCGCTGTGCGCACAGCATCCAAAATCGTATATTTAGAGAACCAATCTCCAACAACTAACAATTATTTAAACCCAGCTTTAGACCTTGGAAATGGACCCATAAGATCCGCTGCCATTACTTGAAATGAAAATTTTATTTGCTTCTCTTTTAAAAACTTCCCGAATGGACCTAAATTTGATGATTTTTGTGCTTCACAAACTAAACATTCCCTACAAAACTTCAAAATATCCAAATGCATTCTTGGTCAATAATAATTTTTTTGTTCATGAGCCATCGTCTTATAATAACCAAAATGACCTGCAGTTTATCGATCATGACATGATATAATAACCTCTATTCTCTGTACACAAGGCACGAAACCTTTTCACAATCGGTTCTAAGGGAGTTTGACCCTTAAACGATTGCTTAAAAAACTGACAATTTTTCAAATTGATTGTAAGACCTGCATCTTGCAAACGTTTTTTCACTTTCTCCAACAAATGTAAGTGCTCTTCAAAAGATTCAGAAACTAAAATAATATCATCTAAATAACAAAAAATGTTCGGTTCAAACTGCGCACCAAAAATAGCGTCTACTAGTCTCTGTTGCGTCTGCGAAGCATTCCTAATTCCAAACGGCACTGTAACAAATCTATATTGTCCTCTATCTATAACGCTGAATGCTGTTTTATCCTTTGAGGATTCAAAGATGGGTATCTGCCAAAAAGACCTCCGCAAATCAATACTCGAAATATAAGATGCATCCATAAGAGTGTTCGATCGACTGAAGGCATCGAATATGAATCGTGTTCAGTAACGTCATTCAACATCGTACCATCAAAGCATAAACGATTTTCTGCACAAGATTTTTTCTTTACTAACAAAATTGGACTGCACCATGGGCTCATACACGAGTGTATAATTCCTAACTTTAACATGTCATTTATCTCTTCATTCAAAATCTTACTCATAAATGGTGACATAATATAGAGTTTTTTTGCGAAATGGTTTAGCTTGACCAGTATTAATATCCATAGTGATTTCATCTATCCTACCTAATCTTCGGAAACTGCATATTTCCTTAAACGAATCTATAACCTTTTCAGCTATTAACCGCTGAACCTTTGTTAAACTATCCAAACTACACAAACTGTCTTGACATCCAACGGGTATCGATGAGGAACCAATATACGGAAGGTGGTGTTTGTTATCTTCGTGCACGTACCAAGAGTTACTCTTAAAATCTGCTACTCAATCAAGTAATTCACCGAAGTCACCCCAAAAAAAAAGCATAAGGTAACAAAAGAACTACTAAAGCGTTCAAGATCTTACACTTATTTGCAATACAAATTGGCAAATCCGCACAACCCAAAGTAGATTTTGTATACCCATCTGCGATAGCTATTCCCTGCTTGTCTGAACAAAAAATCTTTAACCGTAATTAATTTTAACCTCAATTAATGGTACTGCTAAAAAACCTACAACCAACGTAATACAACCCGAATCTAGCAAACCCGTAACTTCCCTATCAAATTACTTGACCATCACATAAGGACGATTATAATAATTTTTCTTAACAAATAATAGATTTGACTTTTACTTGGTTTCCACAAAAGTCTTTTACCACTTTCAGCCAATCCGACCAATCTTTTTTACAAAACTTTTCTATATTCTGATTCAACATTAAGCTAGCCTGACTACGTGTAAACAGCTAGGCGATCACTAAACCTCTGCTTCGCTACTCGTTTTTTGCACACTTTGGGCATGTTGACGAAATGACATCTCTTTGTCCACAGCCATAACAAAAAAATTTTTTCTGACTTTTACAAAATCTAAAAATATGACCGGACGAAGACAATTCCAACATACAAAATTATTCGTTTGATTCGCTGTTGAAGATCCAGAAATAATTGGTTTCCGCTCGTCCTTACTAATAACCTGAACTTGATGAATACTAGGCTTCCTTTTCCAAAAAGTATCATTTGACTTATAATTATTAAAATTATAATTATTTTCAAATGCAACTTTATTTTTATTCCCTAGTGTAGATTTTGGACTATTACCTATCTTATTATAATTTAACAAATTTGAACTTGACCTTTTACTCAACGCAGCTGCATTCTCTCATTTTTTTCCTAACTTTATTAAAGTCGCTACATCTTCTATATAATGGAGTGCAAGTTGTGAAATATACTCTGATAACAATTTAAATCTCATAACTTTGTTTTTAGTCACTTCAGCCGGTGGTCGAGATAATCTTTTAATCATATTCTCTATATGCGCTACGAACAAAACAATAGACTCTTTTTTTGTTTACGTTTTTTAATAATATCCCAAGTTTCATCATCCGAAAAGTTTGGTAAAAAATTCTCTTTCAAACGCTTTACTAAATCGTTTTAATCCTGTAATGAATCCTTATTACTGCTGTACCAAACTAAAGCACTACTTAGAAATAGTTCGACTGCACTGTGAAATAGATCTTTCCGATCTACTCTACGGGAATCTGCTAACTCGTTTATTCTTTTTATAAATGACAAAGATGTTTTGGATCACCTGCAAATTTATTTGACCACGAACCAATAGGTGGGGGTGGTGTAACAAACGTAACTGTCTAAGCTGAGAAATTCTCAAAACGACTAGGCTCGCGATTGCTTTCATTCAGCTATCAGAAGCTGTCCTCTTATTCACAGATTCATACAACTCTGCCTCTAAAAGAATTATTGTCGCCAACGTCTCATCTTTATATATGTAATCCGTATTTTCTCTTTTTCGTCTAGCATGTTTATTATTTTTGCTCTACCTGCTATATGAATTAATTTTGATCGAACTTTTTTAAAAATAGAATCTGATGGATCCCCATTAAATTCTGGCAAAATACTTTTCACAGTATCTAACGTTTCCTGTATCCTTTTACATTCTTTAGCAAATTCCATATTATACCCTAACATATCAATTAGACAACCTGGCCTTTCTATTTCTTTCGACATCAACCTTGTTAAAATGTTCTTTTATCCATTACCGGCTGTTATAGGCAAATAAAATAAATCCTTTCGCTACTAAAATGATTCCCTTTTCTTATATTGCTTTACGATGCAAATTTAGTAATTTCTAAACACAAGGAGATGTCTGCCCTCTTTACCATGTGAACGACGACGTATTCATGCCAAAAAATTGTAATCTACTCACCATGAATTCCTTCTTTTTAATAGGTATTGGTGTAAATACACTACTTACATCCCGATAGAAGCAGGCCTTGACCTTACGCTTTGTCCTTACGCTTGCGGATCAAAACATCAGGTTCGCTCGTACTCCACATGGCAAAATTTATTAAACTGTACCAACATGTTTAAATTACAACATAACTCTAACGAATAGGATATCTACCGCTGGGTGTAAAAACTACCAATTTTATTACATACGTCGAATTTCACTAAATAGCTGCTTTAACTAACAAAAACGAAGGATTTTTTAGCATATATTTAATTTCGTAGAATAAAATTTCAAAGGACATCAAAACTTGCAACATAAAAAAATCTTCTATTGAAGTTCGATAAGCCCCAGGCTCACAAAACTAAAAAGGCTCACATAAGCTCATAAATAAAAAAAAAGAAAAATACTGGCTAAAACAAATTTGAATAAAATTTCTTGTTTTAATACTTTATACCAACCAATTTTAAACTGAAGTATGTATTGTAACGTATTTTTTTTCTTGTTAGTTACACATTCCTTATAAATCTAATATCATGTATCGATAATATCATCATCATCATTTTGTTTTCGACCTTACTTAAGGTCGGTTTGACGCAGCTCTAACTTCTTTTCTAATCTGTGCTAATCTAAAAAAGCTCTACATACCCTTCACAACCTAAATTTCTAATAAATTGACTAATATAGTTTGGTCTAGATCTTCCTAAATCCTTCTATCTTTTTCCTATCCAGCTGACTCTACATAGATATTAGCAACCTGATGGTTGTTAAAGAACTCTAACATGTTTACATGATTACCATTTATAAGGAAATGAAATATAACCTGGTTATCCGCTTCAAAAATGAAAAGTGTTAAATAATATGTTATGGTAAGACTTAAGCAACGAATCGCTACCAACATGCCAGACCGCTACCTAATTGTGAGTTATGTCATGGTGACGTTTATTGAATTATATGTTATGGTAAGGCTTAAGCAACGAAACGCTACCAACATGCCAGACCGCTACCTAATTGTGAGTTGTGTCCTGGTGACGTTTATTAAATTATATGTTATGGTAAGGCTTAAGCAACGAAACGCTACCCACATGCCAGACCGCTACCTAATTGTGAGTTATGTCATGGTGACGTTTATTAAATTATATGTTATGGTAAGGCTTAAGCAACGAAACGCTACCAACATGCCAGACCGCTACCTAATTGTGAGTTGTGTCCTGGTGACGTTTATTAAATTATATGTTATGGTAAGGCTTAAGCAACAAATCGCTACCAACATGCCAGACCGCTACCTAATTGTGAGTTATGTCATGGTGACGTTTATTAAATTATATGTTATGGTAAGGCTTAAGCAACGAAACGCTACCAACATGCCAGACCGCTAACTAATTGTGAGTTATGTCCTGGTGACATTTAGTTAACTGATTTTTATTTTTTTTTGTTTTGTTTTCGAACTTACTTAAAGTCGGTTTGACGCAGCTCTAAATTCTTTTCTATTCTGAGCTAGTCTAAAAAGGTCTACATACCCTTCACAACCTAAATCTCTAATAATTTGACTAATATAGCTTTGTCTAGGCCTTCCTACTCTATTTTTATTTGGTAGTCTATAATCTAAGACTTTACTAAATAGTCCCTCATGTCTTAACTGGTGCCCTATCATTCTATCTCTCCTGACCTTCAATTGTTTCCACATACAGAGATCCTCACCTATCCTTCTATAAACTTCCTGGTTTGTTACTCTATCTGTCCAACTAATCTTTAACATTCTCCTATAACACCAAGTTTCAAAAGCTTCTATCTTTTTCTTATCTACTTCTTTAATTGTCCAAGTCTCACTACCGTATAGTAGAACGTTCCATACGTACGACTTTAAGAAACTTTTTCTATTATCTAAACTAATACTATTAGCTATTAGTAAGTTTTTCTTTTTTAAAAACATTTTTCTAGCTTGAGCTATTCTAGCTACTATATCCCTTCTGCTACGTAATTATACTACCTAAATAGCAAAATTCATCTACCTCCTCTAACTCGGTATTACCTATTTTTAATTTTGGTTTAGAACTAGGCCGTAACTCACTTGTCATTATCTTCGTCTTTACCGAGTTAATTCTCATACTATAGTTACTCCGTAGTATCTCATCTAAAATATTTAAAAACTCTCCTAACTCTTTTCTAGACTCTGCTATAATGGCTATATCATCTGCAAAACGTAACATGTCTATTTTCTGTCCCTGTACACTAATACCTATCTCTTTTCTCTCTCTGGCTAAGTTTAAAGCTTCCTCAATATAAACATTAAAAATCAAGGGAGACAGTATACAACCCTGTCTAACACCATTTCTAATCTTAGCTTCCTTTTCTATTTCATCAAATCTAATTACTACGCTTTGGTTTTTATATAGACTGTAAATAATTTTTCTATCTTTATGAGAGATTCCTATTTTTTGCAAAACCCTGAACATAACAATCCAATTAACCCTATCAAATGTTTTTTCTAAATCTACAAATGCGAAATGAGTCTTTTTATTTTTTTGTAACCTTTTTTCGATAATTACCCTAATCATTAGTATCGGTTCTCTAGTTTCTCTGTCTTTACGAAAACCATATTGGTCTTCGCCTAAATAATTCTCAGTCAAAGCTTCTACTCTATTTTTAATTATTATTGTTAGAATTTTGGAAGCACGAGAAGTTAAACTAACCGTTCTAAAATTCTCACACCTATCAGCTCCTGACTTTTTTGGGATTGGGATAATAATATTTTTTTCGAAATCTATTGGAACCTCACCTGTGTCATATATTACATTTATTAGTTCTTATAATCTGTCCAAAGTTTTCTGACTTGCATATTTTATTAATTCTGCGGGAATATCGTCTATCCCTGGCGCTTTATTTAATTTAAGAGTCCGAATAGCTCTATCAAATTCCTCTCTTAATATTGAGAACCCTATTTCTACATCCTCTTCTTGGTCGTTCTCTAACTCATCCATATCGTCTCCCTTATATAAATCTTCTAAATATCTTTTCCATCTATCAGCTACCTCAACTTTATTTATTAGAAGCTCATTATTCTCGTCTTTAATACCATTATATTTTTTCCTATCTTCCCAAAAACTTTTAACTGCCCTGTAAGCCCTGTCTGTCTTACCTAATCTCAAATCATCTTGTATTCCTTACAATTCTCCTCCATCCATTTATTTCTAGCTTTTCTACACTCATGTACTATCTTATTTCTAACTGTATTATATTTTGCTTCCTTTCACTATCCACTTCTCTGAAAGGTTTAAGCTTTCTTCTATTCTCTATTAAATCTAATATCTCCTTTGTTACCCACGGTTTTCTAGCTTCTATTTTTTCTTACCTATAGTCTGTGTTGCTGTATCATGTACCGTCAGTTTTATTTCTTTCCATCTATTTTCTACGTTCCTCCTACAGCTATCTCTTTGCTCTTATTATCTAATACTTGTTTATATTCCTCTTTACCCTACTATCATTAAGCTTACCTAGATCCCATCCTCTCTTTTCACCTTTCTCAATTTTTTGAATTTTAGTTTACACTTCATTTTAACTAAGTTATGATCGCTATCTATGTCAGCCCTGAATAACTACGACAGTTTTAACTTGGTTTCTAAATCTTTGTTTAACTAAAATATAATCTATTTGGTATTTAGCTCTATCACCTGGGGCTTTCCAGGTATATCTTCTCCTAAAATGTTGTTCGAATAGGGTGTTAACAGTTACTAATCTATGTTCCTGGCAAAACTCAACTAATCTTTCTCCTCTATCATTTCGTCTGCCATACCCAAATTTTCCTACCATTTTTCCCTCACTACCTTCTCCCACTGATGCAATAAAATCGCCCATAACTATTAAATTCTCATCTCCTTTTACTTTTCTCACTATACTATTTATATCCTCGTATACCTTTTCTACTTCCTCATCCTCGTACTGAGTTGTTGGCATGTAAACCTGTACTAAAACAGTGTCTGTGGGTTTTGTACTCAATCTAACCATAATTATTCTATCACTAAATTGTAAGTACTCTTTAACTTTATGCCCTAATCTTTTATCTAACACTATTCCTACGCCTGCCTGTGCATTAGTTGAAGAAGTTGTAATTATTCTATAATTATCCTTCTAAAAGTCATTACTATCTGGCCATCTCACCTCACTAATACCTAAAATGTCCAGCTTTTGCTTTCTCATTTCGACTAATAAATTCGTTAACTTATCTACTCTGAGTAATGACCTTACATTCCAAGTCCCTATCACTAAATCAAACTGTTGTTTTATATTCTTACGATGACGAGCCCCAAGTGCCCCCTCCCGGAGATCCGAATGAGGGAGTATTTTACCTCCGGACAAGAATTTTACTTGTGAGCTCTCCATCATATCTATTTCGTGTTTTAGGCCACGCACACCTGGGAAATATTGTGGTAGGCTCCCATATCTTTCCACAACGCAGTTTTTAAAGATTTTAGCAAAAAGCCGTATCCGTCACGGCCAATCCCCAACAAGCTTGTAAATTATTGAGGATCACCCGAGACCAACCGACCCTCCTCGATAATATAAAAATATAATTTATAATTGTCTGATCACTAAAAATAGTTTATTAAGTGTATAATGGATTATGCGCTCCTTCGCTTTCTAAGTCTAAGTTACAATTCCAATCGTTGGTCTGTCAGTTCGACTTTACTTTTCCATTAACGCTTGAAGAAGTAAGCTGCTCTCCGGAGCATAATAGAAAAGTCAATATGGTATTCAGGCACCTGGAATAGAATTCGTAAGAGAGGTTAATAAACGAATACCTTTGTGTCGATGTGGTTCCTGACAACTTTTGGTAAAAATTAATTTTATTCTGTATTCCACCATCAGTAAAGTTAGTTGATTTCTGCAGACCGAAGAAGATTGAAGTAAACCATCATTAAAACAGTTGGTATAAATAATTAGATAAAATTTATTAATTCGTTTTCCGTAGTGCAATACCACAGAGCTCTAGTTTAAATGTAGAAAACATGAAAACTATTGGACATAAGTAACAAAGATTTTATTTGGTTGGATAATATTTTGTTGTGAAGTTCTTTGAAAATTCCAGCGTAAAATTCAGCATAATGGTATGTTTTCATATTGCGTGCATCGCAGATGTGTAGATTTGTCCACATCTGGTGTTGTTCGGTTCTGGTTTAAACGTCCAAGTTTTTTTGATTGAACTGTACTTCAAGCACGTGAATGATATTTAACCTTTAATTTAATCTATATTTATTCAAATGTCTTACGTATGATCAAAGGTTGATATTCTCTTTTGATTTAGTTATTTTGAAATTCACTTTGTAAGAAACATCCCGTTGTATTTTCGTAACTTTACCAAATTTTAAAGATGGCTCCATAGTTGCCTGTCATATTTGTTTCACAAGCAGACAGTTATTGCTTCACTAAAAAAATTGTTATTGACATGTGATGTCAGAAATATCTAGTTATCCAATATAATTACCACATGTTATTTTGTGTTACATTAATAATATCTTTGATTATTTTGAGGTCATGCAATTTATTTTTAAGACATGATAAATTTTTGAAGGATATAAAGTTAAAGCTTATTCTTTGTTTGAATGCTACATTTTAGTATCTTGTAAAATAATCTTGATTCTTACTTGTAAAGTCGACTGTAGTACTACTGAAGGCTATATTAAAATTTGAAATTTAATTTATTAAGAAAGCAAATACCTTATAGTAAATATATGTTGAAATATTGAGTTTAAAGATGTTCGTGTTTTTGAAAATCGAACAATACTGGTTTCTTTCCATGTAAATTTTTATTGTAATATTAATGTTGAAACAAACTTAATCAATTTAATTGAATAGAATTTATTTTTGCTTAATTCTTTTATTATTAAAAATTCAAAGGAAATTTCTTGGTTCTTAATAAGCAAAAGATTCACTCTGTCTTATGATAACAAATACCCTGAGTATATATATTTTTGGAACTTAAATTCAAATATATTATTTATTGGTGAATATTTTTAAGGACACAAACGGTGTCCCTGTTGTGCATTTGTTAGTTCACAGGATATGCAGAGACATCTGTAATACATCTGGCAAGTAACATTTCGATAAGTGCTTTGCAAGGTTGATATTTAAGTTTTGTGGCTACATAAGCGGTGTAGACTTCAGGTTTCCGCATTCCCCTAATACAAGTACATGTATCTTCGTATGTTGTTGTATTGAAAAATACGGTGGCGCTCTTTATCTATATTTTTGGTCATTTGTCAACCCATGACCCAAGCTCATGATCCATCCAGAGCTAACACTCTACTAGCCGTTTATCTCTAAAGAGTTTTTCTTTTCCTCAAGCCGTTTTCCATCCAATTTTACCTTGGGCTTCCCTCATTAATAAGAAATTCTCGACCTGGTGATATCAGATAAGGTAGGCGTTTATGGTATATGGAGGTCCAATTTGCTATCTGATATCCACAAAGGATATATAGTTTTTAGTGTACATCGACACCTATTATAGTACCACATCACCACTATTTTAATAGCAATTCTCATTTCCCACGCGAAACACGAAATCATTGTCTTTCTTGTACGAAACTATTATCGCTTATCCTGACTACATCTGGAATGCAAGTCCTTGAAAGTACGTATTACTGGTAACGTTATTTCCTGTTTGAGTGGGGGGTATAAGCTATCTGCAACATTGGCAGCGCCTATACTTTCTGCAGTGTGCTTAATTATAGCGTTTTCCATTGAATAAATGTTTCTAATGCGGTCGCGGACGCATAACAAATTTTATTGAAATGAACCGTGGAAATTTCACACGGTTCAAACGTGTACCTATTTTCAAGTTAAAGTCTCTACCCTAAATAAAAAATTTTCATTAGCAAATCATCACCCTGTATAATGGAAACGGGTGGGTTTACAAAAAACTGCTTTCTAACTTTTCTTGATAACTCGTGAAGATCTATATATTCTCCAATTTACGGTACTTTATTCTGAAACGCTTTGTATGTATATATATATATATATATATATATATATGTGTGTGTGTGTATGTGTGTGTATGTGTGTGTGTGTGTGTTTGTGTGCGCATGCGTGGATGCATGCGTGAGTGCGTGCGTGCGTGCGTGTGCGTGCGTGTGTGAGTGCGTACAGGCGTGCGTGGGTGCGTGGGTGAGTAGGTGCGTAATGTGTGTAATATACGAAAAACTTTTACTTTTGGTGGAGAATCAAGAAAAAGACCAAACTTAAGTAAAATAAAACTATACTACAGGCGCATCTTACGCGAAATGGTAGCTAATATAAAAAAGTGAAATTTTTGATCGCTAATCAGAGATTAGTCAACTATATTTCTTTTGTCTTTTAGGTTACGATTCTTTTTCTACATAATAAGTCTGAATTCGCAAAAATGCTCTTTTCAGAATTATAAACAAGGTACAGTGAAAGATTTGACTTTGAAGGGCTTAAAAACGTGACATGTATATTCCAAACTAATAACATTGGCCAAATTGATTGTAACAATTACAACTAGTAGTACATCTGCGAAGCGGTCGTTTTCTTTTCTAAAACGGATTCATACTAACTTGCGTAATACTCAAGGACAATAGTGTTGAATAACTATCATTATTTCTATCAAATCGGACCGCAAGAACTAAAACCAACTTTTAGTTTCTATGACGATGTATTGAGTGAATTTTTAAAAAAAGAACACCGAATTGACTTAATTTACAAAAAAAATAGTGCTTACTGATACATATACTCAATGGTGTCAGTCGAATACATTTAGATACTTCAATTGCACAACTTAGTTTTTAAATTTATTGCTTACCCTGCATTAACAATCATTACACGCCACTGCTATACTAGGAACTTTTTGTTTTATTCAAATCAAGATCTATGTCATGATTAGGGAACTGAGGACCTCAGCTTTTGTACAATTTTATCGAATTTAATATAAGGTTTTGTAACTTTGGATGAAATCACTCGTTTCTTTGTATAGCACTGCTTGAAGCTAAACAAATTATATGTGATGCCACTGATACTTATAGCTAGCTCTAGTTCAATATTTCGATTAATATCTAGTAAAAATTATTTTATCATGCAGGTAGTTAAAGTTTTCAATTTGAGGATGAAGTGTAGGTATACTAGAAATAAGTTTGGGTAACACTTTATAACCAATGCCTTTCTTAGAAGTGTAGCTAAACTGTGTTCGTATTTAGAAATCAGGGACAACTTCGAATAGAATAGGGAAGTATTCTTGTAAAAAAATCGAGAGATTTCTACCCAATATACAAAGGATAGCCAAGCTTGTGAATAACTTTACCTCATTTGCAACAGATGATGTTTAAAATGCAATCTACTTTTTCATTATCCCGTTCTTTAAAGAATATAACTGATAAAAGCTGTGGTGTCTTCAAAAGTTGTTTATTAACGCAATACTATGTAAATAAGTCGGGTCAATTTCTTGTACTCTCTGCCATTGTGGCGCAGAAATTCTAAAACAAGCTCGTAGCTAATAACTAACTGAGCATCATCTAAAGCACAATATTAATTACAACGTAATATTTGACACGCAGAGTAGAAAGTGATAAAGTGTTATTTCTCACGGAACTTTTAAACGAAGAATTAGGTAGGTTTGTACGTGAAATGAAAACAAACTAAAGTTGGGACGTGTACAACCAAGAGAAAAAATGTTTACACCATTAGCTGTATTTGTACAGAATTTACTTTAACTTCAAAACCCGCTCACTTTGTTGAGTCATTTTCCGGAGCTTGTTCGTACACCTTCAAATTCTTATCCTTGCCTGTATGGATACAGAGGAAAAGGAATACAAGTTAAACATTTTTTGTTGACTAAATATATACGTTGTAATCGTTCAAAATGAGCCTATTTCCTTCAAAATTAAACCTTAAAAGGTATAAAACTCCGAGTCTCCCGATATAACTATGTTTAATTTAATCCAATAAATGATAAAATGATGCTAATATCTACTAGTTTCAATACCTAACATAGGTACCATCTTCAGGTTTCTAATTTAACAATAATTACTGTGTAAATTAAATATTAGTGTTTAAACATTTTTCTGAATAACGTGGTGAACTTACTATGGAGAAAAAATTACATTATAAATTGCAAAATTAACAAATCACTAGCATAATAAAACTAAGTAAAGTTACAAGCAGTACCATATTTTAAATTTGTATGGGCTAATTTTAATCATTCTCCAGTCAAAAATTAGACAAATTAAATTAAACGTACATCTAAAGGTGCTGCCATTTAAAAGAAATAAAACTTTACGTATAACATGTATATATAGATCAACCTTAAAGTATATATTATTGTAGTTTTTATATTTTAAGTATAGTTGAAAATGACCAAAAATAGCTATATCTTTTTAATAACAAAATTAATAACGTTAAAGGCGGAACATATTTCATTGTATTAAAATTTTGAAAACTAAGAAAATTTTTTTTAACTATTCTAACAAACAAATTTGAACAATATTGAAGTAACATATAAACATAAGGGTAATGTTAAACAGAAAAAGGTACCTTAACATATCGCCTAAGTAATAAGAAAAACCTTATAATGAAAATTATGAAAGTTTTTAATTTAAAGTATATTTCAACGTGACCCAAGAAATATTTAGAAATAACAAAAAATTGAAAATTGAATTATCATCGGTGGTTATCATTATGATATATTAAATTATTATTTCCAAAGTTTTTAATTTCATTGACGCAAAATCTATTTCTGTTTTTGGTGATCAGTAGCATTTTGATAAAATCTAATTGGCGGCCATTACTATCGATGTGGAGAATTTTGAAGTCTTTAGTGTAATCAAAAGAGTGGTTATTATGCAGTATATGATTAGTATAGTTAACAAAATTGATGTATACATTAATTGTGTTCTAGAAATCTAATGATGAATTTTCTGCCTGTTTTTTCTATATAGAAGCAAGGATAGTAGATCAATTTAATTGGTAAATGCTATGGAAGGAATTAAATTTCTATGTTTGACTAAAAATTGGCCAAGATTTGAATTATTGTTAAAAATATGTTTTTCTTAAACTTACATAATAGATAATAATTTTTTGATTTTGTAAAGTGGACGAGAAAATGTAAAATTAATAAACCATATGTCGCCATTACTAAGCTTATCATTGATCTTAATTGCTTAGTATTTCGGTGTAAACAAGTATTCAGAATCATTGTCTAAATGGCCCAGAATTGTAAGGAAAGTCAAATTGCTGCGATATTTTCCAACTCAAGGGTTTCTAAATAATATTTTGTAAATATGTTTTCAGCGTTAGAACAGGTTATAAGGTTATACCCTTCTCAATCTGTGTTGGGGTACATGATTATTCTGATTCTTCTTATATAAGCCGACGGCAAGATTATTGCGTTATTGCGTTACTTGATGATCACGGTTTTTGAAGTTAACAATTTACTAGTGAACCATACCAAGCTATGATAAAAAATAATAGCTAAAACAGTGTTTGGAAACTAATGTACACAAGCTTTGATCAAAACACATGGTATTTTTTCATTGTCTTTTATAATTTTTTTTTACAATTTCCTTACTTGATGTTCATTTCATCTCCAGTGCTTTCTGTTTTTCTTTTTTTGGCTTTTTCAATTCTCGTTTTGACTTTTTCTGATTATTTTTGTTCTTTTCTTAATCTTGCTTGGTTTATTTTCTTTATCTTTTATCTCATAATAGTTTCTTCATGCTTTCGAGAATATTATGCTGGGAAGTTTTCTTTTTTTTTTAGTTTAGATTTTTTATATGTTCCGAATAGAATAAGCGAGCAAGAAACGGATCAAGGGAATTATTTCTTAATTAGTTGGTTACTTGGCCATCTTCTTTATCCATGTTATTTAGTTTCCAGGAAATCTAATGCTGAAGGTTTTAAGCCCTTTTTCCGCCGGGTCTTTTACTTTAAAATTGTTGACTCCATTTGATGCATACGTAGATGAGTATTCTAGTTGGTTCGAAGTACATGGTATTTCTGTAATAGGTACGACATCATCAATATCTTCGTTTTATTGAGAAGTCGATTCTTTTTATTCGTTCAAATTAGTTATAATTTTATTACCACAGCATTATCGGCTTCATATGATTGCCCAACAGGGTTTTGCAATCCTTCTGCATTGTATACATTATCAAGTTGTAGGTCATTAGTAAAAATGATATTTTCTAGAGACTCAATGTCGAATGAACCTATGGGCACTATCGCACCAACTTCCAATGAATCTGAATTTTTAGCGATGAAAGCAAGCTGTTATACATTATTGTATAAAGCTGTAATTTTTCCCAATACTATGTTGACGTCAATTCCTGATCGCGTTATTCTTGTCTGTATATATTTAAGTACTGTTTTTGCAATTATTCAGTCAGTTTCTGTGATATTTTGAGTACTATTACAAGGTTGAAGTTTTAGTTGCTCTAACGAATTCTTAACACGCTTGGTATAATTCATACTATTTGACTTTAGCAAATAGAGTCCATATTTTCGGAATCCGTTTTTAATATAATTTATCATGTTGATATTGACCAACATTTCCATAAAAATTTTGCAGAAATTATTTTTCGTTATATTTGACTTTATATTTTTAGGTCTAGATTGCGAGTTAATAACAGTTTTTTTTCCATGCGTTCCTTAAAGATTGGAATACATCAGCAGGTTGAAGAACATGGTTGGTATTAGTGCAAATAGCGTATAAAATTAAATCATTGTTGTCGCAGAACTCCCTCCAGGGAAACGTCATGTAAGATAAATATATTATCAAAGGTCTCGTTATATTTTTCGTAATAATCCAGTTATTAAAACTATTTGCAAAATTTTCATAAAAACCGCCCCTTTCATCCACCTTGAATCGATTTTCCCTAGGATCAACATTTCTGGCATATTGTCTATTAGAGGATTAGGCCGTCGGACATACGAGAACACCACTATAAGTGGGCATATCTTGCCAATAGCTTTAAACAGCACTAGGACCATTAAATTTTTTTCATTACCTGTCTTTATGTTGTAAAGGTATTTCTATCTCTTTGGAGCAAGCACTTTGACAATCTTTAGACACAATAAAAGCCAAACTCGTCCCCGTTAAATATCCTATTGAGGTTATTAGGAATTGAAATCCAATTATTTTGTTTTAAATATTCTATAAGTTTTAAAAACCACAACCTAATGGATCCTTCAATAACGAGATCCTTAGCATTACTAGTATTTTCCGCTTCTATAATTGAAATTTTTGGATGCCTTCTAATGAAATTTAAATACCATCTTTCGTTCAACTTTTCCTTTTTTATTGAACTTTGTTTACTGGAATCTTTCAAAAATTTTGTGGACATTTAAACTAACTGTAATTTAGTTGCTGGAAATCTACATTTGGCTAAATTTATTACCCACATAGCTAATTTGCTTTAACCTTCTACAGTACGAAAAGGCTGTGGTCTTGGCTTTCGGATAGTTTTAGGAAAGCTACAACCACTTAACCTATCCCGTATTGTTGATTTTGGTACTTCAAACCGTCTGCTCGCTTTACGAATATTTCAGTCGTTTTCTTTAATTTCTTGGATGACATGTTGTAGAGAATCCTCGGAGTATAAAAGCCTTGGCTTTTTTAGTTTTACTCTAAAACTTCGTTTTTTTACTGATGCCATCTGAAAAATAAAGAAACACTAAGCTTTTATAAAAACAATTGTTTACTTTTCTATGGTTATGGTTCTGCAGCATTATACGTATATAAAAGAGAAAAGCGTACTGCCTCTATAGCATAAACTCTTAATTCAGATTTATTTTACGAGTTTCAAAAAACTGCTTTCTATACTGGCCGAATAAATAGTTTATTATTGACCGCGTAAATTCGTGTAAATATTACAATGGTTGAAAAGTAGCCGTGCATTCTGTTTCTCGGACACTCAATACTTTAACATTTAAATAAAGTAAAAGGACGACAAACCAGCAGTGGTCGATAATTGGTCATATCTACAGATCACAACAACCTTATTATTTTTAATTGTGATAAAGAACATTCTATAATTTTTTATTTGTTTTAAATTTAATGTTCAGAGCAGAGCTAAGAAGAGCACATTTTCAAAACTATTGTTTAGTGGGAGTTAAAGGAATGAGATGTGGTCTACAAAGTTACCGTTAACTAGAATCGCCAAAATTTGCTTTTTAATTCTCACATTCCCACAATTGTCACATTTTTAAAAAAAGAGTATAACACATTTTTGGCATTATTTTTTAGCCCAGGACAGTAGCAACTTCATAACTGATTATGCAATGGATTTACAGATAGACTACGTTCGATTACTATTCTCCTCGGTCCATTCACAGAGGGTTTCTACTTTAGTGAATAATCATAAAATTGCAAGATGTTTTTCATTTTTTTAAGCATATGTAATTAATTATTCTGTTTCTAAGCATTCAAATCTTGGCAATTCATAAAATTACTATGGGAAATATATTCATATCAATTATGTTGAATTTAATTATGTATGTATTAGTAAAGACACATTAGTAAAAAGAGCAACTCAATATAATTTTGATATAGACACTCTTTTGCAGGAATTGGTGAGAATTTATTTTTAAGAATAAGTGGATAAAGGAATGTCAATATCAATTCGTGTGTCAGAAGACTGCAATTATTAAATTAGTGTTTTCTGTTATTGAAACATATTTGTGAAAAATTGTGACAAATTTTGCTGTAATTGGTATTTTTAATTTGTCAAAATGCAAATCGTTTAACAATTGTCTACCCGATAAATCGCGCTCATTTACTAAAAGCATGACAGTAAGTGAATTTTGAACGCTGGGCAATTTCGGATCAATTTGGGCCACTAGGTTAATTTGAATCACTGGGTCAATTAGGGTCGGTGGGTCACTGGACCTTAAGTCACACCCTAACTTGGTTCACTGCATCACTTTTAGACGAGGGGTGAACCACTACTCCATAATGTGTATACCATATTTCCCCTTTTGCATTTATTTCTCCGTATTCACCAGTATTTCCTCATATTGCCCTATAATTCCCCATATTGCTCTGTAAGTCACAATATTTCCCCGTAATTCCCTATATTTTCCTTATATTCCCCTTGTATTTCCCCATAATTTCATTATATTTTCTCGTAATTCCTTCACGTTTCTTTATACTTTTTAATCCATTACCCTATTCTATAAGTACAACTGGGTCAATTTTTCTGTACTTACATCAATAATACTGCATGGTACATCTAGTGCAAAAACTATATAGGACATCCTAGAATGGACTTTGCACTCGAGCAGTAGGTGACAAATAGTTGGACATTGATCCTCTTAACTAACATCTACAAGTAAGTAAACATGTAGTATACAAGAACAGAAATATTTATTAATTTGTTTTAATATTTAGGATGAGCCTGGTTATCCGTACGAGCTTTTTTTTATAAACGATGAGCTGGAGAGTCTAGGGAATTTTTTTAAACACCTTTGTAATGAATTAAAACATTTAATGAAGAATCAAACATGTTATTGACGATGCCCGCAAATGTCGCCATCCGGGAGATTAGAACTAATTTCCGGAATTTTTAATTTTGAAAAGGTCGAAATAGCACATATTCTGATACGTTTTACAATTTAAAAATTCCGGGATCACCCCGAACCTCCTTTGATATCACGATATCTTTGGGTGTTAACTGCAATACCGTTCAACTGTTGATGAAAGGTTTTGTTATACTTTTCCCTTGATACTATCTGTTTATGAAAACAGGCTCATACGCGGGCTTAGATGTGGATGGTCAATCTCACTTGGTAGACATAATGCATAATTATATTGTAAACTTTACGTAAGTTAGCCTTATGTATAGTTGGTTCTGTACTTCTATCCACACAATTGTTTCTTTAGCACTTTGTACTGTTTTTCGACGTTTTCAATTTTTATTTGTACGTACTAATCGTTTTTCAAAATTGGTTTTTGAGGAAGTAGTAAAACGTTTTAATCTATCCGCACTAACTCTTCCTTTATTCTTTTGTAATAACCAACAATAATTTGATTTTTTAATTACTAGTGTTTACTGTATTCTGATAAAAATTTTGCATACTGACTATTACCCGAAACTTCTTTTAGTTTTTTTGGAATAATCTTTTAAATTTAAGTTTCCTGCATTAAGCTTGGCTTTAGGAGTCGCTATAATATGTTGAAGTTTACCGCATACAATTAAGTTTTGTAACAGATTGTTGTCTTTGCCATTTCCATCATCTATTGAGAGGCTATCAATTTCATTCTCACCACTGCTTATGTCAATTTCGTCCATATTCTCAATTTTGTGTAGTGCTATAGGTATATTATTCCAACATCCTTCTGTTATCGATAAAGCAAGTTCTTCCATTTTTAAACACACATCTGTTAACGCATTGTTTACTATTTTATTGATGAACCTTTCTGTAAAATTTTTAATTCCTCGTCGCAAAACGAGACGGAGTTCTTTAGACCGTTATCTTGAAAAATCGATGTAATATTTATAAATATTCTAAAATACTAGTTTAGGTTTTAATTCTATTCATTCTATCTATAATATCTTTAATATTAAAATTAAGTACAGTAGAATATGTTGAGCTTTAATGACCTTGTGGCTATAAAAGATTCTTCGCAATTTTGACAGCTGTGTAACCATGGACAGAACAATAAAGGATCTAAATATTTTTCTTGAAACAATTGCACGAATTTATTAGATTATGTGCATTTAGTTGTATGCATAAATAACAGCTATCTGTAATGAAGTTTTCTGTTTTGCATTTATAATTCTTCTTAATCCATGATCGCCAAATACGAAAGTAAAACACGGCATACCAAATATAGTACAACCGTTGGTTTATCTTTAACTGCTTATCCAAAAAGGCAGATAGTACATAGTTCATGACCATTGAGTAGGAAATGGTGCCATTGGCAACTAGTATTTCTTTCAACGATTCTATAATCGATACCAATGTGATGTTTTTAACAGATTTAAAATTCATTCGATCTTCGCCATTGAGATCGGACAATATAAACAAATGCTTATCTTTCGAAAAATTTTCGATCAAAACATACAAATGAGTGACCGATATGTTATATTTTCCAATAGGCAACTCTATGTTGGGTTTTAGCAGTCGATTTCGTAATTTAGTTCCAATATGAATTTCATCTTGAATACAACATTTTACACCAACGCTTCCTACTGCAAAATTTATTGGTTACCAAGGCCAATTAGTACTTCTGCCTCGGGTTTTATTACTGGAAATTGACATTTTAAACGCATTGCCTTTAGTAGGAGAGAGTCTCCATCGAGTATGTCAAGCCCGATACTTTTAGCGTTTTCTGTCAACATTTGCCATCTTTGCAGAACATCCTTATAAGTAAAAACATTGTCGCTACCAAAAACAGATAAACAAAATGCTGGTGAATTTTTTGAAAGGGATTGTGTCATTATAACATAGTTAGCCTTTCGATTATCAGAAAAATATTTTTGAATCAATTTTGAAGATTTTGCAACATACGAGTTAGTTACAGGTATACCTTTGATTAATGGTAACACAAAACCCATGATTTAACTATTCCTTGTGTTGAACTCAATTTTTCCAACTCTAGGCAATCCTCGTGCTTCTTATAATAGTTTTAGATTTGTAAAATCAATCTCACCTTCTCCCATATAGTTACTTTTAGAAATAAATCTATTTAGCGTAGAAATTGAAGGAAGTGCATTTTTCAAATTGGCGTAAAGCACCTCGTAAATAAGTCTACCGCCAATGTAAGACAAATATATAGTAAACTTTTTAATAACTTTATCATAAGTATTCGAATATTTATAATGTTGAAAACTTTTAATGGAGATTTCACACAAAATGTTCTCCGCATTATACGAAGGACACTATTTGTGTGTTGAAAATAGAAAGAATAAACAAATAAATTTGATGAAAATACTTTTATTGCTTTTTAAAATATTCGCCTTTAAGATATATACACTTTTGCATGCGATTGAACCACCCTTCAAAGCACTTTGTCCAGTCAGAAAATGGTAGCTCTAAAACATGCGTTTTGAAGGTCTCAATCGCTTCTTCGTGCGATGAAAATCTTTGTCCACGCAGTTTATCTTTGATTACTGGAAACAAGAAGTCATTGAGTTCCAAGTCGGGGCTGTAAAGCGGATGACCCATCAATTCGATCTTTTGTGTGTCCAAATACTCGTTGTTGCATGTCATGTGTGTGAGTTCACATTGTCATGATGCAAAATGATTCGTCGTTTTGGGTTGGTTTCTCTTAATTTGCCGAAAACTTCAGACACTCAAATCGTCGTATACCACGCTGAATTAACGGTCTTTTGATTTTCAAGAGCCACAGTTACCACATGACCGGTCTTTGTGAAGAAAAACCCCACCATTTGCTTCTTAACGCTTCGAGAACCAACAACTTTTGTTGGCTTTTCTTCACATTGAAATACCCAAATTTCCGACTGACCTTTTCTTTCTGGCTCATACGCATAAATCCACGACTCGTCATTTGTGACGATGTTGTATACCGCTTTGGATGGACTACAGTTGTATTTTGAAATCATTTTACGGCACCAATCGATACGAGCATATTTTTGTGCATCTGTCAACAAATGTGGAATACAACGCACACAGCTTCCGAACACACAAATGTTTGTGCAAAATCTTACGTATACTGGTGATACTAATACTTAAACATCTCGCAATTTCTTGATATGTCACATGAGGATCTTCTTCAATTAGTTTTCGCACAGCATTGATATTTTCCGGCACAACGATCGGTTTTGGACGACCTTCTTTAACTTCGTCCGTGAGCGAATTACGTCCACGATTGAATTCAGTGTACCAGCGATATAGTGACTGTGGATGGCGCCAAAAGTTGAATTAAGTTGATTGATGCCTTGTTCTTGAGTTAGGCCACGTCGAAAGTTATAATAAACCATTGCTCGAAAATTTTCGCGAGTTAATTTCATATTTTGGCTGAGATGAAATTTTAAACACTGCAAAAACGCAAACAGTGCTCGCATGTCAAAACGTTCTGAGTACCCATAACCTCAAAAATGTCAAACTTTACGATGGCAACTTCAGATTTCACCTGGCAATACCAGTGTTGCAAGTTCTCGATACATAAATAGTGTCCCTCGTTTCCTTTCAATGCATTTGCGTTACTGTCCCCATTAATATGTTCTATTGCTATTTCAATTTGCTCCTCAAATTAATGATTACTATTTAGTAATTCGGATGCTTGCTACAAAGTAGGAAGGACGTTAGTGTTCACCTGTTTATTATCAAAGTGTTCTCTTTTACGTTTTGTTGTTTCTCGTCGTTGATATTTTAGAGACTTCCATTTTGAATCAGAAGATGTTTCTTACGTTGTCTTTGGAATTATTTCCATGCTCTCGCAGTCTTGAACTGGTACAGATAACGCTTCTTCTGTGTAGTTCTCGGTGTTATCTGTATGATTTTCTTTGTCTTCTTTGGAATACGCTTCGGTGACTGTTATTGCCTTTGTGCCTTTGTATGATCATTACTTATAAGGGAACCCACCAATTCACTAATCATTAAATACGTTTTTTTCAGGTTTATAGCGTTGACTGCTTAGAAACTCAGCTCCAAATGCATCTTCATGAACTTTATTTTTCATAACATATATATCTTGAACATAAATATTTTGCATTATATTAATTTTTCCTGATTTTGTACCATTTTGCTTTACTTTTTGTGATGTACTTTGCGTTGGAATAAGCAGTTTATTGGGTAAAATCTTTACAAAGTCTACGATTTTTTTTTGTTTAACTACTCTGCTATCTTCCTCTGAAAACTGACAGCTCTGAAGATTAATATGTCCAGTTAAATAATGTTTTTACATATTTACGTATATCCAACGTGACTGGCAAGATTTTGTTCAGGACAGTTTTAAAATTTAAAATATTTTGTAATAAAAACAATTAATAGCACAGGCTTTCTGATTGTTAAGCTCTACCTGTATTTCGTATCTGATACTATCTAATTTACAACGAAATTGTTCCCAACTCTCATTATCAACTTTAGATTTAAACCTGACTTTTAAAATTTCGGATATGACCAAGTCTTTTGATTGATTTATCAGTATCGGATGTAGAAGCCTGGGAATTATTTGAAATTTTAAAATAGTCACATTCGGAAACAATGCAGAATTGTCAGTTTGAACCAAAACAGGAGATCGTTTATGTATTTGTTTTTATAATACTTTGCTATTAGTTGTATTTGCTTCCTTGCACCACCTAATATTTTATAATCACTTGGATTAATCAAAGAAGTTCCGTAAAATTCCTTCTGTTTAACCTGCGTAAGTAGTTTATAAAATGTTTATTTATTGAAACATTCAATTTTGTCTACATCACTATCCGTAATTGCGGCTAAGACCCGTTCATTGTCAAACGTATTTATAATTAATATACTTTTCAAGCTTTCATTTAACTTCAATTCTACATTTATTTCAGCCCTTCAAAGCAACTGCTATCGTTTGGCATCTAAAGAAGAACAAATAGTTTAATCGAAGAAACACAATTCATAGAAAGAGTTCAGAATTGTAGTAATTCAACAACTTTCAAAAGCTCGTTACTGAAATGAAAATGACTAATGAAGATTCCAATTTTTTAAATTCTCTCATATAATTATATTTTAAATTTTAGTCCAGGATCATTATTCAATTTTTTGTTTTAAAAATAATCCAAAATATAAATTAAGTTATTTTTTTCAATGCGTATAGCTTAAAGTGCACCCCGGAGGAATTTTAAAAGTTATAGAATTTAGACCAGTATGAGACCACTGAACATTGAACTATAGAAACTAATGATGCAATGACTTATTGTTAATGTAGCTATATTCTGTAAGAGATGTCAAATAAGACGGCATAAATTACTATCTTAAAATTTCTAAAATTGTAAAATGTTCAATTGAATATGAGCATACAAATGCAGTGTAACCGTGCTACATGCATTATTTAAAACTTACCTTTTTGCATAACGGTGACACTTTGTGCTATCAAACAAGATGTGCGAAAGTTCTACAAATTTTTGAGATTTCTTCCGGCCTGTACGTTGTGTACTAAACGAAACTAGAGCGAAACCTTAAAAGTGAAATACTTTTAGGAAATTTATCAAAGGTTGTTTATTGGTAACCATCTGTTGCGAGCACAATTCGTATCTGAGTAGTTTGGTTAAAAATATAATTCTTTATTATTTCTTTATTAAATAAATCCGCAAATATTTACATATAATACAAAACAATTTAATGTCCATACTGCAACGTATTTATACATGTTATAGTTAAGATGAATTTAAATTAAATAATGCGATATACACGCCATCCCTTTAAGGCCTTAATAAACTATTCTACGATTAGATACGTTATTATACTGACATGACTGGCAGGGAGTAGGTGATGGCTATGCACCGATATCTTTTGCAACACAAACACGTTTGCCTCACTTTTCGCTATAACTACCTGCTGACGTGCACGCGTTTTCGTTTTGTGTCTGTGTCTGTGTGCTGGAAGATGTTTATCACAACCAGTTGGCCATAACAGAAGCGTCCTCAACACTGCAACCAGCTACAAGGTTAAGTGAAAAAGGGTGGGTGTTAATATTCAAACGTAACGTAACAAAACCCGGTAAAATTACAGTCTACTTTATCTCTTTACTGGAGGTATCATAATTGTTTTTTGTTGTACCATTGGTTATAAACATCAATATCTTTTTGCCTCCCCACCTATACCATACACTAATGAAATTACACAAACATTAAATTTATGCAAGTTGTCTGCATAACCTATAAGACGATTTATTATTTTATGTTAAAAAATGGACTCGTCCGCGTATAAACTATTTTTTTGCAAACAATGTATAAGATAAACCCGGGCAAGAAGGCCACGCTTGTCGAATATTTGTAATATATTTATTGCTGTTTGAATTAGCAAATTGAAAATATTATCAGGGTTTAAATCAATTCTTTGTCTATTTAAGTAATGTACGTTATTTTGAAATGCTCAATCAATTTTGACTAGAACTCCTTGTATATGCGAGTCTGTAAGGTGGCCATCTATACCGGTATGTGCGGGTGAGTTTGCCAGTACATATTTTTACAATGTGGTAGAGATGGCCTTGGCAATTTGACCTTATAAAAAAAGTTTGCGTAAAGTGAAATTAGGAAAAGCATACCAACCAACAAAATATGTTATTTTAAATTACATTTTATTCAAGTAACAAAGCATTATCCTGATAATAATGTGTAAAAGTAAATTTTAAACCGAAAACAATTTAGCATTAAACTAAAAACTAAACAAACTAAATCAACAAGAGTCATAGCTGTGTAATCAATTGTTTTCCGCACTTCATGCACATATTGGGAAAGTTTGAACACATATCATGCAAACCATTGCCTACATTTGATGCGCTGTATCCAATCGTCTTTACTCTATGTTTGATGATAATTTTCAAGGCACACAACACATTCATTTTTATCAAAATTCTTCTCTTCATCATCACTTTCCAGTGCCATATCAACTTCAGATTCCGAGCTCGAATTCTGTTTTTTCTGTTTGTTGATCCCGATTTTTTAGTAATTTTTGCGTCACTGTGTTTTTTACCTAAAATTTTCCTGTTTTTTCGAAGCCTTTTCTCGTACTTTATTAATGTTATCAATTGATGTTAATACAGCACCGAGATTTTTCAAAACTTTTTTAATTTTTTAGGACAATTTAAGAACTGACGAAATTTGTTCTAACACTTTTCCTAGAGTTACATCGGTTGTTGTAGAAACAAGCCGTGCTGAAGTATTTTTGGTAGAACAGCTGAACTTAGAAGCATTAGGATTAAAAAAATAGGATGTAGGAAGCTGTGGATCAAAAGATTTTGATGTAGAAGTAATAGAGTCATATGACTTTGATGTAGAACAAAGAAGGTTTAAAGAATTTGACATTGCAATTTTAGATTTTTCCATGATGATATCTGACACTGAAAACGCATAATCTGGTATTGCTGCAGGAATAAACGGATAAATTCGCGTGACTTGAATCCAGAGGCAGCATTTGATACGGCACATGCCTTGACCCAACTTTCGAAGAGCATTATTTGACCAAATTGAAATCTTGTTGTTAATTTTCTTTCAGGATTAGCACGAACCCATTGTTGGCAAGCATTGTAGATGTACAACTTTAAAGATTTAAAGACTGCGCTGTCTAAAGGCTGCAAGAAGTGTGTTGTGTGACTAGAAAGACAGAGAGGGACTACATCATTTTCGCGCGCCAATTCAAGCTTTCCAACGGAAGTGCTGTGTGACGCATGGCCATCTAAAATTAGAAGAACTTTTCCAGCTAATTTTCTAGGTACAAAATGCTCTTTAAGCCACTTAGAAAAATTATTGTATTGTCATAAGCAGATTTCTCCGACATGTAAATTACTGAGCCAGGTGACATGCCATCTTCGTACTCTGCTTTCTTATATTTACCTTTAAAAATGCAGGCTGGTGGGATAAATGTACCTTCTGCATTGCAACACTCAATGCAAGATATTGTTTTCTCTTTTTCAGCTCTGGTTGTCATGGGAACACTATGGAAGCGTTTTTCAGCAACTAAAACCACGGCCCTGTTATTCTTCTGAAGACCGGTCTCGTCTGTGTTGTATATGTGGCCTGGCTTTGTAAAAATGTTGTTTGCCACGAGAGTGTCTTGAAGCAGTTGAAAATAGTTGTTTACTTTTTGCCGATGCATGCTTTGGCTCCTTGCAATAGACACACCTTCTGCTATTCTAAGAGACTGGTCGGGAAGTCGTAATAAAAACGAATTAAATCAATCGTAATTTGTTCGTTCGGAATCTTTGTTAAATTTGTTTGGTTTATTAAGCTGCTTGGCAAAAAAAATCCAACTAGACGAATGCCATCAATACTTAAAGTAAATGCAGTTTTTTTGTATTTTTTAAGTGGTTAACTAGCTTTAATATATTTGTTCCGCCTAAAAGGGAATCAGAGCCGATACGTCCTTTAGACGAATTGTTAATTTTAAGTCTTCTGGTTAAAGTTTTTCGAGGAATTCCAAAGATTTCAGCTGCAACTTTGACAGAAGAACCGTTTCTCACAGCTTGCATGGCCTCCTTTAAAGCATCTTCACTCCATGCGCCTCGTTGAGATGTCGCCTTCCGTATATAGCGTGTCGACATTTTTACTGTAACAAAAATATACTTTGAAAACTAGAACGAATCACCAAACAGTAAGTAAAACTATATATAAACAGGTTACTGTAGTATAGTTCGTTTCAATAGTGACTCAAACGCTTTCCGCTTATCAGAGGAACGTGACTTCAGCAACCGGCGATTACCTTTATTTCCCCGCCTACACTCAGCGGCTTGCTTTGTATTTGATTAAGAAAACAATCCCTTTTAATAAAGCGACATGCATTTTAGTCACTATATCTTGAAACGTACTATACTAACTACTCTATTAAGTCGCCATAATAACTGTAAAACACGTTTAATACGCATGAAAATGTCTTCGAATAATTGACACAACTGAAGATTAGCACTTTAATTAAGTAATTTGCAAAAGCTACGCACAACGTAGGTTTCTGTGCACAACAATTTTAACCTCAATGTGGTCATCTATACCAGATATTAGATGGCCAGCTCTACCAAATGTACGGGTGAGATAATCACAACTGCTAATGTAGTTAAAACGCCATCTAAACTGAAATTTCATGATTAATCATAACCTCTTGTTTATTTTTTACTTACCTGATACAAATATGTCAATAAAACTATGCTGACAAAAAAATTATGATTCACTATAAAAACATATTTGAATTTGTAGTCAGTTTGTAACATGCCAGTTTTCCACTGATGTTCCAGTTTTTAAATTATTTCCTTACGTATTTCTCCCTTCTTTTTTCTGTGTATATTAAAAAAAATTCCTCTTTTATTTATCTTCATGTATCGTATTTTGTATATTTAAAGTATGAATTATATTTAGGTTGTGTTATGTCATAACACGAATTCATAATTTTCATCCATGTAAGCACTTAATTTCGTTTAAAATAAATGTACCTCAACTTAAACCACAAGTTATTTGGATTATTACTTCGAAAGAAAGTATTAAAAAGTAACCTCTATGTTATTGGTAGTTATTATCCAGTAACACAAATGAAGTAGTTTTGAACCTACAATTTGTAAAAGATTTACCTTGACGTAGTTTCCTCCCTGTATTACCGTCCGATCAATCTTTAGTTGTCTGCGCAAAGCAGATCTTTATTTAAATCCGGCTGTGAGATATCACGCTATATGTTTCCCAGGATGCCTGGTCTTCACATGGTATGTATTAGCGTCCTACGCTATGTTATAATATTTTAACAGAAATAATTTTATAGAAACACTTGATGTTACGTTTCATAATTCCGCTGATAACTTACCCATCGATTGGTTTAACGATGGTAAGAATTGCTATAGATAAAATCTGTTACAATTTCAATATACCTCGTGGCATTTTCTAATACTTACACGAATTTGTATTGTAGGGTCCTTCCGAGAGGCCAACCTGTACTTGCTTCGATGTATGATTTTACTTAACTTTGATACTACCTAATAATTTCTACCTAGTTTCTATTTAAAGTACCTCCACTATTAATTGTAAGAAGATGTCTTTGAAATCCAAAGTGTTTCTAAATTATGCACCGTAAAAGGCCATCGTTATAACATTGCAGGGGATTCAATTATCTGGTATTTGCCATTTTACCTTACAACTACAACACAAAATAAAGTTGGTGTTTTATTACTTTTGAAGCTTATCTATTTTGGATGGCAGATGTTTTTTCCTTCATGTGAATCCACTCAACCACCAGCTATATATATATATATATATATATATATATATATATATATATATTGAATGATATTAGCAGGTTGTAGGTCAGCTGGTCATTAAAGCGTACTCTTTATTATATTCTTAGCTTTCGGTTTATTTCAAACCTTTATCAAAGAAACTACAAAAACGTCATTATGGGCATCAAGCAATATACAATAAGTACTTACTAAATTGAGGTTGAATGCACCTCAATATCATTGAACTATATAAAACTTAAAGTATACATCAAATTTTAAAATTGAACAATAAAACATTTAAAACTGTAAACTATAAACTATTTGCCTTGTGAACATGTATACTGTAAATAACCTTCAACGATAATTCTTTTATAATTTTGTATTGTTTAGAATACAATTGTCAAAATTATAAAGATTATCGTTGAAGTTATTTATATCATGTTCACAAGCAATAGTTTATAGTTTACAGTTTTAAATGTTTTATTGTTCAATTTAAATTTGATGTATACTTTTAGTTTTATATAGTTCAATGATATTGATGTGCATTCAACCTCAATTTAGTAAGTACTTATTGTATATTGCTTGATGCCCATAATGACGTTTTTGTAGTTTCTTTGATAAAGGTTTAAAATAAACCGAAAGCTAAGAATATAATAAAGAGTACGCTTTAATACAGTGACCTACAACCTGCTAATATCATTCAATATCAAATGCAAGGTCGTTATACTACATAACATATATATATATATATATATATATATATATATATATATATATATATATATATATATATATGGTTCACAAACCACCTGTCTGAGTTAACTAATTTTGTTTGTAATATTTAGCAGCAGGTATCTTTCCTAACAAACTTTAATGTAGGAAATACACAGGTATGTGTTTTACATTTAAGTTTTCTTATGAGATAATTTTACACAAGGAAAATTGAAGTAAAAGTTTTGTTACCGTATGTGGTCTGCTTTAGTGTCTGTAAAATAACTTTGTTAAATTCACATAGTCCCGCTTCAACGTAACACATGTTGAGATAACCTTAAGTAAAGAATTTAATACAACAAAAGTGTACACCCTAGGTTTCATGAAACTGGAGGTTTAAGTACTTTTATTGCTCTTTGTATTGCTAAAGCAATAAAAGTTTCCTTACGTACTTAACACAAGATAGCTACGTCTGTGTTTTTGAAATATTAATAACTAAAGTTAAAGATAAACTAATTAAACCTAATATTAAATCTAATTGTAAATTTTGTTTTGAATTGAAGTTATTTTGTAATATAGCCAAGGTACCTAATTTATATTCTTTCTGTTAAATTGTTGATACCCTCATATTTTCCTCCCTGAGATTTACAAGTCCATGCAGCCTCCAAAGTCTATAAATGTCGATGCCAGCTGCGCCGAAGTATGCTCCATATTTCGTCGTGTGATTACTTTCTTTATAACACCGAGAAAAAAGTAAGACACAAGGTTAAGTTTTTGTGAGGGCAAAAATACATTTAATTACGTATCGCAGGTACGACCTTCACTTCAGAAATACAGCTTCAAGCTAGGAACTAAATAACAAGCTGCGTGGAGACGTTCGTTAGTTTAATGTAAAACATCGGAAATATGCGTTGTGGTCGTCTGTCCCATATTGCCTAGGCTATCTCGCCCGGGTTTACCCTAGTCCTAATGTGGGTATTTAAAACTGGAAAGAGTAAAAATGCGGTAAAAATTGAAGTAGAGACTGGAGTGTCATGTACTTTGAAGTTTCGCTATTGATACTAGTATAAAATTAAGAGAACGAGTAAACATCTATAGTAAACCATTTAAGCTGACCTATGACTAACCGCGGTACATTATTAGAAATGAGAATGAAAACCGCATTGTCTGCTGTAAAACAGGATGGTTAGAAAAAAGTACGTCTTTTAAAGATTATTATGGCAGCATCAAAACGTATGTCTGTTATAACTAATATTTATGTATTATTATGGCCTATAAATAATTTTAGTTTCCTGTCACTTTTTGTTGTCCTTGCGAGTAGTTCTTACTATTTTGTTGTATTTAAGTTTTTACATTTAGCTCAAATCGCAAATATAAAAGTTTTTTTCAAAACTAAAAGGATTTCTTACACATTATAAAAGGTAAATACAGCCATCCCATAACAACACTATATACTATCACCTCTTTGCTTTTTAGTTGTTCAAAATGCTTCGAAACACACATCTCAAGCTACGAACACACCAGGTGATTTTCAACGTGATAGACTATTTTGAAAGAGAGCGTGATAATGAAGGTGCTTTAGTTCCGTTTGAAAGTGTTATGCAGGTACAAAAATTAATCCTCCAAATCAATTAAGTATTTCTTCAGCGAACCTCTGAAGCATGTGGTGTTAGCCTTAGTACTTTACCTAGGATTAAGAGAGTAGGCTCACAAGCTGTAAAGGAAAATTTTCCAAATCATTCGACGTGCAGGAAACGCAACCGAACAAAAAGCAAATCTTACGATGTTGAAGATTTTATAAAAGATGCAGTTAAACGTAAAATTTATGAGATGTACTCGAAAACTAATATCAAAATTAATTGTAATTGGTAACTAATTTTTATATTTTTAGGGCTTTATGTAATTGCAAAAACACTCCAAAAAGAGCTTGTTACTGCCGGCATATATAATTTCAAATTAACTAGCTTAATAAGACTTTTACCTACCATAGGATTTTTTTATAAAGTAGATGATGAGGCGAGGATTGTTCGAGAAACAACATATAGCTGCTGCACGAATAAAATTCTTAAGGGACTAGCAGTCCAATAAGAAAACGCAACTATATGAACCTGTTTTCCTTGACGAGACTTGGCTTTTTAGTAGGGGATCTGCCAAAAAGAATTGGCATGATAATTCTCACAAAAGCGTTAAGAAGCCATTTGGAATAGGAAAACGGTTAGTTGTTAATTTGTTGCCCTCACTGTGCCTTATATACTTACCAAATGTTGTTTTACATTTATTGTGATACATGCTGGTAATAAAAATGGTTTTATACATGATGCATCTTTTTTATTTTCTTCAAAATCACAATATGCAGATTATCATGGTGATATGAACACAGAGATATTCACAAAATGGTTCCAAGAAAGTTTATTATCAAATTTAAGCGGTCCAAGTATAATCGTGCTAGATAATGCTTCATAACATTCGCAATTAGTCGAAAAGGTTCTTAACACTTCTTCAAATAAAACGGAATTAATTAATTATTTGCTTCGACATATCATATTTGCCGACACTTCAATGTTAAAAAGAGAATTACTTGCATTCGTAAAGGAAAATATTTAACCAAAAATATACATACTTGAATAACTTACAGCACAAAGTGGTCATAAAATATTAAGGCTCCTTCTATACCATTGCTAATTTAATCCAATAGAATTAATTTGGGGTAATTGCAAAGGCTATTACGACAAAAATATTGGAAGATTTAATGAACAATTCAATGACGAGCATGTACAATTAATATGGCGTGAAGCACTTGAAAGAATAAATGGCAAATATTGGCAAAAATGCATTCACCATTCAGAAAAATGTATGATGGAATGCTGTCAAATTGAAAAAAACTTTGATGCGGTACCGCCCCTTATTAGCAACTTGAGAATTCAACCAGCAAAAACTCTTATGAAGGTGATTCAATTTCAGAATAAGTGATTAATATAAAATGAAGTTGGGCTCAAGATATATACTTTCTTTAATGTAGTAGAGTAATAGTACAATAAAATAATACAATACCGTTTTGTTTGTTTAATACTAGATTTGATTAAATAAAAATTAAATATTTACAAATACACTTTTATATGTACAACCATGCTTGTTAACCATGTAAAACAGGAATAATATAAAATCCCGAAACTACAATTTCCCTGATTATCGTGGGAATAACAGTCTCAATTCCAATAGTAATCATTAGTTTTCAGATATTATCGAATCAATTAGAACACACACGTCTTTAGACTAAATAACAACATAATATCTTGAAAATTCACTTTTTGTTTTAAAAAACCAACAATATCTGCGAAACCATGCTCCAAACCTAAATATCAGGTATCTGTTTTACATTTATATACCAAGATTTTATCTACATTCCTGAAAATAATTTGTCCATTTCCATATTATATATTATTAATATCTTCTTTTAAACACAATTCATCTAAATAAAATGCTGGTCTACTTCCGTTCCAAACTTCCATTTTACCTTAATTTTTTTGTTTAATTTTTATAAAAGAAAAATGTATTTTATACTTATGTTAACGCCATTGTCAACTGCATATCCAACAAACATTTCTTATAATTCGTAGAAATTAAAAGATCATTTATAAAAGCCCTGGGACATACATTCCCAGCAAGTATTTGTCATTTGTTACAATATAAACTTCATGCGCCATTTTGTATAAACAACTGAACTAATCCAGAATAATAGAAATACGTTCTGATAGCATTGATGAATATGCTTTAACAAGATGCGTTACCGGTTAGCTTAACTGGTTTTGACTATAAACGTATTTTCTAAGCGACAACAAAAACCACCGTAGGGAAAAATTGAATCGTATTTTAGAACCGAATATCAAATCGTTAATGATGATTTTTTAACAGTTACAGCGTTAACCACTCAGTTTAATCCCTAATCGCATACATTGCACATTATAAACAGCAATTGCATAAACACCAACGTATCATACCAAGAATCGTTACAAGTTAGGAGGCGACTGCATGTTGCTTCTAAGCTTTTATTAATTATTTCGTGGAAAAGATAACTGAATAGCAAAGATAACATTTATTACCGTTCATTCTACAAGAGTGCGAATTCCTGCTTTTAAAGTTGTGGAAAAGCAAAATAAATAAACACAATAAATAAGCATCAGTGCGCGTTTTCTAACACGCTTCATTTTGTTCTTTAATGTAAAGGACGATGTATTAATATTATATAATTACCGAGAGAAAATAATTCTGTTGAGATTTGGGAGTTTAAAATAGCTTTATTAGTCACACAAAAAGGATGCTGTAAAATTATACCAAGATTTGAACATCAAATAACATACAAGCAACTGGTGCGATGCTTTCTGTTTCAGTCTATATAGTATTCATACAATTACAATTAATTGATGGGGTGTAAGTAATAGAGATTGTGATTTATGATACTTACGAGGTTAACAAATTACAACAATGATTTATTGTGTATATTGAAGTGGCAAATTATACAAAGTTATGCACTTACTTTCAACTTATACTCAGGTAAACAAGTGCACTTTAACACCGCACCATTTCATAAATAACTGTTAGAGGTATTTCCAAATGTACTTAGTCACAAATACGACTGAATGTGCCTGCGCGTGAGGCTTAAAATCAAGTGATAGTGCTTAAAACTTATCAATATTTCTCGAATAATTCTTAATATTGCCTTGGAATTCCTTGGAATTCCCTGGAATTGCCCGTAATTCCTTAATAATTTCCAGTATTTAACGTTAATTCCCAATTATTCCTTCTAGTTTCTAATAATTTTCCGTAATTCCTCTGAAGTGTACACCATATTTTTCCAGTGGTTTACCGTTAGCTTTTAGTTGACCCATTTCAGCCCTGAGTATGAAATGATACGTAATATGTATCAAAGAATTTAGATGTGATGTAAACAATCAACTACGCATCTAAAAACCCAAACCCAATTTTAAAACAAATTCGCAGTTAAGTAGTTGCAATTTCATATAAATTGTTACAAATGTCTAAATAGCTATATTTTAACAGGATTAGTAAGCTATAAACTTAGTACTGGCTGGTACCTTCTTATTATTACTATACTGCCCTGCTTAGGAAGAAAACAGTATCTACAGAAAAGTGCAAAAATGATGTTTTTAATATTTCATTAAATAGAGTTTATTTATATGCCATATTGCTTCGTAAAATGGCCGTATATACCTTTAATATTAAAATAAACACTACAAAATATAACCAGTATCTGCAAAACTAGTTTCAGTCCTTAGCATAAAAGCTGTATGTACAATATTTATAAGAAAACAGTAGTATATGCTTAAGACATACTGCTCTTTTCCTAAGCACGTTGCAGATACGGTCGATTTGCTAAGCTGTCATCAGCTGTCATTACTAAATTCTATTTTTTAAGGTTTTATTGTGGCAGCATCTACAGGTTTTAACACTGTGCTGATAAAATTGTTTATTTATGATATTTGTTTCTGTTAATATTTAAAATATATTTACTTAAAAGTTTAGTAAAATTATTTTATCGATTACAAAGTGCTATTCATTTTCGTATACACCATTGTCTTAGGATAAAGTGGTTAAAAGTACCTTATCGTCTCAATCTGCTAGAATATTAAGTTGTAGTCTGAAAATTATGGAGTTGTTAGAGGAAAATATTATGCCAGAAGTGGCTTTGGAATCAGAGAACACAGAAAATGAAGTACTTGATGTAAATGAAATGGACAATTATTACATTGATGCAGCATCAGCTCAAGTTTACCAATTAAATACTTTACATTCTATTAATGAAATGAGTGTTGATAGTAATGTAATTATAGAATATGTATTTGAAAGTCCAGAAGGAGTGACTTAAGAAGAGTACACATTAGATAGGTAGATGATTTAAGTTGCCATGTAGAAACTGAAAATTATTGCGATTCTACTGAAAAAGGAAAAGGTATAAATGAAAGATCAACTAATGAAGAACTACAGGACAATTTGTTGGAAACAAGCAGGTACACAAAGCAAGGAAATTTAAGGAAACGTAAAAACATCACAACGATCTTAAAACTAGAAAAGCACTTAAAGAGAAACAATTAAAAGCTGACTATGAGGTGTTAATTCGTTGTGTTGAAACAGATTGCAAGAAACAGTGCTGCAAAAACATTTCTCATGAAAGAAGAGTTGCAATTAAACATCATGTCTGGACCCTATCAGGCAACGCAAGAAGAGCATTTGTTTTAAATTCATGTAAAAAATTTCCTGTTAAGAAACAAACGGGTGAAAGTGATTTAAAAAAGCACAGTTTTAAATATTATCCTAAAGGTGAAAGTGATGAAGAACACTAGGTATGTAAACCTTTCTTTTTAACAACTCTTGGTTTTAAGAAAACAAACGATAAATTTGTACGTAATGTTTTGTCCAAAACTCCATATGGACAAATACAACCAAACCTTTCTCTTTGAGGTAAGGCTGCACGCCCAAAAATGATACCAGAACATGTGATAAACAATCATATTGAATCGTTTCAGCCAACAGTATCTCATTATCGAAGGGAACATGCTCCCAAAACTTGCTATTTATCAAGCGATATATTAATCAAATTTATGCACCAAGACTTTATTAAAAAACATCCAGGTATTACAATTTTCTATAATGTTTATAGAGGTAAAGTAAAGAATAAAAACATATCTTTTGCCCATTTAGAACACGAGGTACGTGAGTCTTGTGAACAATTCAAATTCCATGGTCAGGTAAAAACTAACTTGCAAAGTGATTGTGATATCTGTACAAACTGGAATCAGCACATAAACCTTGTTAAAGAGTCAAGGTTAGAGTACCGTTCTCATGCTGAAAAAACGTGGGAAGATGGTGCAATTTGCTTTTCTGCTGACTTACAAAGAATTACTATGTAACCACGAATAGACAAGTTTAAGAAGGTTGTATTTATAAAAAGGTTGATAGCGTATCACGAAAGCTTCCTGCCTGTTGGTGGAAAATGCAAACTACCACCATACTCTACAATTTGGCATGAAGTGATAACTGGTCGCCATAAAGAGAATTTAACCAGTGCTTTTTATTCTTTTTCTTACGACACCGCGATGCAAAAAAAACTCTATGGGATGACAATTGCAGCAGTCAAAACAAGAATTGGGGTCTGTTTTCGTTTCTTGTTTTTGTCATAAATAGCGATGAAATAGCAGCTGAAGAAATTGACTTGTGCTATTTTGAACCAGAAAATTCGTTTATGTCTGCGGATAGTTATCATCATCAAGTTGAGCTAAGTCTCAAGAATCACGGAAAAGTTTATCATTTTCAGGATTTTCGAAGAGATGTTGAGAGTTCAAGAAAGTTTCGAGTTGAAGTAAAAACTATAGATTTCAATGATTTTCTTGAATGGAAAGATTATTCTTGCGCTACGAAAAAGAAAATACGCCATATCTTGCTCAAATAGTTCGAGTAAAAGCTGTCCAAGGTCTATTTACACTTAAATACAAAACTTCATTTGGCTCTAATGAATCATTTAAAACTCTGGATTTTCTTGTGAAAAAAGCGATGAAAAAAAGATGAATTTCAAAGCCTGACCATAACACTAGACCTTGTGGAGTCACGCCAGAAATTAAAGATGGCATCATCAAAAATTTATTTCCTGTTATCCCAGAGAATAGAAGACATTCCTGGCTCAACCTTGAAATTTCAGAGGATAACAAGAGCAATTTATAATTGTGCTGCAGAAACCTTAACATTTAGTAATTCAGTTGTAATGTTGTCAAACAATATGTTCTTTATTAAAACATTTTGTACTAGTTACCTAATAATTTAGAACCTTATTAACATGAGAAGTTTGTACATACTGTGTTTTAACTAAGTATATGAAGCTAACATGTATTGCTAATTCTTAATTTAAGAGCAGTAATTGCATTTTTAATTAAGAATATAAAATATTTCATTATTTGGAAGGAATAATATACACAATATAACCTATAGAAACATAAAATACCGATTGAAATTATTTAGAGTAAGAAATACAAAATGGCCAACGGTTAAAAGTTTTGGTCATTTTTCTCACAATCGGGTGTTTTGTAGATATTGCTTTTTTCCTAAGCAGGGTAGCATATTAAACAAGGAGAACTAGAACTACCACATAAATCAAGTTTTATTTTTACTTTAAATACTATTATTCATTTGTAAAATATCAAGAAGTGTAGTAAAAGAAATTCCTATACTTTTAAATCAAGGTGAAGGAACCTTTCAAGGCGCCACCCAACACACTACTTTTAAGTTAAAATTACATATCAGTATCAGTCTAAATTCAAATTCGTTCAAGCTATTATAATATTAAATCAAAATGTGTTGCTTAAAGCTAACTTTAACTATATAAATTCGAAAATCAAATCTTTTCTCGAAACGTGTAAGCTGCTTATATTCTTAAGCTTTATTTTAAGGAACTCATCTATTTATCAAATTAATCGTCTTATTTAAGGCATAATGGACTTCTGTAATGAAATTCTATCTTGAGAAGTTTCTCAATTAAAAAGCTCTTAGCAAATTTATTGATTAGCGTTTGATGTTTAGAATTCTTACAAAACTAACCAATTTAATTAAATGTTAATTTAGGAAGAATGCCTCTTGTTAAACTAATCTAAAAGCTTAAAGGGTTCTGATTAAATGAATTTTCTTGCAAAGTCTGGTTAGATCCTTGCTGTATTAAGAGAAAGCCCAAACTCTAATAGTGTAAAGTAAAGCGCAACGAAATGTAAAATTCTCAAAATATGTAAACTGTTGGTATTAAAACCATGCTTATGTAAGATTAAGGGTTTATGTGCTTCGGCGGTTGGTATTCGGAAATTTGATGTATTAGGGTATTGTGATTTTGGGTCAATACTACGTAGTAAACAACAAATAAATTCTGTTAACGCAACTATTCTATTATCAGTTACAATTTTTTAACCCCAATTTCATACCCGTCTTTTAGCCAGGAATGTAAAGTTGTAGTACGCCATTCGTTTCTGAATCAAATGTGCATATCTGAATAAAAACTACAAACGTGTGTGTATTTTTTCGTAATAAGTAAGGCAGAAATTTGGTTGCGGGGGCGTATAGAAACTGTAGCCCGTCGCGTAATTATTTACGTTTTCAAAAGCAATCTTTAGGGCACTGTAAACGTATAAATTGTTACTATACAGCCGATTAAGTAGTTACGTAAACAAAAGCAAGAGGAAATTAGCTTTAAGGCACTTGAATTTGCAATAGCACATGTCTTAGTAAAGGAAATCCCCGATATTTAAAAGTAATTGTTTATTCGTCGCAGATGTATAGATTTACAGTGCCAGACGTTGTACCTTTCCATTTTCACAAAAATAGTTAAGAAACCTGAAACATAGTCACTTTCCGCACTGACGCAATTGCTTATTTTTCATAGCAGCAAGTACTTATACAAAGTGAATGTAGAAATAGAAAACATATTTTTTCAAATCCTCAACCAAAGGTATAAAATCCACTTTAGACGAGCCCTGAAATAATAGTTTTTAACATTCAACAATTATATTTGTTTGTCAAACAGTTTTCTACATTATTTAGCATTCATAGTTATTATAATGTAAGCAAAACTAATCCGTAATATGATAGTGTGCAACGAATACAACTTCGTTCCTAGCTAGTTTACGCCTTTTTATAATTATTGATTTACGATTATCATTTACGGTGTTGAAAGCGTAAATTTCTATTCCACTAATATAATATTTATTCGTTGTCGTGTGGAGCTCCATCTGTGTTTATGGGTTTAATGTAGCATTTCGATTCCCCTGATATTCGCTAACGTGTTGATGCAAGAATTCGGTCCACTGCGCCTGCTCGCGTAGTCAAACACTTTATTGCTTTAGTCTATTTTAATTTGAGGATGTAATCGGAGAGACAAGTTTTCGACCCGTGGTCAAATAGTTTTTGTTGAAAAGATGCAGTCCGACAGGCTTGTGGCCTGGAGGAGGAGGAGAATTCCATAGTCTTTGAAGTGGAAACCATCACTGGGGTACACGCTAGAGAATCCAGAAGAACCTTCTCTTTAGTATTCTTCTTTAGTTAGTCGACCCTTAAGATGATTTATAGAATATGGTTTTGAAGTAACATCATCAATTAATGCTTCTTGATTTTGTAGTGCAAGTTTTTGGATATTGAGTATTGCAAAGTTTTGGTTACTAATAAGTATTGCAAAGTTTTTGGTTATTAAGTATTTCAAGTTAAAATGTCAAGGTGCCCTTGTCGTGAACAAAAAAATTTAAGCGTTCCTTTTCGAAGGGAAATCAAGTTTGTAATCCGAGGCACATGTGAAGGCCGCGCAGCTGCTATTGTTAGAGTTGAACACGAGAATTGATGGGCGATGGTGCAAAGTTCATTCTCGAACAAATTGGTAAATATTTGCAACCGGAATTATCTAGACGTCATGCCTACCTATATGGTGAGTGATTTCTTTATTCAGTTCTCGCTAAACTAAGAAACTACAGAAAATGTTGTGGTTGTTTTTTTGTAAATTTATACAGTAATTTAGTTTGGTGTAAATATTTGTTTGTTCAATATTTAACAGTTTGAGTTGTATAAATGTTCGTAAGAACGTTGAATATATAAAGATAAGTTTTAGAAAATCGTAAAGGTTAAACAAGAGTTTATTTGTAACTTAGCAGATGATATTTTTGCGCTTGTTTGTCACATTTTATAAACCAGGTTTTTTTACTCGAAAGTATAATAATACACAGATTATTTTATGCCATACGGCTAGTTGATTTTTCGTTCAAATAAATTTTTATAAATATCTAAAATCAATCTTACATGAAATGAGTTCCAATCATCTATCATAATGGTTTGTAAACCAAAACAGGAATCTTTTTTTGTAATAATTAATCAGTTGTTACGTATTATTAAAAAACACAATATTTTCTTTAAATTACTTTGGTAAATAATTAAGATCCTTGAATTGCACTTAAATATTGAGACATTATGTATAATTACTCTGTTAGCTTGATTACAAAAAAACAATAGTGTATAAAGTTGTATAAAATATGTATATATATGTTTCTTTAACCAAATAGAGAATGGATTATGTTATTCTAAATCTTATTTTTATTGAGGTTGATAATAGTTTCTCACAATTGGTACAAACAAATTCATAAAATTCATGAGTATAGAAAGAAAGATCACCAATTGATAAGATACTTTAGATTATATTTGTGAATTGATAATTTTTGAAATTTTTTGTGATAATTTGACTAGGCTCTAGTAAAGCCCTAGTTATATTTTCAGGTAGTACGAGATCGTCGTTCCAATTCAAGTTTGGAGTGTTAAAAGTAAGTAAGTATTATGTTTATACGTTTTGGTTGTTCAGAAGATATTTTTTTTCTTTTCGAGAATTTTGTAGCTTATCTTCGGATTGTTACACCTTACAGTTATTAGGAAGATACGGTGGCGTTCATTATACTCTCTTTTTATAGTATACCATCCTACGACCCTAGCTCATAGCTCTGCCCTTAGTTGAAGAAAATTAGCTGGCTAAAAGATCTTATTTGAGGGTGCTTTTATACAAAAAGCCGCTTACCATATATTTTACCCTGGGCTTGAATTTTAGACAAGAACTCCCTCTAGTTTCTAATGACTCTGCCGCCTATAAGGAAGAGTAGTTACATTGAAAAAATCAGGTGTAACAAGTAAATCTTAAACTTTAGGAAATGCAACCTAAATTTAAGCGAAAATATAGAACTAGAAATTATGTGTGCAAAGCAAAAAAAGTTATAAAATAGTTAGTGAAAAACACAGTTGAAACCAAGTCTCCGGTACCGATACCGGTATTGCCTCGGGTGAGGGCGGTTCCCGGGTCTATATTATAGATTCAAAAGGATTGTTCCCATTATTTTGATCATTTATTATGCCTGCACATTGTTTACTTTTCGTGTTCGTTGGACGTGATTGTTCAGCCAGTGGGGGTATTCATAAATGTACGTGAGAAATAAGAAATATTCCTCGAGATGTAACACTTATATCAAGTAAGTCTAAGATTTGGTTACAAAATTGGCTTGGGTAGTCAGTATCACTCTCTGATAACTCCTCGACGCACTGCATTGCATAAGGATACGGTTTCCTTTTTTGAAATATTTCAAGACGATTGTATATACCTTATACCGGACAAGAAGAAACTGTAAGATACCTTGAGTACGTAATGTGACGTAATCTTTCACAATCTCAACAACTATCGAATGATTTGGTAACAGCTTTGCGGGCAATAGTTTCTGGACTGTGTTTCAGTTGTCTATATGGTTCCTTATCAAGTAGGTCAAGGTTTTTTTAAGAAAAGTTGCAATGCTTCCACATGATTTCTACACCTGATACCAATTCTGAATTTATCAATTCGTTACTTATGAGCAACAGTATATTTGTTGCCTTTTCGAACTCTAATGCCCCTGTCGCCACAAATAGATACTCCTAAAATTAACGAATATAATGGATAAACTATACAATTAACACGATTTTTAATGTAAATAAAATATTTTAGCAGTATTAAAAAACAAGTACTGTCAAAAAATTAATAAAAAAGTAAAAAAGCATTGCGTCTAACATAAAGAAATAATTACCACATTTATTAAAAAAATGTAATTAATTAATGTAATTAAAGTTACAATGAGGACGACAGTGTTTTACTCTCAATTATTTTTTATAACAGTTACAAAACAAGCGGTTTTAATGAATTATTCAAAGAATCAAAAACCTTACATCTGGCTTTAATCGGAACAAATGCCTCAATAACAGTTTTAAACAGAAGCTTGATAACTGACTTATTTTTAGGGTATAAAGTACATAAAGCATTTAAGCGTTCTTGGGTGATGGATGCTCGAAGGTGAGTTTCTGTTAACTTTAATTTAGAAAAAAATTTTTTGGGGGTGCAATTAGTAATCGCTTTGCACAGAAATTATCGTAACTTTGCCCTATGTAACTTCTGATATCGATATCCATTAGAGAAAAAAAAGTAAGGACTGCGTCTTCAAGTTCTCCGCGTTTATGGCCTGCGTTTGGAATGAACTGCAAAAAATGCTCCTTGGGATATGCATCACTTTGAACAAAACGCACTAAAACTCATAACGAGATCACATGGTAGATGTCAGGAGTACCGTAAACAACAATGAAATAATACCTATTTTGCTTGATATCATTTACCATATTTTCCCGAACATATTCGGCTAATGATATTATTAACCCTTCGTAAATTGTAGATGATAAAAGAAAAAGCTTACCGAAGCCGACGGTACCAAATCTTACCAGGTGTGCTGCCGTAGAGAATCATACTCTGCAATCATTTCCATACACATAAGAAAGTTTCTATTATAATTGTGAATTAATTTTTTCATTTTTGTCTCTAAAAGCCGAACTTCTACAAGTCAATTTTTTTTTAACTGACAACTATCTTTACAATGTTTTCACAATATAACGTTTCTTTATCTAGTTGGGCTCAGTTAGCAGTCTATTTAACAAATTTTTTTACTTTGTTTTTTAAAATTTATTAAATGGAATCTATGGCATTTATAATTTTCATGTGTGTTGAAACCAACCGTCGTGTTTCCAATCGTTGTAGCCATTTTACACAAGTTGGTTATTTGAAGATCCGAATGAACAGCGGGAACCGCAAAATACCGCTGTCTTTTCTTCAGAGTATATCAACCATTTTGTTCTTATTTTTGTTTCGTTTCACAATTCTCTTTCAAACGTATCACCTATTACGAATCGAGAAAAACAACTCTGAATATATTTTTAATACTAAAATCGGCATCCATGTTCTGACAAATGCCGTTTTCTTGTTAGATATGAACGAAAGAAACCTTTTAATATCCATTTTGCCTGATCAGTACCCGCAGACATTATTGTGGTAGATAATACACTAGGAGGAAATAGGGCGCCATAGTAGGTTCATCAACCAAGCATTCTTTCATACTAAGAAAGCCTTCAGATGCTTAAATACTGATGTCAACATCAGTGCCTTCGGAATAAAAATTGTCACATCATCATCATTAGGTCTTCAGTCCTGGAACTGGTTAGACGCGTACCCTCATTGTTTCCTATTCTGAACTAACCTACACATTTCCCTGAAATTTGCACAGTCTGGATTTATCACTATCTGATCTAGGTCTACATATACGTCATTTTTCCTATCTCCGCTTGTAATATATCCGATACTATTCCCCAAAAATGCCTTAAAATGTATTCTGCCCATTTATTTCACCTATTATTTTCCACAGATATCTGTATTTCCCTACTATTTCTATAACCTATTGTTATTAACTTTGTCTGTCCATGCTATCATCATCATACATTTGAAGCACAATATACCGTTTTTCTGTTTGCTTTTCCTACTGCCCATATATCATAGGCATACTGTGCTGTGCTCTATACATATGCTTTCAACAGTTTTCTTCTTGTTTCTATGTTTGTTGTCTTTGATCATAGGCGCTGTACTTTCTTGTTAGATGCAGCTCGGTCCCCATCTAGTCTTTTACAATTATATACCCTATTTATCCGACATTAAGTGGTTGTGAATGGGGGCGTTGCCGTGGATCAATCTAGTAAGCGTAAGACTACGGATCCCAAGGCTCGGAGTTCGAATCCCGACACGACCGACTGCTTGAAAAATGGCACCTCGTTCGGTTGAGACGTTAAATGGAGGTCCCGTGCATAAGTGTTGTCACGCACATTAAAGATCCCTACCTTGCCTGGAAGGGCAAGGGTTCGGAAAAGTTTTAAATTTCCAGGTAACAAAAAACTCGCCTCCTGGCCAATGTAGTACCTTCGGGTGGAGCATTGGAAATGTAAATGCACGGTTGTAAATGGAAGTAAGCAGCCTGTAGCTGATAGGTTCCCACAGGACTTGAACATTTGCCGATATAATACAGTCAACGTTAGTTGCAGATATTTCACAACCAATACTTGTAGTTGGTTATAATAATCATCAGATTTATCTGCGCTTATTTTTTTGTCATTAGATTTTCCGTCTCACAACTGGTTGGACACGTACATCCACTTATTTATATTCTGACTACACAGTTCCCTGAAATTCCCACACAGCCTATATACAGCTCGGTTCTCTTCTATTGTTTTCTAATTATATGTCCTATTTCACCGAGATTCAGTGGTATGTGTAGGGGGTTAAGCAACCTGTGGCTGCCAAAATTCCCCAACACTTAGATACTTACCGAATTAATAGTTTTACAGCAAATTCTTTAACATAATTAACATTATTCGAAAATATTGCACAATCAATACCTGTAGTTGCTCATAATAAGTATCATGTTTAAAGACAATTATTTTTCGACATTATTTAATCCCTCTTAGGACTGGTTGGTTGCGTACCTCCATTGATTTCTAGCCTACACATTTCCCTGAAATTCCTACAGTCTACATCTTTCACTATCTATATGCAATAGTCTAACCCAGGTCTACCTCTATTTCTCTTTTTTCCTATTTGCTTCTAATATAATCCGCACTATTCCCTCATGCCGTAGTATGTGGCCTATCATCCTATCTCTCCCCTTTTTTACCGTTTTCCACATATTTCTTTCTTCCTCTACAATTTTTAGTACCTCTTTGTTCTTAACTTTGTCTGTCCATGATATCTTCATCATACGTCTGAAGCACCACATTTCAAAGGTTTTTACCTTTTCCTTGTCCGCCTCTCCTACTGTCCAGGTTTCGCAGCCACACAGTGCAGTGCTCCACACATATGTTTTAAGTAATCCTTTCCTTGTTTCTATGTTAATTGTCTTTGAGTACAGTACTTGCTTTTTCTTGTTAAATGTAGCACGATTTTGTGCTTATCTTTGTTTTAGACCTTTTGCGCTTTCCCCATCTTGGGTTATTTGGCTTCCTAGGTAGCAGAAATCCTTAATCTCTTGTAAGTTCTTGTTACCTATTTGTATTTCTGTTTTTGATTTATTTTCCCCTCCTATGCATACAAGTACTTTAGTTTTTTTAAAATTTTCACAGCCGTTTAAAAATGTTGAAATAGACGGACATTCAAGTGAGGAAGACGAAGCAAATGTACTACGTTTGTAGAAGTTTTCATTTTCGTGTTTCACGCGTTCTGGAGGCCTAAAAAATGTATTTAACTTTAGCGTTTTATCAAAATCGCCTTCTTGTCAACTACTTCCTTTGCTGCTAATTTTCTATAACCCGCACAACTTGATCTAAGTCGACCGTCCATGTTTATGTTTGTAAGAAATACTGAACTCTATAATAAAGTGTAAGCAGCTTTAAATAATTTATTAACTAATGTTACACTAGAATACTGTTAAGCACTACGTATAATAATAATTAAATAAACCCGAAGCTATAACCAAATATTTCACAAAAGCTCTACTTTGGGTAGTTTATATATACACATTTATATTCAGTATCCTACATAAGCTATATAAATCTTCGCTTCACGTGTAGAAAACTAATTAGGAACTAACCTTTGTGTGTAAAGGATCCCATTTATATACATAATTCCTAGCGATTTTAGTAAAATCGCGACGAATGTAGAAGGTTGAGACTACGTAGATCGTTCCGCCGCGTAGAACTCCCGAACCCGATTTACGGAAAACGTTAATTCTAGAATGTTCATTATCCAATTGTTTAGGTATGTGTGCACCAACAACATACGCGGTGGGGCAACACAATCCTTGATGTTGTCCATACCATACCAAATGGTCCTGATATGATAAAATAAAATATAATTTGAGCCTTGGCAGAGCCTTCAAAAGAACGATCACATTTTAATGTCAAGATTGCACTAAATTTTTGAATGTGAAGTTATGTTTTTGTGTTTCAAGACATAGTTTTCTTAGTTAATCAAATGCTGCAGTGCTGCTGATAAAAATAAAATAAAAGAGTTATTGGATTTTACTGCGAATTTAATCTATACTTATTGCTATTAACACAAATAAGCGGATGTTTTCTGCTTGTCGTTATTAAGAAAATGTATTGAATGTCATGACCGTGAATATGTCATATAGTATTAGTATTATATGTATTTGAACTTGTGTAGACCAATGGGTTATCAAGATCCTGCGCGATAGTTTTTATTTTTGACTTATCTATTGTCGGAACTTGGCATTTTTTTTAAAGCGAAATTCTTTGTAAATTATTGTAACAACTTCAATTTGAATGGCAGCCAGCTACTATGCTTATTACGTTATACTTTTTTTCAAACACAATTTATCGTGCTTTTTCCATACTGCTTCTATTACGTTATAATATATAAATATAGACATGAGACTCAGTAACGTAATATAACTATTTATACACTTTGTAAGGGGGGATAAGACTTACTATGCCACCACAGAGTATGGGACTGAATCCAGCAAACTTACCCGTTGTGTTATAATTGAATAAATGTTACCTTAATTAGCCAATATACTCGACAAGTAAATATAACAATGTATCCACAATTCTAAGTGTACGATAATTAATGGCAAATGACTATCCACAAATAAATCAATCTAACACAATTATATCTATTGTAAAATCTTCCCAGTTACTGTTAGTACATTTACAAAAAGAAATAAAGGCATGACATAATTAACCGTAATTTTGTTTACTTTTCTTAATACAAATTTTAAGGAAGCCCTTTCCTTGTCTCACTTTAAGCAATTGCTCGAAACTCACAATTTACATATAAATCACACATAATATATATAGATCAATTCGTTTCCGTTTTAAATAAACAAGAATGATATTCTAACACTTAAGCTAATTTAATATTCCCCTGAATCCCAATTTAACTTCAATAAAAATAAGGTAATTTACGAATTAGAGATCCACACTCTAAACTACTAATCCTAATTATTTATACTCATCTAGATACATATGGGGCTTGTCGATAATGACATGGGACGGCACGCCATCAGCATCATTAACCGTTTCTGCAACCACAACTTGCAGCCTTTAAACTCCATTCCAAAAGGTGCTTGTCCTGAAGCCAGTATCCCAGACAAAACAATAAATACATTCAACCATAAAACCTGAGTGTTCCAAATACATGGTTTCGTATCGTACAACATATACCCAAGACAGAGACAAAACTCCAAACAAAAATGAAAATAAAAATCTGTAATATTAATTGTGTTTTACTTTGGTAATTTACTTATGGATTTACTTACCCTGGAAACCAGGATGAAAGAAGTACATAATTAACAAATAATGCACACTACCATGTGCTACCAAATAAGCAAGGTTGAATATAAGATCCAGCTCAACTGTTCAAAAAATATTCTAATCTTCAGAAATATTCTTTCTGTTTATGCAAGGCGATAAATCCCAATATTTTGGATGACTTTCTTTTACTATGATATAGTCAGAAAATTCGCACTAGCATACACCATGCTTTAACCAAGCTGTTCACAAAATAAACCAAAAAGAAGTACATTTTTCTCAGATAATCAAAATCAAGTCAGGAATGCAATATAAAAAAAATAAATTTCAATAATTAAAAATCAATAAGACAGGGCAGCATTTCACGTGCTAAACAATTAATAACATTGCGCAACTCCATTTTTTAAAAACAAAAGAATTCTTGTTAGGTACATGTAACAATTCAATAGACATTTAAAATCAATTTTATGATATATCCCTTTTATTTTAAGATATATTTATTAAAATGTAATACATTCAAGTTATGAATAACTATCAATTCACTGAATGCAGACCTGTGTTTATTCTTCCAAATCAATCAACACATCAAAACTGCCAACTTATTTTCTTAATAGACAATAATCAATAATAGATAGTATTTCAATTAAGATGAAGTTTCAAAACAACAAATTACTAAATGAATTCAATTGGTCAGAATGAAAGGTGTTGTAATTGATGCTGTTTATATTTTCAAATAAGAAATAGACAATTAAAAATTTATAATACCAAAGCCAAAATAAATTAAGTTCTTATAAATAACATGTATGTAAGATAAGTGTCTGCAATAAAATTAATTTGAAATGTAGTGAAAATTTAAACCGTTACATGGTTTCATAATGATTTCTAATTAGTTTCCCATTGGGATACTTATACATATGAATTACTAAAAAATTTTCTCTGTTTTGAGCTATAATTTATTCTTCGGTGAAAACATTTATTTAATGATTGTATCCTTCTGGTATTTAACTTAATCCACCTATTTTCTTTACATTTGAAAATTAAGTATCACACCATACCAATAGAGATTGTTTAAGATTCTAGAAAGTTTTAAGGTCAAGTTATCTTGTTGCTAATTGTCATTTGGCGAATGTGGTGCACATGCACATTTTCAGATAATGTTAATTTCTAAAACATACAAGCAGTGGTGACAGTGTTTTCGCTAAGTAAATTCTATTTTATGAAAGGATCAGGTTTTAACCCTTTAACGGATTGTGGTTAAATATAAGGCCACAAGTAATAATGACAAAATTCCTATCTTATTTTCATCAATAATAAACTTTATGTTAATAAATGGTTTCCGAAATGGATTGTGAGCAATATCATAGCAACATCTCTAGATGAATGCGCATGGTTAGTTATCCAATACGAATGTGGCTATGCCAGTAGTCACAAACCATTACCACAGAATAGAGGTGTGCAGGTGTTCATTTGCTTATAATTAATTTATCATTAATATAGCTAAGTGTTTTACAGAAAGCTTTGTTGATAGTGACTAAACACAGTATAAAAGTATTTATTCACTTATCGGCGAGTTTGTGTTTCGTGGCGGTAAGAAGATTGCTGTGTTCTTCTAATGGTAACGTAATATTTTTGGATCATCGCTCGTTCATACAAATATTCTGTACTTGAAAACATGAATCCAGATGATCTATTTGATTTTTTGAAGGCATTTCAGAAAGCCAGGCTTATAATTCAGATGCGGGTGGTGATAGCGATGTTGATGATCAGTTATGTACTGAAAATGTATCACAATCTATTAGTACAACACGTAGTAATTCTGCAGTTGAATTATCCATAGTATCAGATTTCAATACTTCCTCAATATCAGCAACCGCTAATGTAGTTACTAGGTCTACGTGTGTTTGTGCTAAGAGAAAAATTGCAGAGCTAGAGTACAACCTTCAAAAGAGTTTGAAGAAAATTTAGATAACTCAATTACAGATCCTGATTTCCTTCCAGAATCATTTGATACGAATATTCCTGCTTTGGATATTCTGACGGACACTTATTTTATAAACAGTGATGAGGATGTCGATAGTGATGATGACAGTAATGTTGATGCCGCAAATGATAATAATGAATGTGGTATTTCTAAAATATATACTTACAGCTTTCAAAAAACTGTAACATATCCTTCTGTTTATGCAAGCTGTCCTTTTGTAAATAATTATGGCCCAAAATGTATAGCACATGACAACGTTCCCTTAGATGTTTTTGAGAGTTTCCTTAGAGACGAAATCATACAGAAATAGTAGAGCAATCTGAATTATAGGCTCAGCAAAAAGGCGTAAATTTAAGTCTGGAAGCATCCGAATTACTGGCTTTTATAGGAATGCTGGTGTTGATGGGTATCCATAATTTACCGTCATTGAGATTATATTGGTCTTCCAATGAAAATTTTCGTTGGCAATGGATATCTAGCATAATGAGTTTGAAACGTTTTTTGTGTATTTTATGTTACCTACATATCAATAATAATACTAAGATGCCTGAACGGAAATTGCAAAATTATGATAAACTATTCAAAATAAGGCCTCTTATTATATTCCTCAATGAAAGGTTTCGGAAAAATTCTAATCCTTTCAGAAACTTGGCAATAGATGAAAGCATGGTTGGTTTCAAAGGACTCACGTTTCTAACACAATACATGCCACTGAAGCCAACCAAACGTGGTGTCAAGGTTTGGTCTATTGCTTGTTCAGAATCCGGACATGCGCTTCGCTTGAAAGTTTATGCAGGTAAACCTAAAATTACCCCAGAAGGATCATTAGGAGAACGAACTGCTTTACAGTTGTACGAAAATTGCAGAAAAAAGGACACTGTTCGTATTTTGATAAATTTTTCAGTAGCTTTGATTTATTGTCAAAACTATTAGAATATAATGCATTTGCTTGTGGTACTTTTCGAATCGACCACAAGCACTACCCTAAAACACTGTTAGTGAAAGACAAAACAGTAAATTCAAGTGAAAGTGATTATGCAATGAGTAAGGACCTTTCTGTTTGTATATGGCTTGACAGAGGGAAAATAAGTGTTGTGGTTGTCAGTTCATTCCATAATCCTAGTGTTATCACAAAAGTATTGAGATTCGATATTACAGGAAAGCCAACTTGTAAATTGCCCCTAACCAATTTCTGACTATAACCAATATATGGGTAGAGTTGACAGGTTCGATCAGATGATGGCAACCTATTCAATATCTTGGAAATCAGGGCGGTGGTGGATTAAACTTAAAGAAAATAAAGTTCCGGCAAGGACATGTGGTTATTTGCAATTTGGGATTCAGCAGTAGTTCAGTTTTAAATCTGGTTTGAAGAGAAAATTAAATGGGTATCCTGGATCATGTTAGTTAAACTTATATTAATTGGTAAGAATATTTCATATTTTATTTTGTCACTCTATAAATTCAAGTTTGTCAAAGTTGTAAGAATTTTGTGCATCATGAATTTTAACATTGGAAAGAGCGTATTATTTTGTAACAAGAGCAATTAATTTTAATTTGAAATCTTTTCTTTCTTTACTGTAATTTAAATACAAGAATAATATTATGTGAAGGTAACAAAATAACTTGTTGCTTGACCACATGTTGAGATAACAATTAAGTCAATGTGTTGAATTTGTACTATGTACCAGGATATTATTTAAAAGTTAAAATTTATTCTGAAAATAATTTAAAGTATAGACTATTTCAAATCACTTGTAATAGTGGCTATTGTAAATTCGCTCACAGTACTGTAAACGAAGTAAAGACCTTCTTATGTGAAATAATTCATCAAATGTTTGATATACATTAAATAGAGTCATTAATTTTGTTTGGTGCTGTAAAACACCATGATTGATAATTTATGGAGACTCTAATATCATAACTTCCTGTAAATACTTGTAACTATTTAAAAGAAACTCAAAAGAAGATAAACTTATGTTTTACTTAAAGTCTTATTTCTTTATAAAAAAAAAGGTTCTATATACTATTACAGAAATTTGTGAGGTACTAACAGGTTATAGTTGTGTTACTTTGCAATTCCACCAAAAGGTTTCCACAAGCTGAGTTAGTCGAGGCATATATAATTGAGACATATATTTAGTCGATGCATATATAATTGAGACATATTTAGTCGAGGCATAGATAATCGAGGCTCATTTATCAGGGCATGTGGTAAGGTATTAAAAAGGTTTTAGGAAAAGAAACTACGAAAAACCAACGAGTGGCTCAAAATCACAGCAGAAACAACGACCCAACGAGTGGCTCGATATCACAACTGGAACGTCGAAGGCGCGATATCACAGCAATATATATATATATATATATATATATATATATATATATATAAATATATATTATATTTACATATATATGGAACGATTCGAAGATATAACCTTCGAGTTTGACTGCCGATGCTCAAACCAATTACTAACTCAAATTGAAATTATCATTTACACTTTGCATAAAAGTTAAAGTTTTATTTCATCGTATGGATAGACACCGTCGTAGTATAATTAATCAACATGCCTTAAGCAACTATCCTATGTTGGTTGTGTTTCCAACAGTTCAATTTTTTCCCATTGACTTACAAATGAACACAATCGTATCCACTTAAAATACATAATGGATTGGATAATTTTACAAATATTTTTAATAAAATATTATAGCTTGCTTTTTTTATTGCACTTCAGACAATCATATCAGTAAGTGTGAATTCTAAATAAAACAACATCTATTAAGAACGATTCATCAAAGCCGATTGTGCTTTAGCTATAATACCAAACTAGAAAGGGTTCACAAAAATTTCAACTATAATCACTTTCTATTTGGAATACACGGTCTAGAATTAATATTAAAACTTTTTATTTACTCGTTTTTTCACTCTGCAATGTATTCTTGTCGTAAAGCAATTTTCAAAATAACCCCAGAAGATCCAATTTCAGCTGAAGGGTATAGTATATATCTATTTTAACTCACTGGAAATATTACTTTTAGTGGAAGCTCTGACGTTGCGTGATTTATGACTACTGAATGATTATCTCTTTTTGAAAAGGTATATAGGAGTTTAAAATATTTAATAAACAGTCATTTTCACGTTCTTGTTTACTACTAGAAGCTTAAAAGTTCGAAAATGTTTTCAAATTATAATGATGAAAGGTCAAACCCTGTTTATTAAAGATTAATCCTTGCTCACTTTCATCGTCTATCAGGTAGGTGGTTCTACACGAGATAATAGTGCATCTATTATTATCTTTCAATTCAAACTGACATAATCTGCAATATTTAAAAATATTTTAGCATTTGTATCTCACGTACAAATCAAACAGTAATTATCTGGATGACTAGACATATGTTGAAATAACTCCGACGATCTATAAAAATTTAATATCTAGATATATTAATTAAATTTGCAGCTTAACAACATACTGTTACAATATCATTTAATATTCTTATGCTGGATCTTAATAATTCTAAAGAACCGTGGCTTAGCTCTGCAAGAATAAAGCAAGTACACTTTACATCATTATGGTTAGATTTTCTGCTGTTCTCAACTGCTAAATTAAGGATTGCCGAATGGTACTTTATTCAACAAGTCAGGTAGTTATTTACATGATTTTAATTTCAAAATCTCTAGAACATTATACCACAAACATAACTTTAAGATTAATTTTAATAATTACTATCGTTATTGACAAGTCGCTGTGATCCATGTATCGTTGCTATCATGTATTTAATGATTGCGTAATATTACCTTAAATTAAGTTCTTTTTTCTTAGATGATTTAATGCGTTGATTCGCCAGTTAATTTTGTGAGGCAATTCGACCGTGGGCACTGGTGTAGCTTTTTCATGTTTTGATGATTGGTGTTATCTATTATTGATTTCGGGTATTTGTTTACATTTTTTAGTGATCTCCTGTATTGGTGATTTATTACCACATCCTTTCCTAATCATTGGAAGACAAGCGCGCTACTAAATGCCCTGCACACCAAGCACTTGGGTACGGTGAACGGTAATATCTTGGCACTTTTCGGTCGTGGAACATAAGAGAAGAAAGTCCTTTTTTGTCGATTTTGCTATGTTCTATGTTTCGTTTTATATTCCATCTGTATGGTGTTCTAATTGGCTGCTTAAAAACAAGATCATGTGATATTGAATCTACTTTTAATGTTTTATGGTATTTTCTGCTTGTTCCTTACTATGTTCTGTCTCGTTTTACTAGATATGCTATGCTATGTTGTTTGGATTTATTTCAGCTTACTGCTTGTTTATGTTACTTTTAGCGTTATTAGTTAATATTTCGAAGACGTGCCACTTTATATTCTTACTATTACTTCCTCGGACTTTCGTCTTTATAGTTGAGTTCTATACATAACATTTTCCACACTAGTAAAGCGTATATCCCAAACTACCCACCTTGATGTTAATAATAAAATATGTTCGGCTCAGAATTTACACCACAATTATTTAAAACGTTTAGCGTATTAAAGCAACCAGTGCTAAATGTCATATGAAGCTATTTCTTGATACGCTGAATTCACTTCATTTACAATTATGTTGCAGAAATAGAATGCCCGCTTACTACACTTATAAGTTTGCATGTGGGTGTAATTAGAGTACTAAAGCGTGCGCTTGGATGCGTTTGAAGTTTACTTAAATAAGTGCCTTTTAAAAATTATGATTAAGAACTAAAAAAAATTATTGTTATATAAATAGCGATGTCTTAACCAAGCATGCGACAAATTTAAGTATTCAACCTCAAACTAGGTCTGCGAGTTACACTACAGCCGGTTTTATAGCTGTCAGTACCATAAAGCGATTATCCATACAGTCCCAGCGACAATTTAACGTTGACTTTCTTTCAAAGCTCTTACTTTGCTTTAAGGAATATGTTCCCAACAATATCTTCCGTTCTACTGCGTTATCAAACTAGCTTGAAATTTTCATTGCCGTCCGCCATTCCAAATTTGATTGCTCTGACAATGTAATCCTAAAAGTTTCTCCTTAACTGCGCCCAATTTCTTAACGAACAACTCTCACGTTTCCATTGGATACAAATCCTGTCGTATTCAAGATCTCGTAGCCGTCACCAGATGCTATAACTCACAGCGCTTCATCCCTACCATACAAACCTATCGCTGCCCTTCTGCTCCTCACCTAATGAAACCTTGTTCACATCTCGTTCTAACTATTTCCAAATGTACCAACTACAATTGCATCAACAAACCACATGACCGCGGCGAGACCAGCGCCGACTGCCCAATCTATAAACAACGCACTGCACTTAACTAAACTTCGCATGGGCTATGGACTCTACACACCACACACGAAACTGGACGTGGGATCGCTACTAACTCATAATAAATGTTCAAATTAACCTACCGCACTCTCGCGCCGCAACGTTAGAACTGACCAACCTACTTGAAGGATATCGCTCTGATATTGCCTGACCACAAGAACCTCACAAAATCGAGTATAAAATCCTAAACCTACCAGCACACTACCGCATTTATACTCTCCAAAACCTCAGAAAGCCAAAATATACCTCCGACCACAAAATATACGCCGTCTATAATATATTTTTATCTATTGCACAAACAACTGTAATAGATCTTCACTTAATATCCGGTTCCATCTTTCTCATATAGCCTTACTCCCAATACAGTACTGCTTAAAAAATGTCTATCCTCAGGAAACTTCCCTAAAATATTTAAAACCGCTTCCATAACCTTAATCTTGAAACCAAGATAGCCTCCTGTCGATCCGAAACCATATAGACAGTTCGCCCTACTTCCAATACTAGCAGAAATCTTCGAACGCGAGTTATGTGATCCCCCATCTATTATATCTATATAAAACTAATACTTAAGAAGTTATTAGGAAATATTAGGAAATGTGCAACAATGTCATAAAAGACAATTTATTACAATTTATTTCAGGTTATAAAGGTTTATGGGAACGGAAGCGCTACAAAGTAGCACAAAGATAAGTGACACTGCAGATGTCAGGTCACAGACGGTCGTAGGAAGTCACGTACCGAGATAACGCAGAAGTAAGCTCGCAACAAAGTATTTATGAATAGCTTTTAAGATAGCAACTATGTATCATGAATAGAATCAAGTGTAAGCAGACATTAGGTCTGCAAGTTACCACAGAACTGTGAGGGGGTAGGGAGATTATAAAAGGCCCGGGAGCTCCACTCGCAGTCAGTTCATCAAACGTTCAGCTTTTACATTGCAGTTCGTAGATAGCTCACTTGTACAATTAAGTAATTAATTTTCGACTTAGAATAATTTAATTCAAGATTGTAAAATTCCATTGTTCAAATCTGTTTAAATCAAATAAATTTGTTAAAGTTCAAAGAAGTCTTTTTAAAAAAGGACCGCTCGAAGCCACGAACCGTAACTCGCGTCATCTTTAATAAACCAAACTCCCACATAGAACTTCACTTGATCCTATCCCATCGCCAACACGGTTTCGTCCCAGACATAGTCCAGAAGGAAAAACTCAGTTTCTCATCTCCGCTGTCCAATCCTCACCCTAAAAGTATGTAATCGCCCTTTTCTTAGATTCCATGCGACCTTCGATCCCCTTTAGTGGCTTAACCTACTTAACCAATTGAAATTAACAAACTTCTCCTCCATCTGCCTAATTGCACAATCATACCTCACATCCCACACAGCAGCATGCTACCAACTTTCACGCCTTTACCAAATGTTTAACTCAGCCTAATTCTCAAAGATTCTGTCTTTCTTCAACCTTCTGGAACCTAGCCATAAATCTCGTCCTAGACCTTAACACACCCAATGCTGCCGTCTTAATATATGCAGATGACACAACATTCCTAATACATGGAAATTTCACAGCCTCCCTCGAACATACTGCCTCTAACCTGTTGAACTCCGTTGAATCCCGGTACTCTCTTAATAAATAAGCGTTATTCCCATCTAAAGGCTTTTTCTAAAAGACTTTTCAAACAAAAATTGACTCCCCCAAACATGCATTTCCTAAATATTCCCAATTCCCTCTCATCATCAGCACAGCACCTAGAACTAAATATTTATACAACACTTAAAACAAACACCCACCTACCCGAACTCTAACACAAACCTAAAGTCATCATGCAGAATCTTCATCATCTCGTCTTTAATACAGTCCAACTCAATATCCAAACAAGAAGATTGGCCGTAAATCAGATTATAATTCACATCAACTGATATGCAGTAGACTCATGACTTCTCTTAACCGCATTATCGTCTAGACGGAAACAGGACACTAATATAAGACATTTCCTGCTGCATAACTGAAATGCCTACCGATTCACTTCCACTACCTCGTTATATATCATACTCCTTATCCCACTTATAGAAGCTCAACTCCAGGCAGCAATACAAATTCAAAACCTAAAGCATAACGATAATAAAATCCTCACCACCGACAACTACCGCACCCGACCCAAAATAGGAATAAAATCACGATTCCATAACATAACCATACAATGGGCCTTCACACCTACCGATTGCTATACTATAAAATTTTACCAGACAAAAAACATTCCACCCCATATTGCATTTTCCAGTGCAGTCCACCACAGTACAATTCATTTTTGGCCATAGCAAATTTCGCAACAAACCTCCAACTTAACTTAACTCCTCACTCTATTGCCTGTGCGACAACAAATTCCCAGAAACTCCTACCCAATCAATTTACTATTGCCAGCTCACTTCTTCATTGCAAATAATCTTCAAATTTGATCTAGACATAGACCCTTTCTCCCTTATACCAAATATTAACTTTGTAATTACGCACAATTCCCAACTTTTTAATCAATTCCTAACAGAGATCCTCCGCACTAAACCTCCTATCTAAAGCATAGCACTAACACACTTACAAACCATACATACCTATTACCTAAACCCTTCTCCAGTCTTACACGCCCTTGGCCACTAAAATCTTAGGCTCAACCTCCTGATCGGCGCAGTCGTAAGGGAAATTAGCCTCCACGCTAGAATTGATATATTCATCAATGGAATTCAACCTTATTTTGATTTGATTAAAACTTTATCTTTGATTTTGCCTTTAGCAAAAAAATTTGGTGTATTTAATTTTTTATATTAACCTGATAAAATATTTAGGATATATAATTAGGATGGGCTTTATGGTTAAATATGATATCAGTAAAAGCTGTTAGAAAATTTAAAAAATCAAACATCTTATTAACAATATTAATATGCACGTCATCCTACATTCATCAGCTAATTTCGCCCAATAACATTGTAAACGTCTTATTATTTCTATCTTGCTATGATTGGCGTGGTGTTTCTGAATGTTTAATTCGTAGGAAAATTTTAGTCGCCAGCTATCGCTCAACCTGCAACTGTTTGATACCTCTTCCTGGAAATATTCAAGAAATTCGGCACCGGCCTTCAAGGTATTCGAACATTTTTGTAAAAAAGATCTTTCATTGCGTTTTAAGTAGGATCAGTGTACTATTTTGATTCTTTTAATACAAATAATATTATCGATTATATATTTTGAGGTTGACATGTCGAAATTACCCAAACAGCAAATCTTCTGAAAGTTTGTCTTACTTGTTACAATAATTATTTGTTTGTAAGAAGATAATAGGACGTGCATCAATGAACTGCAAATACTTATAAAATAATGAACAAACCTGATCAACGACGTACTCATCATTATATGGAAAATTTCTATTAATCACGTGAGAAACCGAGCGTTTGTTGTATATACTTGCAGCTTGTGTTAAAATTTTTTGCAAAATGTTTATTAAAAGTGAATGAAGCGCCGAAATATTTATTATGGAATTGGTCACATTGCTCAGACATTCCGTAACTAATTGCGAGAGTAGACCCCTATAGAAATAATGCAAGAAATAGAACAAAAACCTAAACATGTAGCAGTTAGTTAAGTGTAATTTGAAGCTGTTACCAATAACATTTGCCTTCAAAGAATTTCAACCTGTCTTAAATTTTGTACGTCAACTCGTCTAGTCTAGTTTCTTGAGAAATCTCTGGACGATGAATATTCCTGGGGATTTGACTTGTGTCAACTCTTTGTGGAATACAGTTCCTTTTACAAAACGCTACACTATATGTTTAAACAAAGAAACTAACAAATTTCACCTCACTGCGTCGTCTAAATTTATTTCAATTCAGCATCATCTCATTTTTCTTGTAAACAGGTATACATATATATTTTTAAAGTTATTTAAATCAATTTAAATATCACTGACAATCATATTCCGATAAACAAATACACACATAAACTTTGAAATTGCATAAATCGGTTCATATTCAATTGGCCATATTCTTGATCATTTACCTATAATAATTTACATGTCTTAAAATTTTTAATTAAATTAGAGACAAACAAAGTTAAGAAGGAAGATGTTTTAAAAATAGTAGGGAAGAAAGGAATATGTGGAAAACGGTAATATATATATATATATATATATATATATATATATATATATATATTATATATATATATATATATATATATATATATATAAATAGTTATTAAGATGAAATGAAAACCCAACTTTGTATTTAAAGTTGAATTACCATTTCAAATCGAACTAGTAATTGAAAACCACTAAAAGAACAGCTACAGCAGGACTTGAACCTGCAACCTCTGATTTTCCGGATTATATATTATATATATATATATATATATATATATATATATTGCTGTGATATACTCCTGTGAATGCGGGAACTGGGTCCTTTCAACAAAAATATTCTAGTCCCACCAATTGGGCGTCATAAACTGCTGTGATCCTGTTTTCGCCTCGGCTGCTCACCTAATTTTATAAACCTCCTCATTCATAAAATTAAACAACACATTCCTACCACAAACATCAACGTCAACTCTATTTACATCAATATTCAGAATACATTAAATTTTCAAATTAAATTTCAGCATAAAATTCAGTTTTAAAAAGAATTTCAAGATTAATTTTATTATCATTTTAATGTGCATCCAGACTTAAAGTCTTTGTTGGATGCCTACTAATTAATATAACAATGTAAGCAGACCGGAGTCTGAGTACAAAGGGAGCATCTACCACCCCTTTACGTTAATTAACCAGGTTCGTCTAATTGAGCTCAAAGACATACCTAAAATTTCATCATAATCCAGAACATCAATACTAAATACCCCTTTCTACTTAAACAAGCAAATTTCATCTTAACATTAAAATTTTATGGTTAGTACAATTTCACTAATGTCCATTTAAAGTAAATCAATTATAAAGTAATTCAACACACACAAAAATGTCAAACAAAATAGTATAATTTACCTGAAGGTTACTGTCCTCGTAGCTTCAATGTACATCGTCCCTTTAGTTAATCACACCATTCCAACAGGATTATATTTACGGCTTCTAATTCTCAACGCTTTTAAAATTTTTTCCATCACCATTTATTTAAAGTTGTTTCTGGGCTTTTCCGGAACTCATCTGTGTATATCTGACCCTTGTTTCGTGGATCGAGACACGTATTTGAACCATTTACTTATTAACACCCCCGAAAAATAGCAAAGAAATTCATGCGTCTTTCACCAATATACGCCAAAACTGCCTACTTTTGTGTATACATTTGTCGTTGTAAATTTTGCTAATTGGTACAGTGATACTAAATTTTATTACCTTGTATCTAAGTGCACTGAAGTACCTTCATGTTAGCACGTAAATAACAAACTATTTTGAATCACTAAAATATACGAGCAAACTTTAAATTATTTTATCAAACTAAAATGCACTGTTTAACATCTTTAATCAAGTCGCGGATGTAAGAGCTTTTAACGCATCGAATAGTCAAAAGTCTAAGAGGCCGAAATTCATATTACCACCTCTATATATAGCGAATAGCCTGTCTGTCGGTCTGTTCCCCAAAACGGGTAATTCTAAAGAATTTCTCATTCTCTGTTCCCAGTCCGTCGCTCGCGCGTCGGTTTTACGATTTTTCACTCGCCCCATTTAAATCTCAGAAATTCACACGGCACGCAAACATGTCCGAGAAAACTAATTAATTTTGTACAGAAATTGTTGTTTCTACCTCTGATATTTGCATCCTATTTTCAACCAATTGTGACCCTCGTGACGTTGCTTAAATCACGCCTTTACTATATGTGTCTTTGCTTGACGCATTTTCTTTCCTTTTCTAACCTGTTCGTATTGGTGCAAATTGATATTCTTTATTATCGATTATATTTTTAGTCCATGTGGACTATCTGGGTTAAATAACCCCGTATCGCACATTCTCGTGAATATTAAGCCCCGGTTTCTCCAAGATTCTTTGAAACCATTTGTTATCTACACAATTTTCGCCGTACGTGATATTTAAACTACGCAGGTGTTCAAAATAATATTAATTCTCAGAGCTTTTAAATAAACCCTGTTTTGTATTTCGTGCTAAAGCATCTGACCGTTTCCAATATCCTTAGAATCGACATGTTTATCTAAACAAATTAAACTGAAATTGCCTTTTAAAATACGCAGGTGTGTTCAAACATCCTACTTAACTAACACTTCTAGGATTTGCTTTTTATTGGGTTTTACAAGTTTCTATAGATATTATCTGTTACTAACGATTCAATTAACTTCAATTAAAATTGACTTCTATCCTTTCATTTTTAGCGAATACAAGTTAAATATTAATTATTATGTGTACACTTTGTTTTACTACCGGTTACTTAAAATAGGGTTAATTAATATAAATTTTGCACGTAATTTCCATTTGTTTCCTTATTAGGAATAAATAGATTACACGCAGAGCTTTTTTTAATACTGTTTCTTTTGATATAAAGCGTCTTGTACATGATTTAAATTTCTTATTTTTACTGAAACGACCGAATTTATTTATGCTTCAAGGTTTTAGTAAAGCGTATTATTTTCCCAAAGCTTCTACACGGTGATTAAAATTATTTGATGTGATTATTTAATTTTCTACCCTGGTCTAAATATGAGTAATATATATATATTATATATTTTATATATATATTATATATTTTATATATATATATAATAGGAGAGATAGGATGATAGGCCACATACTACGGCATGAGAGAATAGTGCGGAAAATATTAGAAGCAGAAATAGAAAGAAAGAGAAGTAGAGGTAGACCTAGGTTAGACTACTGCACACAGATACTGAAAGATGTAGGCTGTAAGTATTTCAGGGAAATGTGTAGGCTAGCTCAGAGTAGAAATCAATGGAGGTACGCTTCCAACCAGTCTCAAGATGGATAAAATAATGACGAAAAAAGTAACTGTACCTAAACGTGATGATTATTATAAGCAACTACAAGTATTGGTTATGCAATATTCTCGAATAATGCTAATTGTGTGTAAGGATTTACTGGAAAACTATTAATTTGGCAAATCTCTAAGTGCTGGGGATCTTGGCAACCACAGGTTGCATAACCCCCTTCACTGAATCTCGGTGAAATAGAACATAAAATTATATAACAATAGAAGAGGAACCAAATTGTATATAGGCTGTGTGAGAATTTCAGGGAACTGTGTAGTCTAGTTCAGAATATAAATAAGTGCAGGTACGTGTCCAACCAGTTTTGAGACTGAAAGCCTAATGACGAAAAAATAAGCGCATATAAATCTGATGACTATTATAAACAACTACAGGTGTTTACAACCCTACATGTGATTTTTTCAATGCTCCACACGAAGGTACTACATTGGCCAGGAAGCGAGCTTTTTTACCTGGAAAATTTTGAATTTCGCCGAACCCTTGCTGTTCCAAGCAAGGTAGGGATCTTTAACGTGCGTGACAACACTCACACACGGAACCTCCATTTTACTTCTCATCCGAATGACGGCGTATTTTTGTGAAAAGTGCTCGCCTAACATTTTTCAATAGAACCGCCGTGTCGGGATTCGAACCTGGGACCTTGGTCGTAGTAGTCACACGCATATCAACTACGCTACGGAGCCGCCTCCCCCTTCACGACCACTGAATGTCGGAGAAATAGGGTATATACAATTGTACAACAATAGAAGTGGACCGAACTGCATCTAACAAGAAAGAACAGCGCCTATGATGAAAGACAACAAACATAGAAACAAGAAAATGGTTGAAAGCATAGATGTGTAGCACAGCACAGTTTGCCTATGAAATACGTGCAGTAGGAAAAGCAGACAGAAAAACGGGTGCACTCTTTTGGAATGTTGTGCTTCAGATGTATAAGGATAATAGCATGGACAGATGAAGTTTATAACCAATAGGTTATAGAAATTCATGAAATCAGAATATGCAAAATGCATCAATATTAATTTTGTCCATTTAGGATAAACTTTTTCCTTTTCAAGCCGGTTTTTATTTAACGTACCGCCAACTCGTTACAAATAGTAGCTATTTTTAGGTTCGACAGTTTTTGGCTAGATAATCTACAACGCATATATCCCGTTTCCGATTTTTCAAATAAATACAAATGTATATGAATCTGAGTATTGGTTTTTTGGCCATTGGGGGCTTTTTTTTATAAAACATTTATTTCCAAAAACAGCCATCAAATTTGTTTTAATTATAAAAAATGACTCATTTTCTTTACAACACTTGAACGTGTACGCTCCTTAAACATTAAGTAATTGAAATTGACAAATACTATAAATTAATATTTTAATAAATCAACAATCAATAATTATAATGAGTAGCTTGCACAACTAACAACGTTAAAGTTATAAAGTTCGAAGACTGATTGATGATCAAAGGCCCCTCACAGTATTTATGGAGCCTCTGACCTCACTTCATCTTGTGTGAAAGTGCAGATCTTGCTGTCTGCAGTTTCTCGATAATCAAATAATGTCTTATTTTAAGTAATTTTAATTAAGACTGCTTTATTGCAGTTTATTGTTTCTGCACCTGCAGTATCAGGTTGTGCCTGGAATACAAAGTAGTCGTTTTCTTTCTTATTTCTGATATGAACTCTGTTAAACTTTAATTATGACCTTCATTTAATACAATGTAACATTCTGTTACCGAGACATAATAATTACATTTATTTTTATATGTATTTTAATATGGGGGATATGTAGTACCTTTCAACCTAGATGAAAATTAAGGGTTGATCCTTAATTTTTAAAACTCATTGTTTCTAGAGCTTCGTTTGTGGTCTCTGTGTTCGCTTTTGTTTCTTTGATTTTAATCTTAATATACATTTTGTACAATTAGTATGCAGCTAATAAAAATTAATACAATAATCAATAAATTGTCTAAGCACTGATATTCTCATAGTGTAACCTTGGTACTTTTAACTCGTTTAAATGTCCTTTATAATTGTCCATTAGTTTCACTGCGTGATTGAGAGATCGTCGAGATCTAGGTGTTCTAGTTGCATTGGCTTCTGGATAGTTCCTTCGTCTTTGGTTTGAATTTTTCTTGATGGTGATCACTTTTCTTCCAATTAGGCTAAACTGATTTTGTTTTTGTTGTAATTGGTGATTGCTATCACTTCTTGAGGAGATACAGCAATCTATTTGTGGTCCGCAACTTTCTGAATTTTTATGTCCGTAATTTGTATTGGTTTTGACACACAATTCTCATAATGATTAGAGAATCGTAATAATTGCACTTCACAAAGACTATCTGTTTGAATAGCCGTTGTCGTTAATGATTGACATAAGTAATGGTCAGGTGCCACTTCTTTGCACTCCTCATTTGTGAATCCATACCTAAGTTCATTTAGGGAAAGGAAGTTCGTCCTAGGGATAATGACTTGATACTGACTATTAATTTTCATGGGGAAAGCAAATAAATGGTAATAATTGTAAGTGTTTATCTCTACAATTGGGATTTCTATTAAAAATGTACTTTTATGATTCTTTACATAACCTTTTACTATGGCTATTTTTTAAATACAATTTATGTTAGATTCTGTTACTTTAAAAGGTAATTTACTAAGAGTCATAAATCATTTGATTCCTAATAATTCGTTCAAAAAATCAAGTGGTTTGATAATACTAGGAAGTAAAGTATTTAATTTAGCAAATGTTACATAATTTTCTAATATAGGTAAAATTTGTTGAATTACAGTGAGGATTGCTATCATTTTATTCTTTCAGTCCGTTATAATTGTCTCTAATTATATAAAATTCTCGTTTTGATTCAGTTAAACCAAATTTTTTTGCGAAAATCCAATAGTCTATTGTGTTTTGCATAATTCCCAATTTTACCGGTAGTATACCGTGGTTGTTTTTTTATATCTTCTATTACTGTATCGTTGTCGTCTGTTCTACCTAAGTGGAGGTTGACGGCGTGATGGCTGTCCATCTCAGATCATAGGGTGTCTTAAATTCTTTAAATGTATATATCTTATGGTTTTTCCGTTGTTTACTACTGCTACATTTTTGTCTGAAGTCTTTTTGATTTTAAACGGACCTAAATTTCTGGGAGCGTTTTATGTCATTTACTTTTAAAGTTTTTTTTATAAACGATCTGTCCTACTGCGAATGGATTTATATAGGTGTTTTTATTGCGGGTTTTTGTAATACGTTCTTTGTCGCTGTCTAATTTATTTTTGACGTTGTTATAAGTGATATTCAGTTTTTCTGTGTGATCGTTTGCGTAATATTGATATACTTTTTTAGTATAGTGTATATCATAAGGGTTGCGAGAGTCAGAGTGTCCTAATGTTAATTCGAGGAGTGTAAATTTAGTTGAAGAATGAATTGTATTGTTATAAGCAATTAGGGCATATGACATTAAATTGGTGATGGGTTCTTTCTTGTATGTTAATTTTAAAAGTCTGATCTGTTCTAATAATGTTAAATGTAGTCTTTCGATTAATCCGTTTGATTCCGAGTAATTTTCTGTAATAAAATGAATATTTATTTTATGAAGTTCTAGGGTATTTTGTATTGTCTCATTTCTGAATTAACTTTCATTATCTACAGTTATTGATTCAGGTGTACCGTAAAATGTAAAGTATTGTAAAAATCCTTGAGTTATATCAATACTATTTTTCGAAGTAATGGGTATCGCTTGTCCTACTCTTGTGAATGCGTCCACGATTGATAGAAAGTTCAGAGCTTCTATTACCAAGGTGTCTGCGTGTAATTTTTAAAAAGGTTTGTCGGATGTTTTAGTTAACATTAAGGGTACTTTTGGTTGTGATCTGTCGTATTTTTCTCTGTCACATATTTCGCATTGATTGATAAAACCTGTAGTTAGTTCTTTCAAGTCTTTACATTAATATCTCCTTATTAGTTGTTTTAGGGTTTCGTCTTATTCACGATGATTTGTTTTATCTTCGTGTTGGTTGGGGATTACGTCGTTTATTTCATCTGGGTTATCTAAAGTTATTAGTTTCTGTATGCATCTGATAATCACGGGTCCTGAATTATTAAATAATCGAATATATAATTCTGAGAATCTTTGGTACAAATGTAGTGTTGTAAAGTAAAAGTAAAAACGTTTTTTCTTGGGGCATATTCTTTTAAATTTTTAATGATTTGCTCGTCGTTGTCATCTTTCGTCATTTTTCTATTGTCTATTTTTGTATAATTTACCGAGTCGGGGTTGGTTAAAACTTCGGTAATTATAAATTGATTTGGTTTCGAATTTATCGCTTCATTTAGAATTTTAATTGCACTTTTTGGTCCGTCATTTTGAGTGAAATGTATAGCTTTTATTTCTTCTGCGTGTTCTCTCATCTCTGTTTCGTCAACATTACTTGTAACTGACCCTGTCTCTATGGCGTTGAGTTGTATTCGACTCAATGCGTCCGCATTATTGTTATACATTCCCTTCTAGTATATGATTTTATAGTCGTACTCTTCTAATCTAATCCTCCGTTTCTCTAATTTCTTTGAGTTTACATAACCATACTAATGGTTTATGGTGTGTGTGTATGTATGAAATTTCCTTCCATAAAGATATGGCCTAAAATATTTTGTTGCCCAAATTATGGCTAATAATTCCCTTTCAATTGTACTATATTTTTGTTATGTGTCATTTAATGTTCGTGATGCGTAGCTGATTGGTATATCGCTACCTATTTTGCCTTGACTCGGTACTGCGCTAAAGCAACATTATATGCGTCTGTTGTTAATATAAACTGCTTTGAAAAGTCAGGGTACTCTAACAAAGGGTGATTCGTAAGAATGCACTTAATTTTTTCTACTGCTTTAATAAATTCCGATGTGTGTTTGATGTTGTTACCTTTCTTTAAACAATTTGTTAATGGTTTAGTTATTTGTGCATAACCTTTAATGAATTTTCTATAATATCCACTGAGTCCTAAAAATTGTTTTATTTCTTTGTTTGTTTTTGGTAAAGGGTAGTTTAATACGGCATTTGTCTTGTCTGGGTTTGGCATAACACCTTGTGGCGTTATTATGTGTCCTAAGAATGCTACTTCTTTTTGCAAAAATTTGTTATTATCCAATTGTACTATCAAGTGAGCTTTTCTTAAACGTTCAAAAATTTCTCTTAATCTCTCAATGTGTTCGTTGAGTGACGTTGAATATACAACTATGTCGTCAAGATACATAAGACATTTTCGTTATGTATCCCTCCCAAAATATTATCCATAACCCTCTGAAAAGTGGCGGGTGCGTTCTTTAAGTCAAACGGCATGCGTTTGTATTCATAGTGTTCTCTGGGTGAACTGAAAGCTGTTTTGGCCATGTCTTTCTCGTCCACTTCTACTAGGTGGTATCCCGAGGCGAGGTTTATCGTCGAAAAATATTACCATTTTCCTAGCTTATCCCATATTTCTGTGATGTTTGGTAGTGGGTACTTGTCGTCTACAGTCTTTTCGTTTAGTTTACTGTAATCGATAACCATTCGGTATTTGCATTTGCCTGAGGTATCTAATTTCTTTGGTACAATTAATATGGTGCTGCTCCATGGTGAGTTCGATTATTGAATGGTGTCTTGATTTAATAAGTCTGCTACCTGTTTATCTGCTTGTTTCTGTCTTGCTTGTGGTAGTCTATGTGCTTTGGTGAAAATCGGTTTCTCGTCAGTTAATTGAATACTATGTTTGACTGTGTCGGTAAAAGTTATAGGTATTCCTTCACAATGGAATACATCTCGGTATTCCAAACATAAATCTTGAATTACTTTCTCTTCTTCGGTGTTAACATTGTCGTTAAAACGAATGTTAATTTAATTTTCCTTTAACATTTTATCGTGATCTGTGGGGTTGGAATTATTTTCAGAGTCTTCATCGATTTCCATTTCACTAAAATTCACTTCTTCCACTTCTATTGGTGTTATTAAAGATACTTCTTTGGGGTAGTCGTTTGAGTTCAAAATTGTCGTAATGGCATAGTTGTCTTTTATATGTACTAACGCGGTGGGTGTTTCTACTCCTTGTTGAAATGACATATGAATTATGATTCCTATATCACTGCTTGAATTTATTAAAGCGTTTATTTGTTTTTCTATCCTAGGTTCGATAGTGTATTTTTGATCGGTTTGAATACTGCTGTTCTGGAATTTAATTGGAATTTGTCCGTGTTTTGTTTTTAATAATCAATTTTTTTAAACAATATTTGCTCCTAATTTTCTTAAAAGATTTATGCCTTCCAATCCGTCGAATTTGTCGTTAACTTCAAAACTGCAAAATTTGTGTTTCATTTTTACATTAAAAGTATTTGGTAAGGCTACATTCGCAGTAAATTGGTGTAGTGTTGTTTTGTATGCTGTTCTGATTTTAAAATGTTCTCTTTCAACAAAATTTAAATAATGTTTCTGCACGTTTTGGGGCTAATTAAAGTTTTTGAAGATCCTGTGTCGATTAATAATTTATTTAATTTCAGCATGTGGTACTTCTTATATAGGGTAAAATGTGTTGATTAATATGGTTTAAATTTATTACGTCTGATCCTATATGGTTCTGTCCAACGAAAATTTAAGTACGGGTCTGCAGTTTCTCTATAATCATACAATGTCTTATTCTACGTAATTTTAATTAAGACTGCTTTATTGCAATTTATTGTTTCTGCACCTGCAGTATCAGGTTGTGTCTGGAACACAAAGTGGTCGTTTCTTTTCTTATTTCTGATATGAACTCTGTTGATCTTCGATTATAACCTTCATTTAATACAATGTAACGTTCTATTACTGAAACATAATAATTACATTTATTTTTATATATATTTTAATATGGGGTATATGTAACTTGCATAGTAATAATATCGTTAACAGATTTAAGATACAAGTGCTGACACAATCTTGAGTTTGTGAATGATAGAATGGATTGTGGTTTAGCTTTTGGCAGATATCGATTTATAGTGTAAAGTTACATAAACATAACTTCAAAAAGGGGAAAGCGTTGTCAAGTCTAGTTTTAGCTATATCATATTATTGTGTTAGTTAAACTACGAATTTCTTTTTTATGTCATATTCTAAGATAAGTAGTGCTTTATATATTTTGATGTGATGATATACTATTTTCGTTTAAGAGAAGTACTAAGTTATTTTAAAGCAGCAGTCTAAACAATATTTCACACCAGTGGTGTTGTAGTTAGAAATATAAAACGCTGAATGCCCTAGAGTTTCTACGTCTCCCTAATCAGACCTCCATTTAGATGATTCCTTTACAGAAAGATGTGATGACGTCCACTTATACCCCATTTCGAGAAAATAATGTTTTTAATGCCTATTATACTCATGATCACAGGTTAGTCCGTGAGAATTTTTTGGAGTTCCTGCTTTTTATTAACCGCAAATGTACTTCAGGAGTAAGTACATAATGGCTACCAACCATTATGTTTTTTTTATAACCAACCGTGTAAAATACAATATAAGAAGAGGTATGGTAACTAAATAGATGTCAATCCGTGCCGAGCACGAAGAAAGACGTGATACTTTGAATTGTTCTCAGGGGTTCGGGTTAGCAAATATACAACGACAGACCAAAAGCAAAATAACATTTATTATTAACTGTTGAAATACAAACTGAAATTACTTAACACGTCGTACCGCTGGTAATAAAAGGCCAACTTAACAATGTTTATAATGTTTTATAATACGCCCAATTAAACATCCCTTAATGCGAACCGATTACAGCACGTGCTAGCGCGCAGATTTGTACAAATTGTCAGATTAAAATAAAGATCAACACTAACGTTCTAGAAATCCTTGCAGGTGCAAGCGTATAAATATCTGCCGGTGCTCCGTGTGGCTTTACCACAATAATCCTTTGCTTTACTTGCCGTTTACACATGCAGTTTACACAACACAATCGTCAATTACCTTAAATTACGCTACAAAAGCATCTTTAATACCGGTAACGCTTTACATAACTAGATATATCTCTAAAACACAACTAGCAAATATCTGCAATTGATATTTACTGAGCAAACATCAAAGCTTTCATACTAGAGGTATCAGAAGATTCGACTATCATATATAATAATTAATAAACCTGATACACTCCCGGCGTAGACAGCTGGCATAGCCACCTGTATCCACGCGCTTCTAAACATCAACTAACCACGAGTCCCCTCCATTGACCTTCAGCTAAGCACTCTATATTTACCAGCAGACTGAAAATACCAGGCTGATGTAGTTACCGCGTAGTGCCCATATTTTAAATAATGCTATGAAATATAAGAATAAAGTATGTTTACATATATGGCGCGTTACAACTAGTGCATTAAATAATGTACTAAAACCTTTAATGCAGATTATCAACTTAAATAAGTTGCTTTGCAGTTATATTAAGAGGACGTCAGAACTTAGCCTGCCAATAAAACAATCCCTGAAAGTCGTTTCAATACACCAATTCGGTTTCAAAAATATCAAAATTCAGAAAGGTCTCTTCAATTAGCGATAAATGATGTTAAGATCCTTGCTTTTCCTACCAGGTGTCTGGGTCTATAGTATTCATCTTTGAGGAAGTGAATCTTTTGTATAGAAATAATCCTTGATAAAGACTAATTTGTGGTGGTGTAGAAATTAAAAATAGCACATTTGCAGGACATAGGTTTGCTTAAAATAAAATTAGGGTGCGAAATTAGATAGTCTATCATTTAATTTCGCTTTGTGTACGTTTCAATGCATGGTAGGTAATGATATTCACTCTCTTGCAAAGAAGTATGTTACAGTAAAATAACCCCCCTGATTTTTTATAAATTTTAATGCTGCAATGGCTGTGCACGGTGCGGTGCCAAGCCATTCATAAAAATTTTAACAGCTAACATATTTACCAAAACAAATACATATTCAAATAGTGTTCCGTGTACCGTAAATATTATAATAAATTTCAAATCCACCCTGGAACTACATTGCACAAAACATTTAGTTAATGCTGAAAAACTGTTACGTTATTAAGGTACCGCTACAATTAATAAACGGTAAAATGTTTGCTTTATACATACAAGTGAATAATTCCCCCTCATTTATGCACAGTGTGCATGTACAGACTTCTCTATGAGTTGAATAGGTCCATCTGTTTTTCACGTATAAAGCGCGAGGAGCGCAAGTACTCAAACATCAGCTATTTCTCCAAATTTATATCAAAAATGAGTAGAAAACAAATGAACAGCATATTCTGTTTGATTTTGTAGTTTGACAATCCATTCGAAAGCACCTCGATATTGAATAGACGTATATGTAAAAAAATATTCATAATTCGTACATTTGAATGCACAGAGTTTTCTCTCATTTGGCTTTTTATGAATTTTAAAGATGACTTATTAGAAAACGCCATGCAAGGGTTGTACATCACTTAAATCTCCTAAAATTTGAGGGTCCATTATACAAATTCTTCAGATATAAAGGAGCTGCGGTGGCATTTAAATAAATTTCATTCCCTTTTGTTAAAGTAAGTCGTTTAAATGAAAAAGTCCAACTAACAGATCGGTCTTTTCGATTTTGATAGAGTTAATATTAATGTGAGCTGCAAATAAAATGTTCTAAGTATCACTTAGGATCTGTTTAAGTTATTAATAGAATAAAACGGACTAAAAAATACCTGAGTCAGTTTCATTATCGATGTTGTATTTAGTTATACAGACTACATAAAGTGATATTTCGTATCCGGTCACTTACTGGCAACATTTTATCAAACAGTTCTTTAAGCGCTAAGTGTGAAGTCTACATATTGATGCTTAGTACAAAATATAGTTTCCTTAATTTGTAGTGTTACATTTTGTATTCGACATTGATACGAATAAATATATTTGGCGTACAGTTGATTACCAAAATACAATGTCCCATGAAAGCTTGAACACATCCAACAACATGCTCTTATCAAACAGGGTGGGTTTGGGTTAGGAATGTAATCTCAAGTCAAGTTGCAACAAAAAGTGTTCTTAATTCATTAATTTTAATTAGAACTACACAATAAGAACAGTATAAACCATAGTGACATGATCCCAGTATTCACCTGAGCAATTGCCAAACTAAGGTCCGTCAAGTTGGCCCCTCCAGTTGACCGATTTGCTCCAAAACCTAACACCCATTTGTTTCGAGCTAGCACTAGCTAGCACCAAAGTTGTAGAGCTAGTACCAAAGCTGTTTCAGAAATATGGCCAATTATATTGGGGGGACTTGCACCATAAAAACAAGATGGCGGCGATTTTTAAAAAAAATTTGCCAGCCCCCAGTTGTCCGATTTGCTCCAAAATCTAGCACCATGTAGCTTAGTGCAGCCAAGTAAGAAAGCTAGCATCATAAAAACAAGATGATCTGCTTTCTTAACGTGTACCTTAATAGTAGAATATTTATCTCAACAATACAAAGAAATATACAACGTTGCCATAGGCGTAGATTGCATTAGAAATATAAAGCAAATAAACGAGATTATAATAAATTAATATACGCCAGAATCAGCCTGGTACATCACCTCCAGTCAAATTTAGATACCAGGGTGCGAATTTAACTGCCAGAGTCTGTCTACAAATCACAAGTTGGAATAACATATGGCGTTAGGTTGTAAATATTCTGAATCCCCATTAATAATCCAGTGTTATTTTCAACCACTCTATAAAAATTTTGGATTCACTACTTCGGTTACGGTGGCAGGTCCATGATACAGTAAAAATTTTTTTTTCTCTTGCATCCCCACTAGAAATTGGATGCGTCCTCATCCAGCACCTTAACCACAACGTTAAATTGGGTGAACCGTTGTTTTTCTCGTTTATGACGCAAAACCCGCTTCTCTGCCTTAGGGCGTAATTTCTCTCTCGCCAAAAAAAAAATAAAGTTTGGAACCATAGGTCCTCCAGGATAATTAATATTAGACAAAAACTTATTCTGTCTAGAACATCCAAAATGCACTTCATTGGTCGTAAAACCGGTATTCAAAAGTATTATTTCATTCGGTAAATCTTCAAGTTCTCGAAGTACACTACCTCATGTAGTGTGTTTGTCAAACACAAAAGCCCGTAGTCAATAAATAACATTTTTATTAGTCCTTTCAATTAAGGGAAATACGCCGATGTATGTATGACTTCAACACCCTCATTTATTCATGTAAAATACCAGAGCTTGCTCGAGAAACTTGTCGGGTTATCAGTTAAGATTTTTCTCGACTTCCCTACATCTACAAAATATTTATTCACTAACCACTGCAAAATCTTGCGCCTCGATCCACTTTTAAAGGCATATAAACTAACATGTCTGCTAAAATCATCAGTTACTACTAAAATTTGTGTTGTTCCTCTGTTCGTTTAAGGGAGAGTGCCAATTAAATCAATAAACGCTAAATCACTAGGCGCGCTAGGTATAATTTCACGACATTCCGTACTCTGTTTCGATTTTTGACATAAATCGCATCTGACAATCAATTTTTTTACGGTTTTCCGCATTTTAAAAAAAAAATGTACTGGGATAAGTACTGGAAGCATTTTTCAGCAAAGAAATGACCACGTTCCTCATATTCTTCCAGTACCCATGCCGTTATTATGTTTCTCAGAATACAAAGTTTAAATCCGGGGTATGCCATAGAACCTGTGGTCAAATTAATCAAGTAGCAATAATTAATAGTCGAAGGACCAGTACATAAATACATATATACAAACGTGACCAAATATATCAATTTAAATTCAAAGTCAAGACTCATTCACCAGGACAAACACAATACGTCTTCACTTCTAGATGGATCGCGGCAAACAGTCCGGAATATTTTTTCCAATCCACCAGGTAGCAAGGGTAGCAGGTGGTCTCGTGCTGCTTTTACTAAATTGAATACTGGTCTATTCGCGGACAAAGTTTGCGCAAACAAATTAACAATTTAAAGATCTTAATTTTGAACAGAACCTCTCCTAAACAACAACCCATCATACATTGCAGACCAATCGGAAAACCCATTTTTAACACCACTTCCTTTTTCTAACTCTGTCTTTACTTTTTGACACAAGTCGTCTTTCTCCTGTTCTTGAAAAGTATTTTTAAATAGTTCTATATCTATCTTAACAATACAAAGAAGTATACAACGCTGCCTTATGCGTAGATTACACTAGCAATATAAGGTAGATAAAAAAATTATAATTAATTAATATATGCCAGGTTACGGTCTATTACAAGCTAATGGTTTAAACAAGCAAAGTAATGCTACCTGGGTGTATTACAGCACAATGTAGCGAACTTGAAAACGAGAAATTCTTAACTAGCGGGAATTTTTTAAAAATCACTCAAGTGAATTATGTGGATGAAAATTTTGAACCATGTAAATACCTATATAAGATCATGAATACGAGGGTAAGGTAAAAAGTTTTCGGTCTGACCCAGATATGGAATTCCAATCAGCAAAAATTTGTGCTTTCCGCCTGCGTGCACACGTCATTAGTTCGTATGACAAGTTTCAACTTGCTATCTCAAGTAGTTTGTTTACGCGAATTTGTTCAAGCAGACGTCTTATGCGTGTTTCCTTAAGATGGATAAACTTGAATATCGTGCGGTCATAAAATTCTTCGTTTTGGACGGATTAACCCCTCAGGAAAATCATCCGAAGTTGACAAAAGTTTACGGAGACTCTGCCCCTTCCCTGTAAACCGTTAAAAAACGGGCAGCTAAATATAAACGTGGTCGCACGTCTCTCAAAAATGACCCACGTGAAGGACGACCAAAACCCGCAAATACACTGGATTCGATACAAGAAGTGCATGATATCGTGTTGGACGATAGACGAGTGAAAGCGAAGGAGATAGCTGAGGCTGTGGGGACATCGGACCAAAGGATGCGAAGCTTCTTACACAAAGACTTAGGGACGCGAAAGCTCTGCGCAAGATGGTTGCCGCATTTGCTGAATGCCGATCAAAAGTAAATGCGAAAACGAGTCCCGCAGCAATGTTTGGCCCGGTTCAATAAGGATCCGAGCAATTTTGTGCGGCGATTTGTCACTATGGATGAGACATGGGTCCTCCATTACACGCCAGAAACGAAACAGCAGTCGAAGCAGTGGGTGGAAGCCGGTTGTTCGACTCCAAAGAAAGCGAAGTCGATCGCATTAGCCGGAAAGGTGATGGTCAGCGTGTTTTTGGATGCGAAAGGGATCCTGTTAATAAATTACCTTGAAAAGCCAGAACAATTACAGGCCTATATTGCTCCACCCTTCTTGACCAGCTGGATGCCAAAATTCGAGAGAAAAGGTCTGACTTGAAGAAGAAAAGGATAATCTTACACCAAGACAACGCACCTGCGCATAAGGGTGCGTTGGCGATAGGAAAATTGACGGATTTGGGGTACGACTTGCTCGGTCATCTCCCCCCCCCTTATTCTCCTGATTTGGCGCCCTCAGACTTCTATCTGTTCCCAAACTTGACAGACTTTACAGTCTTCCAGACTCCCACCTTCGGGAAGGAATACTGATGTTGAAGAAACGCTGGACCAAGTGTGTTAAAGTTAAGGGGAATTATGTCGAAAAATAGAATCTTTTTTTTTTTACTGAAAATTGCAGTCTTTTATTGTAGGCCGAGAACTTTTCGCTTTACCCTCGTATACCTACTAGAAAACTTTATATAATTTAAGTATAATTCTATTATGCAATTCTGTGTGTTATTTTAGCCTTACATAGTGCAGACAGTTTACACTCAAGCAACCGTATTAAATAAAACCAGATAAGTGAAGATTTGTTTTGGTTTAATTTTCTGATTAAAGATTATGAGATTTTGTACAATTTACAAGTATAACTAGCTTTTGTGGTGTAATACATAAATGTTGTATGTGTACTTCATATATTTAGAAAACACAACATAATTATTCCAAATGTGTTTATGGAAACTTTAGAATGGCACACCCAAAAATTGTCGAACTTGTAGATGTTGCTTTTTAATGCTCTGAAACGAAAAAAGAGAATATTACCGAAAAAGACAACTCTATTCTTGAGATATCGACTTGAACAAAGGAAGCTGTAGCTGACCAGGACTACTTAATCAAGCTACTGTAATAATAATACCACACAATACTACTGATTTTTAAAGCTTTTATCATTTAGGCAATGCAGTTGTGAGCTTACATTTTGGTACTTATAAAAATATGGAAATACGACAATTACTACCTGTAAATATAATAAAATCTATATTGGGTAATATAAACGTTGAAAACGAACAAGCCTTTAATATAACTGTGGATTCGCATTTCCCTATTAGCAATTCATCTAACACTAATTCAAGTAACGACTAAATAGAGCTATTTTATAGCAAACTTTACCCACTTGTTATTAACCTTTAGGAGACGAAAGTTTTCTTAATATGCTATCCTAGGGAAGACATCTCATAAGGGGATGTGTCAACGAAATACCTGGAATCAAAATGAAAAATAAAAATTGCAAGTAATTTAGAAGAGGAATATTGTTACATTTCTAAATAAAAGAACCAAAGTTGCTACACACCCAAAACGATATTTTTAAGATACTAGCTGTCGGTGCATTTATAATTGCGGAAGAAACACAAAGTATAGGATTGAAGATCCACGCATTGGCAATACAAAACGCTATCAAGGGTCGTTTACACTACAGGAATATGAAGGATCTGCAGCAGCCAAGAAATTTCCTTGCAAGTTTGTGCTGAAAGGCCGAAAGGAGGCGAACCATGTCAAAATTGTCAAAGTGAGTTGCTTACGCAATCACTTTAAACTTCCAAAGCTAGAGAGGACCATAAGCCCAGTTTATAAGGCAACTTTTATAGAAACACTTGAATAAACAGAAAGGAAAGTTCTTTCTAAAATCACTCCAGTATTTGGTCTTATGTCAAAAGGGGAAGAAACGCAAGAAGAATTCCATCCGATGTTATTGCTATAATGTATAACCATATTTAATCCTTTCAATGCGTATCATTTCATTATGTTCGGCTTAAAAGCACCGGGCATTATCTTTCACTTCAACGCATGTTTAGATTATTTCAGAACGAATTTGAGAGTAAATTGGAAAAGATGTTAAATTAATTTCTAAAGAAGTCTGTTTCAAAATCTTTAAAAAGGATTCAATCTATGTTTACACCATTCAGAGGAGGATGAGTGACTTGTTTGTGCTAAGTGCAACCAAATTGTGAATTTAGATGCGAAATGGACGGCTCAACCGGTTTACAACATGCACCGTGTCGAAGAAGATCGCTAAAGAGAGGAAATGGAAACCGATACACAAGGGGCACGCCACACCAATACATACGTTTGCTTGACATCGGACTTGCAGCAAGTTCTTCAATCTGCTGTTAATGAAATTAAAGACTTTTACTACAAACGAAAGCTGCATATATACAATTACACCGTATATAATAATGGCACAAGTAATGTATTTTATTACGTTTAGAGCAAGACAAGTCAACGAGGCAGTTATGAAATAGGGTTATCAGTGCTCAAACAAATCCTTAAATTATTAAGTAGTGGCAATAGGCATGTTACGTCACTTTCTGGTGGTTGTTATGGGCAAAACAAGAATAGTTACGTTTGGTCATGAACTTTCGATTCTAAGTCGTGGTTTATTAATACCGTGTAGTTACCCAACATAATAAATTATATTGTCAAAATAGACATTAAAAACGAACGTAATTTATTATGAAATTATACCTTGGTTATAAAAAACTTTGAATTATTTTAGTAACAGTCAACCATATAAACTCCAGAAAATCTAACAGATGAAAAGCAACAATGGCAATATTGTTTAAATGGTAAAAGTGTCATATTTGCGCGTGGGCTGTCCAATATACAACAATGGAGTAAAAGATTGATAACACTGAAATGTTTTTTTATTGGGCAATCAGTATTGATTGTCATGCATTAATATTCATCTTTTCAGATACATGTTTGCAATGATTTGTATTTGGTGTAAATACATACAACAAACAAAATCATTGACTATAAATATTTGGTCTGTGATCATTTACAATGAATTGCGATTTTGTGCATGGAACAATTACTATAAGTAGCAATGGTAAGAAGTTTTATACACCTAGTGATTGGTTGGGCCGTAAGCACGGAGCTCATTATAAAACAGTTACAATCAATCAGAGTGGTATCGTTTATTTCAAGAACGTTTGTGCAAACACCGTTGACCGTTAAGATACAGTTGAACTCTAAAACATCTAAAAATGAGAATGTGAGATTAACACGGTTTCCTAACACAAAAAACATACACACCGTTAGCCGCAGGAGTAACTGTATTTTACCATGACTAGACTCTGGTCAGTGAGGGGGAGTGCGAATTTGCACCAAGATACAAATAACCTAAGGTCGACACGGTGAACAAGAGTCTTGGAGAGCGCCACCTAAATCGGAACTGTACGCCTCCCGCGAAATCAATCTAGGAAATTTCTCACGCAATCTGTAGATGCTTAACGGGCATAAAACTCGATAACAGGGAAATACAAGTAACATAATCGTCTACTGACAAAACTTATAGTTTCTAATATTCATAGGGTTGAACATAAACATCAATTTTACATCATAACAAAGCTTAAATGCAAGCGATTGGGTTAATGGAACCAACGTATTTTTCAATATGTACCTTACACTTATTAGAAATTAAATGGCTGCAGTATATTTTCATTAGGTTCACTTTGTATAAATTTAAAATCAGTCGAACGCTGTTCGCGGTGGTACCAAGGCTTGTGCGTACGATTATGCAGATAAAAATACCTATCAAACGAATGTGTACAATAATTTGTTGGTTAAATTAATTCCGACGCACACCTGTTACAAAAATGATATTAAAATAAATTACAATATCAGTTATAATGTGAGATGGCTCTATAATGTTATCTGCAGGTGGAAAGCCAGCATGGATACTAGATTAGCGGCACGTACAATCAAAATATAATATAGAAAAATCTTTCCAGAACAGGTGCTGAGCGCGGATATCAAATCTTGCAGGTACGCCTGAGTTTGTTTCAATAAAATACGTACATAATGTACCAGACTGAAATATCAAGCACTACAAAACTGCAAACTACAAAGCTGTAAAACTGCAAACTGCAATCTACAGCTATAAAACTGCATACTGCAACCTGTAAACTGCAAACTACAGCCCTAAAATGTTGTAATTAGATGTGAACACACCTACTATTTACTTTACCGTTTTGCGGTTCCTTTTCAAAACGGGCTTATGTCATAAGAACAAAACTCGATGTTATCAACGAGTTTTCAAATGTGTGTCCAACAAAGATAACAATTATATGAAGTTGACGTGCATAAAAATTACAAATAACCTTACCTCGAACTTCTATAAAATTCTCAAAGGAGCAGAGCAAATATAAAATCTTCACTAATAATTCGCTCTTAAATAACGGCTCATCAATTCCCCAAAATTAAAATAATAAGGGCGGAACTACAAATTAGTTCACAATAAGATGCACGTTACCAAGCATCGAGGATCAAATTCAGAATAGAACAAATAATCACGACTCGTATTGAAGTGATAAGGATTAGTTTTATGCACGTTATCAACATACAATAATTAAAACTTAAATTTATGAACGAAACTTGATAGATTACAATAAGGAAATAAACCATAGGCGTCGTATTTGGGAACGCAGTACGTATAAAAATTAGGAAACGCGTTATGTAAAATTGAACCGTAACAAGATATTAATATAATCAGACAGTGCCACTTTAATCAGTATAATCACACGATAGGTGAAATAAAGTTGTTTGAGCACGCTTTGAAAAAGGATTCACGAATCAGATAATAATTAAATACGCATATGATGATCAGTTTTTTACCGTGGAGGTTGAGACAGCTAGTAGGTTATGCAATTTTAACGACCTTCCTAGATTGTATTACGAGAGGTTCCCCGCTAGCGCAACAAAAAAAGAAAAACCTGATGAACATTTGTAGAAAAATGGCTTACTTAATGCAGCATGTAGAATTCTATAGGTTATGTCTTATAGAATTTTTATTTGGTTAATAATTTTCACTTTCAGAAAACTAAGCGTCTTTAAAACCGTCACAGACGATTTTACCCTTCAAAATGTAAACACCTATTCGACTAATTCTAAGAAAACCATCAACTGAGAGAAAGAAGGAGAGAATGATGTGAAATCAAACACTAATAAACTACGTCCCCATGGTCAAATGATCGATAATGCAGCGGCAAGAAATTATAGAAATAATTCGACAACAGATAAATCGAGGAAAGTATCGGCAAAGGAACGCTTAAGTAAAATATTTTTATCTGAAATTTTGGTTGATTTTCAAGTTTGCAAGTAGATTATATTAATACATTTTTCAACTTTTTTTGTTTCACAATCTAACACTACACGCCTGAAATAAAGCTTGAACAACACTAATCTGAAAGTAGTCAAGAAGCATAAATGTTTTACCTAATACCTTTTGTTAAATTATAAGAACATTTATAATACCTAGGCATTACCATATTTAATACAATGGATCGTTCGTGAGTTCATTAAGCATATATTAGTCAATAGAAAAGCATTTATTAATTTCAGTTAGTTCAAGTGCTTTAGTAAGAAAATATTATTATAAAATTTTATACAAGCTTGGGAAAGCTACAGGTAATAGAGGTGCTGCTTTAAAATAAAACGATAAATCGGGATAAGTAAAGAAACCAAAAAAGCACCCAGTAAATTTTTGTATAAACTGCAAGAATGATGAGGGCTCTACACTCTTCGTAATCAAATAAGAAACATCGTCAATAAAACCGGGGACATCTCCTTTCACAATAATATTTGAATAAATGCTCTTGCAGTTTAAAATACCACAAAAGCATAAAACGTCATAAAATTAACCCACTGATACGATATTAATACATTGATCTTGACCCTTTTAGACGTATAAAGTGAGAGAACTGTTATCGTTCGGGTGGGTGGTGTTTAAAAGCATATAGGCTTGGCTTGATTATTTGTTTAATAAATAAAAGCAAAAATAATTATAAGCTTCATAAATACATAAAATAATAGCGAAATTGAATCATCATAACAGTTTGAGCAGCTTGAAAGTTTTCGCTAATCTTCGAAAGTCTTTGGATGGCTTCATAGTTGCTTGTGGAACCAGAAATAAACTTAAACACTAATTAAATAAATGTATGTACAGTTTAACGAGGTGTATAAGTTTTCGGTTGTCTTCGGATTTCTTCGGAATGGTTCGGAAGTTGCTTATGAGGCCCTCTGCAAACCTGAACAACGATAGTTAGGAAATATGTACAGTTTGAAGAAGTCCAGACATCCTCGGCGGTCTTCGGATTTCTTCGGAAGGCTTCGTGTTTTAATTGTGGGTCAACGTTACGTTACAAAGAATTATAATATGATATTAAAAACTACTATTTTACAATATATACAAGTATAGAGGGTTCAGAAGGTCTTCGGTTGTCTTCTGAACCCTTCGGCAGGCTTCCTGGTAGTGATGCCTCTACAGGGATGTTGTCCTAGTGGTAGAGTTTGACAGATGCAATCACAATAGCGACTTGTTTACGAAGTATGGAACGGAGTTTAATATTTATACGTGGTTTGTTAACTATGGATTGATGAATTAGAATGACGTGCCCTGGGTACGGCGTCGGACAGCGTCACCGTCGGAGAATACGCAGGCTATGGGGTGCACTGGGGGTTGTAGAATAGCAGGCTATGGAGAGCGCTACTTGTTGAGAGTTTTGCAAGCTATGGGGAGCACTGCAAGAGGAATCCTTAGGCTATGGTGAGCACTAACGAATGTCTTTCGGAGAACTTGAAATTTTATTTACACACTTCCATTTCCTATACTTCGTGTGTTGCAAAACGTTAATGATGTCTTTAACCAATAGAATTGTGTATTTTGAGTTTTGAATGTAAAAGAATCTCCAAATTCAGTTTGTCCAATGAAAGTAAAGATTTTTGGGTACCACAAAAAATGAGTTGGAATTTTGCGCGATTCTTAGTTATATAGTCAACTGCAATTCTGTTAGTCTGTTCAGTGCTCAGCTCGCGTGCGGTGATACAGTCAACAGAACTAAACTTTAACAAAGGGTGAAAAATCAAAAGGATTAAGTTCGAACAAAATTCGGGTAGATAGGTGATCGGAGATGAATAAAATTATACGCCGCTGACAACGGACGCGTACGATGGCCGAAAAGTAATGTAACAATGATTTAAGAGCAACGGGTGGGTTTAGATGCAAAGGCCCTCGTACAGGTGGCCGATCAAAAATTGTTTTAAACTCCGCTAAATGTTTTGGCCAGCAAGATCAAACACGCGTGTTTTGCGTGGATTTTAATCACATCGGTGTCGAACTAAAAAGGTGATTTGTGAAATATAAATTTTTAACTATATGTTGGATAAATCGCTGGAATTGTGGTTTCTATCGTGCCGAGGAAATAATCAGTTCATTATTGAGATAACCCGGAAACCCTTAAATTACAAAGTTGTGAGTACTGTTCTGAGCTTTTTTATTGTATTTTGGTAGACGCTTGAAAAATATGTAATAAGCGAACTTTTATATAAAGGTGGAAATGGGTTTGTAAGACAACGGAATTAGTTATTTATATTTAGGTATAATATTATTAGAAAAGAAATTTAACACTTTTAAAATGCTAAAAAAGACGTGCATAATAAGTAAATGGCGGAAACAGGAGCTGGAATTGTTGTACATATTTCCAAGTTTGATCGTTATGGGCACTTCCATGTAATTGGGGATTACCAAATGTCGTATAAGGCAGTTTAGGAATTTAGTGCAATAGAATGGTGGTATTACTTTCAAATTAATGTTTCTCTAGAAGATCTGTTAGTAATACCTGGTCAGCGGAGATTAGACTATGTTTTGTTTTCTTTTAAGGTTAATTTACGTGTAGTGATATATTTTGTAATTTACAGTTATTAGAGTCTAAATTGGAATGAAATTTTATTTGAAATTATTTATATGATAGATAAGATGGTCATTGACAGAAGATTTCCAGTTATCCCAATGAGTTGTAGTCGAAGTGAACAGACGTACTTAAATGCACTCTCTCTGTAATTATTATTATAATTCTATAATTTATACAGTGAGTTCTAGTTTTATAGTTTATTTAGCGAACGTGTATTCACAACCCGTATTAACTTTCAACATGTCATTTTGATCATTCGCTCTAGCCGGACGGTACTTTTGAAGTTTGCTTATGCAATTTATGCAATTTGATGACACAAAAGTGAACTCTAAATTTTAATTAAACTCGTATTGATAGTCTATTAGTGTATATTTTATCACCATGTGTTTAACAAGTGGTATGTACTCAGACTAAAATTTTATTACATTACAATAATTAGCGTTCAAACTGAGATTTAGATATCATACATTTATTTAAAATACTGTACGTGCAATTAGTTTCATTTCAACGACTGATATTGCCCAATTGCTCTAGAATCTTTAACAAATATACTTATTACATCTTTTAGCACTGCTTGTTTTCCATTAGTATGGAAACACTCCATAGTTAGGCCATTACCAAAGAAAACAAACCCTTTAGGTCCAGATGATTATCGCCCGATTAGCATTTTACCAGCGCTTTCAAAATCCACCGAATACCTAGCACTTGATTAAATGTTGTTATTTTTAAAACAGTACACATTACTAGACAAATACCAATCGGGTATCCGTGCGAATTATAGTACAAGTACTCCGCTTCTGCGGGTAACTGATGATGTCAGAAAGGGCATGGATTGTCAAAAACTAACTTTGCAGATTTTACTAGATTTCAGTGCAGCTTTTAACATCCTTTTAACTAAATTAAAATGTCTAAATAATTTTTCACAGTCAGTAATCTCTTGGGTAGAATCATACTTATCACAACGCACGCAACAAGTTAAAGATGAAAATGGTCACATCTCACAATCTGTTGACCTTGTTACAGGCGTACCTCAAGGTAGTGTACTCGGTCCCCTTTTGTTTAGCTTGTACATTCAAGACTTTTCCACAACATTGAAGTTTTGTCGTTACCACTGCTATGCAGATGACGTGCAGATTTATTTCCATTTTTTTCCAACAGAAATAATTAAAGCGTTCCAGGCAGTTAATGATGATCTATCAAGGGTTGACGATTAGTGTAAAAATAATTTATTAACCATAAATCCGGCCAAATGCCAGGCTTTGATTCTGGGAACACAAAATTTAATTAGATCAGTTCAGTCCGTGGATCTTCCCTTGTTAATGCTTGGAAAATCGAACATAAACTTTTCACCTATAATTAAAAATCTAGGTATCCTGTTGGATCCAAACCTTAGATGGAAAGATCAGGTATCAAGCGTGTGTAGAAAAGTTCTATTTACTCTGCATACTCTTAAGCGTCTATAACGGTTTATACCGACTAAATTAAAGTTAAAGTTAGTACAATCATTAATTCTTCCACATTTTGATTATTGCGATGCATTATATACCAATCTTTCATGTAATTTAAGTTTACGTCTACAACGCTCGCAAAATAGTTGTGTACGGTAACTAAAATATTGGGAAAAAGTCACCCCATTTTACACAAGAATGTTGTGGCTTAAACTAAACAATAGGCGAAAACTTTACTTGGCAGTGCTTGTCTATAAACTTATTTCTAACCGAAAACCCGTTCTACCTAAGCCAACATTTTTCTTTTCTTTTAAATCGGCGCTATAATACTAGGCGAGATGACTTGCTACCTATCCTCATACACCATACCCATACATTCCATTTGTCTTTTCTTGTTTCCGGTTCCCTCTTGTGGAATACTATTCCTCTTGATATTACGCAGGCTCCGACCGTGCAACGTTTTCGTAAATTCTTGCAGGAACATCCTTTAAACTTTCAGGTGTAGAGGCAAGTGCATTTTCCTAAACTGATGCTCGATGAGTGGGTGCGTGGGTTTGTATGTATGAGAGAGAGTTGTGTGTGCATGTGTGTGTGTGTGTGTTGTGTGTGCATGTGTGGGGTGTAGAGTGCGTTTGTGTGAGGGTGTGTGTGTGTGTGTAGTGATTTCTCTTATTATTTATTTATTTTAATTTTTTTTTACCTTATTCAAGAGTACAGCTGTATGCAAGTTAGGTGTAAGACAGGGCCTAATGGCCCTAATCGCGCTTGATGCAGTTTGTATCAAAACTTTATATCTTATAATGTATATTTAGTTTAATAATAAAGACGTTTCAATTCAATTCAATACATTTGGGAGATGCCGTTATTTCGAGAATTTCTGTAATTTAGTTAAGAAGCGTTTTTAACGATGGTTACAAATGGTAGTATCTGAAGAGTTGAGAGTATGGGACCGACAGTAAAGAGACCTCTCCGAAATAACCGTCTTCTCATTAGCGAAAATATCAGCGAAACTTTAAACATTTGATAAAGCCTTTCAAACTATATGAGTAGCAAAAAGTAATTTTATATTTCACCTATTTTACGTCGCACCACTAAAAGTTAACTAGTGCAAATTATAAAATTGCTAAGGGATTCTCGCCTATTCTGAGCAATTTTTAAAGTCATTTTTGTGAGTAACAACAACTATTCTTAAAATTGCTCAATTTTAAAAAAATATCACGTATTACTTGGCCCCATTTTCTTCCAACTTTTCTAAGGATGCAGCATAACTTATAAAGTCGTAGTTTATAGCTGCACCTGTTTATTTCTTGCGATTATAGCGTCTAATGTTTCAATAATAAGCAGGGGTAAGTATTATACCGATCTATAACCGTGTACAAAGATTCTTAAAAGATCGTTGTAGTACATAGAATGATTCATTATAAAAGATGGGAATTAATGACCACTGCAATTATGAATAGTGCCTATTTACACTTAGGCTTATTGATAAACAAGGCTTTTTCCATGCGTTTTATAACTACATAGTTATAAATTTGATATAGAGCTTTATCAGTAACAATAGTACTTATCTATTTCCCACATGAACAGGTTTTACTATTTCGTCGTATTCATTTAATATTTCCATACGTCACAGCTTTATCAAGCATTTGAGTGTCTTTATTATTGGGGCAGCGAAATGCTTCACATCGTTGCTCAAGTATATATAGTGTCCCAAACGGTTTTTATATGCGTTGTTTTGAAACGGGAGATGTATATAAAAGACGAGAAGAAAAAATTGACACTTTAGCACTAGCGCAGGAACCGTCATTTGTCAATATTGGCTCGTAAACGCCGACAGGTAAATACGAGTCGGTTGCAAAATCAGTTAGCGGAAGCTACCGTCTAGCATATACTAACCCAAACCGTAAGAAATGATCCTCGTAATGTCTGTTTGCATGTTCATGAAGAAAGCTTTAAATTTTCTTAACTAATAACCAAATGCCAGATCTTCAGTTCTTTTCTTCTACAAGCTTAGGTTTAGCAAACATTAATTTGGTATGAACGTGGAACTTGAAATGAAACGTGTTTGAAAACGGCCAGTACATAAAGTTAGGAATACTATGGTGTTGGCTAGAATCAGAAAGGGTAGCATTACAAATCCTGTAATCGTTGTTCCATATAGTGGTGCAGCTGACCAAGATTTAGTCCTTATGGCGAATAATGGTCACTCACACCGAGGTCGTCTCATGGATGGCTAGTTTAAAGCACAATGAATCTCTTTCCTGTTCTTCCGACTGAATCTAATCGAGCAAGTTTGAAATTTCTTGAAGTTGCTCGGGGCGCATTGGCAGTGAGTTGCTCTAAGTAGAAAGTGGGCAACGATTCCTCAGGACGTGTTGGGTATTTTGAGAAATTTAGTGCAACCTAGCGTTGAGATTTCAACTATCCCTAGTAACTATCCGTTGTGTTTGCGTATTTTCTTTGTTGCAGAAAAAGTACAAGTTTTATGTTGCACATATTTCCATTTTCCTTGTTAAATTAGCTTTAGAAAAGCTGATGTCGCTTCATTAAATTAAGAGATGTAAGCATTATTAAACTTCACACCAATGTCAACACCACTGCCTAATATTTCTGCGGACTAATTGCAATTGCACTGAACAACTAAATGTAATTTTTTTTTGTTTCCTAGTATGTAAAGGTTGGTTTTTATAGGAATTTTACCACTGATTACGAATCTATTAACATAATTCTGTCGCCATCGATTCAAAAGTTACTCATATTTTTAAAGTGGGGATCCAGTTTCTTGGTATAGATTTTCACAATACATAATGCCTTGGTGAAATCTTTCACCGCATCCTTCACACCCAGGCCTTAGATTTGCGGTAAAAAAGTTCGGCGTCGCCGTGGATCAATGTAGTAAGCGTAAGACTACGGATCCCAAGGTCTCGGGTTCAAATCCTGACACGGCCGACTGCTTGAAAAATGACAGGTGAGCATTTTTCACAAATATTACGCCCTCGTTCGGATGAGAGGTTAAATGGAGGTCCCATGTGTGAGTGTTGTTACGCACGTTTAAGATCCCTACCTTGCCTGGAACGGCAAGGGTTCGGCAAAATTCTAAATATCCAGACAACAAAAAACTCGCCTCCTGGCAAATGTAGTACCTTCGGGTGGAGCATTGGAAATGTAAAAAAAATGAACGGTAAAAAAGTTCCCAAGGTTCCGGGTTCGAATCCCGACACGATCCGCTTGAAAAATGTTAGGCGAGCATTTTTCACAAAAATACACCCTCGTTCGGATGAGAGGTAAAATGGAGGTCCCGTGTGTGAGTGTTGTTACGCACGTTAAAAATCCCTACCTTGCTTGGAACAGCAAGGGTTCGGCGAAATTCCAAATTTTCCAGGTAAAAAAAACTCACTTCCTGGCCAATGGAGTACCTTCGGGTGGAGCATTGGAAAATCACATGTAAGGTAAAAAAGCTTAGGCGGCTCCGTGGCGTAGTTGGTATGCGTATGACTGCTACGCCCAATGTCCCAAGTTCGAATCCCGGCACGGTCCGTTTGAAAAATGTTATGTGAGCATTTTTCACAAAGATACACCCTCGTTTGGATGAGAGGTAAAATGGATGTCCCGTATGTGAGTGTTGTCACGCACGTTAAAGATCCTTACCTTGTTTGGAACAGCAAGGGTTCGGCAAAATTGAAAATTTTTCAGGTAAAAAAAACTCGCTTCCTGCCCAATGTAGTACCATTGGGTCGAGCATTGGAAAAATCACATGTAGGGGGTGAAAAAGTTCAAATGCGAGTAAAAATACGGAACCATCAAAAGCATATTGCAACTCAATTCGCTATATGTGGAAATTAAAAGATTTGCAAGTTGTTTGTACTTTTGTACTGTGTATTTCACAAGAAATTGGAACATACTTCTTTAAACGATGCTTATGCAGCAGTTTTGAATCGAATACACTGTTTTATTATGCCAGGAATTTGCGGTGCAATAAAGAGTCCTTATATTTTTTCCTCACTTAGTCTGGAAAATTTCTTTCTCGGGTATTGAAGTCCATGACGATCTTTATTTAAAGTTGCGACAAAGTTTTTCATCAGTTCCAGCATTATGTGCAGAGTTGGTAGCAAAACCTTTTTTGTATCAATGGGAGGAGGATATGTAACACTTTCTTTCACCAGTAACAATGTTTTCGCGCAATTTCCAGTCTGTACAAGGTAGTGTTCACCCTTTGCTTTTCAGTTCCATTCGCAGAGAAAACAGAGAAAACTTGGTTTTACCCAATTGCAATGCTAACAAAGGTGCCATAACCGTACGATAACTACTTATGCTCCATCTATGCTAGGTATACTTAACTTATTCGAGAAACGTCTTTACTCATTAGTTTTGTATTTACATGTTAATGCATTTATTAATCTAATGCACCAACTGATCACACAATGTGGAAAAATTAGAAAATTTTGTTTACATCTCCGATATATCGATATATGCGTACCACTCTGTAACAGATTTCAACCTTGCAACCACCTAGATATCTAAAGTCCGGCTTGAGCATTTGACAAATTAAAAACCCGTATTACCCAGTTAGGCTCATTTTGTTAAAGTTGATGTGGAGCACATATATGAAGCGGTTGGAAATCAGAATCCATCTTGTCCTTCTTAGGTATAACAATATTATTTTCGGCAGCATTCTTATCATCGTCAAATGTATATGATTATAGACTTTTGGCGACAGGTAAATTCTGGCTGTGAAGAACTGGTCTGAGAGCTGATTGCAGGTTTAAATACTTACAATATGCTTCCACTTCAGTGAAATTTCAAACAGATTGGTCTAGCAAAAATAGCAGTCTGTAACATTATCTTTAGGTCCTCTTCACACCATAGGAACTGCAAAAGGCATTGACTTATGGGTACCGTTGAGCCATCTGACTAAGGTTTATGCTACTCTTCTGGTTTGCATCCAAAATAAAACGCATTTGATTAAAGTAGTTTTTTATCTTATTGTGAAATTTAATCGTAAACACACCACATATGTTACAAAACGCATCCGTTTGTTTTATACACTTTCATTACATTTTATAAGGTCTATCATCAGCATATACCTACTGTGCAGTATAATATTATGACGCTGTTTACTTTCCAATGTTGAGTCGTCCATTAGAATACGTTTTACAATGTGTTATACAATGTAAAACGCCTTTAAGGAATATCTTTATACCTGAGGGTGATCCGAAAATTCTGAATACAAATTCAGTTTGTTTCAGCGATGAAAAATACATAGATGACACGCATCAGACACCAAGAAACAGAAATTGTATTGGTATATGTATCGGAAGCTATATAAATGAAAGATTAATTATCCTCTAATTGCTTTGAGCAGTATATTACACAGGACGAGTACAAATCTCCGGTAAATCAAATCAAATATTTCCATACCTAATACGTCAGTATTTATTAACTTCGAAATAATCAGGGCGAACTCAGATGCCATTAATTTTCATTTCAGAGGTATTATTAGCGTTATTATCTTTAGGGAGCAAGAAACTGAAATGTGGATAGGATGATCGTTGTAACTGATAACAACGTCGGAAAGACTGCGCCTGCATAAAGATAAGAATAATGTACTACATTGTCACGGAACAATGCGCCTATTTGGAAATTACAACTTATTCATTATAACGAATGTAACCCTTTTAGGTCCCCAAACGAGGAGTATAATTTCGACTTGGTAATCTATATTAATTTAGAGTGTTGTTGGTGAGTGCCCTTAAATTTGTTTACCTGCTTTCAGGCTTTTCGGTGTTTTAAAATTTAATTAAACAAGCTTGTAATACAAATCCGTTAATACGCGTTTAAAGTATAACGTTAAAAGTATTTTCAGAAATTCAGTTCTTAGTTTTAACTTTTCATAAAATTTTTATATTCCTGACTAGTTGATGATCCTGTCCATGCTAAGCGAAGTTGAAAATTATTTATTACGAACACAGATAAAAGAACAATTAGAGAAACTATAAAATTTCTCGGTAAGCAATGTTGCAGGAAAATACCTTTATAGAAGCTTTTAAGAGCATTCAATATTTATTCGCGTTTTCTTTCACCTTAACCTTCGTATCGTTATGGCGCCCGAAAATGCTACGTGCATATGCCTGAGATTAAACACAGTCCTAAGTAGATATATGCCCACCCTATTTAAAGTATGGCCTTGCATTTTGATTATAGTTATACAAAATGCCAATCTAACAGAGTCGTCACCACCCTACTACAAACGGTATATCTAGTTGAACAAGAGTCAACTTTATCCTTAGAATAAATGCCAGATTTCCGATTGAGGTACTTATTAGAATGGAACATTGCACATTGAGGTATGGTGACAAAACCATGTATGATAGAGCAAAATTAATATCATCAAACGAAAAAATATTAAAAAAAGAGAAAGACCTAATCAAATGTACACTAATAAAAAACAAGTATCCTAAAAGAATAATAGAGAAAGAAATGAATAAATTCTCAAAAAGTAAAAAAGAAGAAAACAGAAACAACGATATGCATTAAAAAATGCTCTCAATACCATACATAAAAGGATTCTCCGAAAAAATCCAAAGAATAGGAAACAAATTCAAAATGAAAACAATATTTAGAACCAACAACGTAAATTGTTACTTTAATTACCTCCTAAACAATATTACCTTAAGCTTGGGATTGGTCAACAAAGAAGAATGTTGCAAACACCCAGTACTTTTATTGTGTAAGTTTGGTATTTCGAATAGTATGAATTAAACAAATGAGTGAACAATCAAAAAGTAATGATTAGTTTAATCTGCCCTTCATAAACCATTGGGGATGCGGTAATTCTTTAAAATTTGAAAATGCAATTGTAGTTTAAAATTCATATACGAATTAAAAAAATTAAACTCTTCTGACAATTTTCAGTAATTCGTGTACGAATTCATAACGTATTCATATCGTCGCTTGAGAGCAAAACTAGTCTATGTCCAATTTTCGCGATTTTGGGATTATGAGATTTTAACATAGTTGAAAGCATATGTGATTTGGCGCAGAGGTACTCTAAGTCCAAATGTTGGTATTGTGCATTCAACGTGGAGGGGATAAAGTAGTCTATCTCACGCAGCTCATTTGCTTTTCAGCAGAACTGTACCAGGTCGTCAAGCTGTACTAAATGCGTGAATAAAGTTATACGACTAGGACATAAACAGTTCTGGACATAGACTAATTCTGGTTCCGTCTGGTATTTTTATTATTTAAGATAATTACTGTACTGGTTTTGTTTATCTTAGAAACAAGTCAAAGGAGCAAGGACTTCAAGAGCAGAGAAAATATTAAATATGTAGAAAATTAAGCAGATATCAGATGAGTGATATTGAGGTACAATACTGATCAATTTATGTTTTGAAAAACAAGATTCATTCAATTTTAAATTCATGTTACTTATAATAAAATTCATTTTACGTTACAACATAGTCAGTTATTAGAATACTTTTTATTCATAACATATTGCATTATTATAGCAGTTCAACAACTTCACACACTATATTTAGTTTAGAATACTTTTAGTGGCAAAACGGCATTTATTTTTATTTCTATCGTGCCACTGCGTTCTTTTTTAGTCCTGAACAGAAAATTGTAATGTAGTCATAGAAGTTACAAACACATTTTAATTACTATGTATTACAATTGTGATTCTGCAATAGTGTGCAAAATTATAGTGAAGGTTCATGTAATTTCAGATCACAATGAGAGAATTCCTCATATAAGCAGAGTAGTTTGTGCAAGTGGTGCCACAGCTTCCAAAAATGCTGAATATCTGATGGATTCTGCTACTTTAGAACCTCTACTTCATTTAATTTCATGGGAAACTGCAACAACGTTGACAGGCGGAGACTTGTATTCGAAGTCTCTCTGTTCTCTAAAGGATCATGCTGGGAGCAATAAAAACAAATGTATCGAATAATGAATTAATTAATATCGCGACAGTTCAAAATTGTTCAAATATTAGACGAATTTTGCAAGAAACAAACTCATCCAAACCGAAAATGCTAGAAGAAGATGCAACTGATATTATTTCATTTTCGGACACTGATCCGTTTCATGATAGCGATGATGATTTGTTAGATCCTGACTTTCATGTATCTAGCTCTCGCGACCAAAATGATACAAACTCTGATGTATGTAACAAATCAGATGAAGAAAATCAACAAGTTACGACAAAAAGCCGAAAAAATCACGTAAATGTAAAGACTGGAAAAAGAATGTCATAAAATTGTCGCGAAATATTTGGAAGTCATACGTTAACTGGAAAGGAAATATTTAGGCAGAAAGAAAACTTAAATCATTTTGCAAAAACTGTTGAATGAAATGTCCTCAAAAGTTTACTGAAGACGAAATAAGTAAAATATTCAAAGACTATTGGGTGCTTGGCGACGTAAACAGGTAACGAGATTTCATCTCAAAGTTTGTAAAGTTTAACGAAAAGGACAGGTGTCGTAAAAGACGCTCTGAAAAAGGAGAAAATCATATAGAAGATGATGAACAACGTGAACAAACTAGTAGACGTATTCACATTTATTAATAGTCTCCCAAAAGCTGGTACAGACATAATAAAAGTTTGTAAAATATTTTTTCTCAATACTTTTTGCATTAGCGCACAAGTAGTGAAAACTGTATCTAACAAAATGGGAAGTAGTGGTGTAGTTTTAAAGGATAAGAGGGAAAAAGTGTGCAAAAATTCTATGGTCGATGAATTCGTGAAGCAATCCATTCGGAATCACATAAATTCGTTTGAGCCTGTTGAAAGTCATTACTGCAGAAAAAGCATTTCACGTGTTGTAACGTATTGATTTTCGTTCCTTTTAACACTTACAATTTTTGTATTGTCGAGCGCATCTTTAGTAAACGCTCTGTATATAAATTTTCCTATTGTACAAATCTATATTAATTTGGGTTGTCAAACATTTGTCTATTAATTATTTAATGATTTAAATCGATTGGTTACTAAGTAAAGAGGGGTACCGGTTGCAGTCCCTACTCTTTACATTATCGGCAACACGACAGTACTTTGTCTTCAATCGTGAACAACGTAAGTTGAAAGTACATACGCCATTTTTGCAAGGTGGTACGGAATACAGGATTTGGCATAGTGACCGTACAATTTATAATCCTACACTTTTGGTGGATTTCTGTACACTTTATTTACGGTGAAAAATATTTATATAGAGTTTTGGCTGGTGCATGGGTTTTCACTGTTGAACAGATATCTGGTCTGGATTGATAAAAATAGGCATATGGTCGTTTAGCAAATTGGTTTTGCTGTAATTTTTAAGGAAGCTGAAGGTCGTGTTGTTGAGTAAACACGACTCGTAAGTTAACATATTAAATACATTTAACTAATTTTTATTCCTTTAGGGCTTCTTATTCTCGTTATTGTTCTTGTCGCATCGTTTGTGGATAAATTTAGTTCATGCTGGACAGATGTTTAGGATTTCCGGCTGTTATGTTTGAAAAGTACAGTATTACACATTGGTTATCGTATGAGCGATTACACCTGGAGATTTTCAACTTTTAGTTTGAATGGATAAATCCTATTCAGTTATGAACATTACGGAATTTGATGGTTATTTGACGTTACGTTATCTGGAAGGATTTTGTATTTTTATATCCTTTAAACATAGTAATCTGGGGGTAGTAAGTTATGCAAAAGCTTAATTTTGCTGTTTTGTAAAATCCGTTAATTTTATTTATGAAATTGAAAATAACATCAAATTTATAGCTAAGATTTTGCACTATAACGATTTATTTAAAGCGCCAAAGCTTTTTCCCTTTGTGAAAGGTTTATATTGGAGTTGTTCCAAGATCGAGTTTTTTTCCTAATATAATTTACTGGTTTTTGTGTACACAAAAAGCAGGCCACGAAATAGCATTTTTAGTAAAAACTATTACCTACAAAAACAAAGGTAAAGGGAAATTATTGCAAAAGTTCTCCAAGAGTTTACCTTACGCGGATTAATATTATCGATTGGTATAAAGTGATATTGAAGCAATAGATACACAGGGATTGATAGGACAGTTGGTAAGCTCTGAAACTGTTAAAAATTAAAGGGATAATATACATAGTGTTATTTTGAGCTTTAATAATTATTGCTCCCCGAATATTTACGAGTCGTCGTTGCTAGGAATTTTTTTGTGAGAGTGATTGAAGACGTCATTTTCAGTATTTTGAGCTTTAGAGTTTCGAAGCAATCTTCTGGCGCTCAAAATTATCTACACATCAGTTATTGGCTTCAAGTTTGGTCACTATGACCCACAACCCAGCCAAGTCAAGTTAGCGGGGAAACCTTATATTATTCCACCGTGTCTGGCGACTGCCTTTTCCCTGGGAGTTGGGAAAAGGGGTGGCATTGTGTATCTGCCGCCGACTCTAAATCTTTCAAAAATTTTTAGTTTATATCAAGAGTACTGCAAATTTACAATAAATATGAGCATCCTTCGGTAGAAGACAAAATAGCATTGGAAGAGAAATATCAATTGCATGTCAGAAACAAGAAACTAGAAATGAAGAACCTGGACAAGGAGAAGACAATCCACGACTCTAACCGTTGTGCAGCAACTTTCGATTTACAACAAGTTTTATCTGCACCCAAATCGGAAGTTAGACCCGCTTAGTACAAACTTAAGCTCTCCACATAGAATTTCACCATTTTTAATTTGGCGTCTAAGAATGGTTTTTGTTACATGTCGTATGAGAGCATCGCCAAAAGGGATGCCTCAGAAATCGGTAGTTGCCTCCTACTTATCATTCAAAGCTATATTAGAAATGGTGTCCAGCAGTTTTCTGTCTATTCCGACAACTGTTCAGGGCAGAATGGGAACAAATTATTGTTCACCCTTTACAACTATGTTTCTCAAAAATACCAAGTAATAATTTGTCATTCATTTTTGGAACGAAATCACACCCAAACTGAAGGGGACGCGGTTCATAGTGTGATTGAAAAAGCAGTAAGGCATGTGCCAGTTTATACACCTAAACAATGGTACACTATTGTTCGAACCGCAAAGAGAAAACAGCCCTACACTGTAATAGAGCTAGCACAGGAAAGCCCATCAACAAGATGCCGCATTAAACTGGGATCGGAATGAAGTTAACGATAAAGTATACTGAAATAAACTAAAAATAGTAGAAACTAATCGAGACATGCCAAACGTCTTATTCTTTAAATTCACTTATGATGAAAATAAGCAATTTGGAAAAATTCTTTTAAATCAACGAGAACGCAAATCGATTAGCATTAGTGTACCCAATATTGACTTAAGATGTCTCTATTTTAACAAAATTCCTTTTTCTAAAAAAATATGATCATTTGCAATTTTTTTTGTCAAAAAACAAGTAATATTGACACAACATCATGACTTTTTTAAGAATTTACTCTACACGACCACAGCACAAAATCAAGAATCTGATAGCGATTAGTTAATTAATTTTTGTCTTCGGTTTTATCAAAACTTAATTATGTATAATTTATTTTGCACAATGGTTAAGTTATAATTTGCTTTAATTACTTGCAAATGCTGTCTATTATCTTTCAGAGTTGTCCTTTTAGTTTTTAACATTTTAACTTATATTATTTCCATTAATTGGTAGAGTACTATACGAGTTTGTCTTGTTTTAGTCTTACCAGAATACATTATATTAAGTTTCTTATATTTTGCATTTTCAATATTTACGATTTCATATTGTTCGTTTATAATTTATTTTCCTTTAAAAATTTTGTGAAAACAGAAATTTGTATTTATTTATATTATTAACGTTTTAATCATCTATTTCGTTAGTTTAATAGCTATTTATGCACCAAGTGTGTTATTAAGATGATAACGCCCGAAGGGCGACTCATTCACCCCGAGGGCATATGGCCCAAGAAATGGATTGAGTCGCCCGATGGGCGTTATCATCCAGTAACACAAGTGGTTGCAAAATAAAAAATAGGTGATAGGTAAATTTTAGAATTTATCTCGGATTTTACTATATAACTATTAAATACACCTACATCATGTTTTCACTGATGATAATAAACAGTTTAACGTTCATATGTTTTGGACATTTGTCACATTTATTTAACATTAATAGTGCAAAATGGCTGATCAAGAGTTGCCAGCAAAGCAAGCTCTACAGGCAACTGAAGGTTTGCCACCCATTAAATATAAACCGATCTATGAGAAATCTTAATAACACATTTGGTGCATACATAGCTAAAAAATTGATTTGTTTCTGAGGGCATAATGTGCGGGCGTTATGAAATCATTACGCCCTCCATTACGCCCCGGTTGTTATGGATATGTTTAGATATCAAGTATCCTAGGTGTTATGACTAAATTACAACGAGGTGAAATTTAATTAATTCATTAATTAATTACGTCTCTCAGAACTTCCACTAGTATTTATTCAATAACAAAGTAGTCTACAAATGTTATTTTAGGCGTACTATCTATAACCTTTCACAGAAATGTAACACTTTAGTTCATTGTTGTTTTAATAGTAAAAAACATATAACCAGAACTAGTCTAGGCCCCTTTTATTAAAATAGAACCCATGCTAAATCTGGACATAGACTAATAATACTTCTTATCAGTATACTAAGTCCATGTTTTTTAAAATAACAATCACAACTAAGTTTAATGAAACACTTACAAAACAGGACCTATGAGCACCCAAATACAAAACAAATGAAAATCTATAAATAATTACCCGAATTAAAAAAACCGTCTTCTATAAAAGATGAATTTTATGACCTAGAATACTGCTGCTCTCAAGCGACGATATATGAACTCCTATTCGAATTCATTTATTAATTTTGGTATCATGTCATACTTTGATTAATTATTACTTTTTTTTAATTCTAATACTTTCCTATAAGCAGTTGTAATTTCAAAATGTAAATATATAACAATTTATGGCAAGAGCTTTAAAAGTTAAAATCTAACAACGACAGCTCTAAAACGGGTTCCATAAACTTGCTTCGCTTAGCCGCGCAATATGGCAAGTAATCTGGGTGTACTTTTTATCCTCAGAACACCAAATGTTGATAAACGACATTCTCTCAGGATGCAAAAAAAAAGTAATCTACATCCACGTTTTTG